>CM076575.1:147792054-147951496 GCA_034641835.2 Pinus albicaulis
TGCAACTTTCTGTTGTGATGTTCCGATGCTCCACTTTACCTCTGATGCGATTGACCATGGAACTGAAACATTTGTTAGTCATAATTTATAAGCCCATCGGGTTCGGGCTTCAATCGCAATCGCAAGTCTTTAACATGTGTTCCGATTGACCAGTGCCGATGCGATTGGAACATGGAATTGAAACATTTGTTAATCATAATTTATAAGCCCATCGGGTCTGGGCTTCAATTGCAATCGCAAGTATTTAACATATGTTCCGACGCTCTTATAATCTCCGATGCGATTAGCCGGAATTCAAATATATATAAACCATCACTAATACACCCATCAGGTCCGAAATCTTAATTGCAATCGCAAGTATTTTAATATGTGTTGCGATTGGCCACTGTTCATTGTATTTTGCCGATGCGATTGGGAAAGTACTTCAAACACGTTTGAATTATAATTAATACCTCCATCGGGTCCGGAGTTCCATTCGCAATCGCAACTCATATATTCTTCTATGCGATTGACCAGTGCCGATGCGATTAGACCTGGAACTCAAATATATGTTAACCATGATTTATAGACCCGTCAGGTCCGAACTTCAATCGCAATCGCAACTTCCTGTTGGTTACATGTTCTTCTGCCCTTGCGATCTCCGATTGTGATTGGGGAGGGGTCCCACCTTATAAACTTTGTTTTATGCACTCCACTTATATAACATAATATATATGCCTTGGTCCTTTTCAGCATACGTAATGCGCGGCATTTATATGTAAGATGATGGATATATATATATGTATCCTCCATCGAGGTAGGCGATTCCCGGAATAATATTTGTGTTGTATAACACCGGTTGGAGTGTGAGATTCCCGGAATATGGTTCTGTATTATATGCATTGCATTGCCGCTGGAGTTAAGCGATTCCCGAAATAAGGATTATGTATTATATGTATAACGTCAGTTGGAGTGTGTGATTCCCGGAATTTTGTAATGGCTCTCTGCCTCTGCCTCTGCTGCTTCTGTCGCTCTGCCTCTGTCTCTACCTTTCGATAACGGTTCTTCACTGTGCTTCTATGACTGTTACATCTTGACTTTCTTCTTGCTACCTCTATTGCTTTCGTTGTGCCTCTTTTGCCTTCCTCTGCTTCAGTGCTGCCTCTTTTTCCTAAGTGCTGCCTCCTTTGCCATCAATGAAGATATTTCCAACATCACCCCCATTTCCTCCACTCACTTCCACAAATTTCATTCCAACAGTCGATATCACTTTCACTAGTTCCAATACTCAAAATACTGGTCCTAGTACTCTATCTAACTCTTCATCAATTCGTAATCAACCCATTCACAATCCAATGGCAGGTCAAGTTCCTCCACCTAATTTAAATCCATGGAGTAATCCAGGGGCTGTAAACATGCTTGCTCCTCTTCATGCTCTGCCTAAAAATCCTGAAAGATGGTTACAAAAATTTAACCCTGATGATGTTCTTCTTGTAGAAGAACATATTCATAATTTTATGTTACTTTTCAATTTGAATGGAGTAGTTGAAGAGGATTGCGTTATACAATTATTTCCATATACTTTAAAAGGATCTGCAGGATCTTGGTATTTTTCATTACCCGCTCACTCCATAACTAACTGGAATATGTTTCAAGAACAATTTCTGGCTAAGCTTGGAGATGAAAAAACTACTGCTACTCTCACCAATGATTTTTCAAACCTTAAAGCTAAACAACGTGAGAAGATAAAATATTTTAATTCAAGATTTAATAGACTACTCAATAAAATTCCTGTTACAGCAGTTCCTGGTGTAGAAGTTCAAATTGAGTGGTATATTTCATCACTTCCATATAATATATCTATTTTCGTTGATAGAGAAAAAATAGCAACTCTTGCAGAGAATATGCAAGAATCTCTATCTGTTGAAACACGCATAACTGCTCTTGAGTAAAAGAATTGTCAGGAAGATCGCAAATCAAAGAAAATATATCTCAAAGATGATTCTAAAAATAAAACGCCAAAAGATCCATTTGATGTATAAGGTCTCCAAAAAGTTTTGAAATCCATGACCAATGATATGGCAGACATCAAGAAACAAGTCACCAAAAATTCAAATTCAAAAAATATTTCTAGAAATTTCAAACAAAAAAAAACGTCTAGTTCTCAACCTCTGAACATTATATCTAATGTTGAATCAGATTAATATGACGAGGAAGAAAACGTAGAGGAAGAAGAAGATGAAAAATAAGAAGAATTTGAACTTAATGGAATGTGGGATTTTATCCTATCAAACGAAGAACAACTTGAAGCTTTCCCTATCAGCATACGTAGCAAAAATAATATTGTAACAACATAGCTTAGTCAACAGAAAAAAAAATTTCTACTCCTACTAAAGACAAATCAACAAACAAAAATTCTAATTCAAAGGCTACGTAAACAAGCCTTGTTACATCAGACTCTCCACCTATATCTAAAACAATGGATCTCAGATACCATTGAGTATAATATAGTTGAAGATATGAAGAAAAATATAGCAAATATTTCAATTCATGAGCTTACCAAATTGAAGCAACAACAAAAAATCTTACTTAGAGAATTAAAAGCTGTTCCTGCTTCAGACTTACCTGCTCCAGTTATAGTATAATTTTCTAATGAAGCAGGTAAGCCACCTTGTCCTTCAGAAAAATTAGATGCTTCATATTTAATTATGATAGGTGACCGATCCATCTCTCATACTCCCCCATTTCTGTTAACCTATGATATCTATAATAAAAACATTCATAATTGATTGATAGAATTAGGAGCTTCTTCGAATATAATGCCAAAATTAGTTGTGCTAAATTGAACATTACTCCTCAGAGTTCTCTAGTTCATATAGTACAACTTGACATAACTAGAGTAGAAGTGATAGGATAATTGAAATCTGTTTCAATCAGATTGTCATTGAATCCAAAATTTGTTCAGATAATTGATATTTTGGTTGCAGACATTCCCGAATTCTATGGTTTAATTATAATTCATGATTGTTCTGAGAAAATTCATGGTTATTTTTCAACAGACTGGTCACATATGTGGCTACCACATAACGGAAAGCCAAACCAAATTCGGATTAATCGTGAAAATTTTATGAAATACACGATGACTGATCTTGAAGAAATTAATGAGCCAATATCTGTCAATAACAACATTATTGGAAACTATTCTACGCAATAACTTTTAGGAAACTTTAATGCTCCAACATATCCTTTCTTTGATAATGCGATTGTATCTCAAATTGAGATTTTTTCCCAACCAGATAATTCTAGATGTATTAATTTTTCAGATAGAGAAATAGTTGATTCTTTGTTTTGGTCACTTTATTTTGACGGTTCTAAATCTGAAGATGGTGCAGGTGTGGGTTGCATTTTAATAAACCTAGAAGGAAAAAAGACTATGTTAGCCTGCCGATTAGAATTTGATTGTACGAATAATGTAGCTAAGTATGAGGCATTAGTTTAAGGATTATTAAAATCTATTGGTTTAAATATCAGATATTTGAAGGTTTTAGGAGATTCAGAAATCGTAGTTAGTCAAGTGAGAGATACTATCCATTGTAATTCTGGACATTTAAAACATTATCAATCATTAGTACCAGAATTAACTGCTCACTTCCTAGCCTTCAACATTTCTTCTATACCTCGAATTCATAATGCTAGTGCAGATTTACTTGCTAATGTAGCATCAAAGTTAATCCCATATCAGGAATTTAGTCCCGATAGATTTTCTATTGATTTTATTTTTAGACCATCTATTCCTAAAAATATCACCAATTGGAGAGTATTCAATAATGACTCAAATATCATAGATTTTCTAACATCTGAAGAATCTTATGATAATCAAATCATGGATGAGAATGAGCACGAATCTCAGATTAGGAAAGAACAAGATGAAAATCCTATTCCGAAATTTGTTGTCAAGTTAGAAAACTTATATGACCTAAAGGATAGATTTTAAATACTAACTAACTAAAAATTACAAAGTTCTACCTTAAGATTCGAGTTAGTTAATCTAGGAAGTGAAGAAAAGCCTCAAAATATAAATCTAGGTCTTGGAATGTCTTTTGATGAAATATTATCATTCATTAGATTGTTTAGGATGTACAAAAGTGTTTTTTCTTGGGATTATTCTGATCTTAAAACATATGATACTTCTGTAATCCAACACAAAATTCATATTATCTCAGAAGAGAAGCCTATACAGCAGAAATTGAGAAAGATTAATCCAAATTTGGAAAATTAAATTAAAACTAAATTGAATAAACTTCTCAAAGAAAAAATTATATTTCTAGTTAGACATTCAAAATGGGTATCAAATTTGGTACCTTTCAAGAAGAATATTGGTGATATTAGAATTTGCATTGATTTTAGAAACTTAAACAAAGCTTCTCAAAAGGACAATTTTCCATTACCAACCATGGAACAAGTATTGCAAAAAGTAGCTAGTTTTGAACTTATATCTTTTCTAGATGGATTTTAGGTTATAATCAAATTCTCATTCATCCAGATGAAAGATTGAAAAATACATTCAGAACTAACTGGGGAACTTATGCTTATCATAAAATGCCTTTTGGATTAATTAATGCAGGTGCCACTTTCCAAAGATCCATGGACATAGCTTTTAGAGGACTCATAAACAAAACAACTGTTATCTATTTAGATGACATTATTGTCTTCTCTAAACAATCAAATCATCATGTTAATGACCTAAAGAAAGTCTTTGAACGATGCAAAAGGTATGGCATTTCCTTAAATTCAAAGAAATCATTTTTTGCTTTAGGTGAAGGAAAATTTTTAGGATTCATTATGTCAAAAAATGGTATCTATATTGATCCTGAAAGTGTTGATGAAATTAAACGAATTTCTTTCCCTCCTAACAAGAAAATTAATTTTGTTAAGAGATTTGTCCCTGATTTTTCTCAAATAGTTTTACCATTGCATAACATGTTTAAGAAAAATTATGTTTTCAAATGGGGACATAATGAGAGAGAAGCATTTGAACTGATTAAACAATCAATTGTCAATGCTCCATTCCTAAGAACCCCTAATTTTCTTAATCCATTTACATTATAAAATTTTTCATCCGATACATCATATGTAGTTGTTTTAACATAGTTGAATGACCTGTTAGCCCCCCTATAAATTTTTTGACAAGAAAATAGGGGGCTAAATTATTTTTGAGTCTTCAAGGAATGCATTTCCTCTGAAAACACAGTCTCCTTGAAGCCTCTTTGTGTCTTTTATCCTTTGATCAAATCCCCTCTGCTGGTTCCCCTTTTAAAGCCTCTCTGTTATGTGAAGAAATGCCCGAAGGCCTCCTCTACCATTTATTTTTCCCTCATTTAACCTCTTTTTATTCCCCCCTTTTCTCCCCTTCTATTTCCCCATTTACCCCTCAAATTCTCCCAAAGCCTCATTTAATTTCTTCCCCTACCCTTTGTTTAGCTTTCTTCCCCCTTTTCCCCTCTATCGTTCCCCTCCTTCACCTTCAAAATCCATTAAAAGGGGCTAAAAACCCACTTTCCGACCTTATTCTAAGGCCTAGCCCCTTCCCCTTAACCACTTCCTCACATATAACCCCGCGCTGGGACCAAGCATTTAAGTCCCGAGCGCTAATCGCAATCGGAGCATCGGGCGGGAGGCAAACCCCTGTGTAACATTGAAAATCCCCGATGCGATTGGGTTACAGCGTTAAGTCCCTAATCTGTTCCGCACCGTTGATCCGATCCCCAGATCAACGGCTGAGCGCTAATCGTAAGCCCTCCGCCAATCGCATGTTTTATGTTGCGACCCCCGATTGCACTCTCCCTCCGATTGAGCGCGCACCGTTGATCTGTCGGTTAGATCGAACGGTCAGCGCTCAATCGCATCCCGACCTCCGATCACAATCGCAAGTCTTCTCTGTGCCACTCCGATTGCGATGCTCCGATTTCATCCTGACCGTCCATCCTCTCGCAGATCCGATGGTCATCGCAACTCCTGATCACAAGTCCTCTCCCGTTCGCGCTGCCCTTCCGATTTCATCTCCACCGTCCGTTCCTCCTCCAGATCGACGGCCAGCGCTCAATCGCATTTCCCCTCCGATCGCAGTCGCAAGTCCTTTCCTCCGTCTCCCGATTTAATCGTAGCCGTCCGTCTCCCGGTCGATCCAACGGCTCTGCGCTGATCGCATCATCGCCCGTCACCCCTCTCCATTTCCCGCCAATTGAATGGGAACCATTGATCTGTGTCCCAGATCCAACGGTCAGAGCTCAATCGCGTCCTGACCTCTGATCACAATCGCAACCCCTTCCCTCCGTCCTCCAATTTGATCTCATCCGTTCGTTTGTTTCACGATCCAACGGCTATCGCTCTCCCCTGTCGATCGCAATCGGAAGTTTGTGAGTTTCTCCTTTTTGTGCCCTTGCGATTGCGATCCTCTGATTGCATCTCCGCCGTCCGTCTCCTCCCAGATCTGACGGCTCAGGTTTAGTCGCCCTCTGCCTCCGCTGGGTCCCACATCCACCACTTCACTCCATTGTTTTTCCATGTTTTCCTATGTAAATCTCTCCCGTGGTGGCATTTGAGTTTTCACGCTATGTGATCATTTCTCCGCCACTTTTCATTGTTTCTCCATTGTCCCACCACCATTTCACCGCCTTCGCAGCAATTCCTCCGCCACCACTGCCCAGGCTCTGTAATAAGTTTATTTCATTATGCAGAGGTCACATAGAGGTTTTCTCAGCATTGCCAGCAGATCAGCTGAAGGTTTCAAGGGGTTAACACCTGTTTTTGACATAATCAAACGTTAACCCCGCATTCAAAGGATTGAAGCTCAGTTCGAAGACTAAAAGCGCACCAGCAGGTCATAACTGCACCACCTAACAGCAGAGTACTCTTCTCCAGATGTGCACCTTCCTACAAGAAGTCACCATGCCTCCTCGAGCCCTGAAAAGATTAATTGCACTGTCTGAGACCCATTTAAGACAATCAGGCAGCAGTTATGGAGGTATGGAGTGGCCTTGCAGACTTTCATCCAGTTCATTTATTCCAGAATGGCGGCACAGAGCTCCAAGCACCAGAAAGGACCCCAAAAAGAAATATCCGAGGTCAAAATCGACCTGACAGAGATCTCTGACCCAGTCTACAGAGTACACACAGCGCTACATTTTGCCATTAAGTGGTATGGGCGTGAACACTTCCGCCGATTCTATCTTAATGAGATTCATTCATTGTATATCCTACCACTGCTTCTTCCTCTTCTCCTATAAGAGATCCCCGAGAACATATTGAAAAGGTTGTTGTTGCCTTGCTGGGCATCTGCTGTTAGAGGGATTCAGTTTGACTATTAGAACAGCCTTGGGAGGAAGTTGCAGAGTAGTTTGTATGTAACAGGCTGGGAGGAGAAGTTGGGACTGTATTATCCATTGAGCCATATTGTACATGACTGGTTTTGCATCAATTAATTTAAAGCACATTTCACAGGATCCTGGTCTATTACTATTGGTGATGTTTTTCTTAACTCTATTATTTACATTTTCATATTGTTTCATGTTCTGCTGGTAGGCATCAGAATAATGGTATAGGATTCACCCATGTTAGGTGCCCTATGTTGTCTGCTCTCCCTACCTTTATATTTTCTACTTCATGTGTATCTAAGAGTAAATTCGTGGAGTTTAACCAGTGTAGTGGATGTTATTGCCTGCTGGCTGATGTATGAACTTGGGGGTTTTCTTCTTAGATGTTTCTTTGTAATCTTATCTCTGTTTTTCCCTTAGAGTTGCTAAAGCAGACCTGGAGTTAAATGACCTCTGGTCTGATCTATAAGCAGCCCCTTTGTCTCTTTGAGAGCTGCCTTTGAGTATGTCCAAGCAGGTCTGGAGTTAAATGACCGTTGACCTGATCTATAGATAGAAATTCAGTTTCTTTCCTTCTTTCACTTTCCTCCTTAATGTTCCATCCCATCATCTATCTAAAATATCCTTTAGTTAGATGACTTGCCCTTTGGAAGCCTTGGCTAGTTGTTGCAAGTAATTCCCTTTCATGACTCCATAGCCCAATGGATGGCACTGTCTTGGCCCATTCTCCTTGCTGAAACATCCTGCTGCTTTGTTCCTTTTCTCCCAGTGCTTTCCCAGTCCATGATCTCCTAACCAACCCAGCAACCCTCCAACCAAACCATTTAAAACCCCCCTCTGTGCTTCATAACTAGCCTAACACCTTATTTTGAGCTTCAAAGAGACATCATTCTTTGATCTATATGGAGAGATCCCTCTCCGAGTCCAGGAGGGCTAGATCCTAGGGCCCCAAAGTGGTTTGATGCTGTCTCATCTTTTGGTATTGCCAAATCTGCCAAAACATGGGAACCCCAACAGAATGGCGACCATGCGGGGCCAGTCACGAGAGTCAAGAGCAGATTTGATGGTTGGTTTTATTTCCCATTGTAAATCCTGACATAATGGCGAATCCAGCAGGGGAAAGGGCTAGCGTTACATCTAGATGGATTTATTCTTTGATGGTGGACAACGTCCTACTTCAAACATTTATATACATCCACCTGGCGAATCCACACTCTATAACTCCCAAAGACCAAATGACTCCACTGGTAGAAGACTCTGAGTTGGTTGAGAAGATACAGTGACCTCTTTCTGATTTACAAACATGCTTCCACGCATACAGAGAAGATATGCCCCAATGAGTAGGGAGCATATCCCTGGATTCCCAAAAAAAATGCCTGAAGTGGACTGGTTTGAAAACCTGCCTACCTTTTAGGGTGAGAACGTTGATGACCCCTTGCTACATCTCATCAAGTTTCATATACATGTGTGGAAATTTAAATTTGAATGGCATGAATACTGCCTAATGTAAATGTTCATGGCAACATTAGAAGGAAAATTTAGGGTCTGGTATGAGTGGTTAGAACCCAAAAGTTTGTTTTCTTGAAAGGACATGCACCAAGTATTTTACGAGAATTATAAAGGAAAATCACCATCCTTATCGTGGTATTTTTGTGATCAATCTTAGAATATCGTACAGTACCTGTTAGATATTGATGATTTGAGACTATGTAAAATGAAAATCTTGTTGGTGGCCTAGCAAGAATTTGAGGTCATCTAATATCAAAGAACACAGGACAGATGGTGAGGAAGAAGCAGGTGAGAAATTGAAATTCTTCAAGATATTCCTGAAAACTCAGATGTTGATTCATCATTCCATATGGTTGAGGCTCAAGATGACATCCTGCCTCAAATCCAGTCTTCAAAGGGAACAGAGAGCTACTGCACTTCTGCACAAAAGAACACAAGACCATCTTCCCCTTTAACAGAAGAAGAAATAGACCAGATCATCAATAGACAGCCAGCCTCTGAAATTTTTTACAAATCAGACATCCTTGCCCATTCATCTAATGAGCTCTATTGTACAGAGTTGGAAAGCTAAAATGTAAATCAGATTGAAGAAAAATCTGCTGGTGATCCAGTACGTCCGGTTGGAAGTGTTACTTACATTCATGATTTTCCTATTTTTGATCTCTCTGATGATGATGTTCTCCAAACAGAAGATGATCTTGCAGAGCCATCGTTAGTAGATTTATGGGAGGAAAATCATTTCCATTTACTTCCAGAGAGTAATGAGCCAATGCAGGCTATTTACGATACTGATGAAGAAAGCTTTAAGAGTGCAGAACAGGGTGAAGGATCTCTGGATCTTTGCTTCACTCCATTACAACTCATCAGTAATGGTTTTCACATGATTGGAGGTCAGCAGCGTTTCATCTCAGATGATGAAGAGGAAAAAAAAGAAGATATTCTTGAGAAGGATGTGAATAATGAGCTTTCTCTTGAAAAAGAGGATGAAATGGAACAAGACCCTGCTCAAGAATACATGGATCTTTTCACGGAGCCTTGCACCTCAGAGCAGAATATATCAGAGCTCCAGGAGGACTCAGCTGCAAGATACGATGAGTCCTCTAGTTCAGAAGATGAAGGAGGCACTCTGCTCCAAGAGAGTCTTCTTTTCCATCCAGTGGAAGAAGAAGGGATCTTGGTGAAGAAGCCACAGTACATGGACATTCTGGCAGTATGCTATCATGATCCTTATGCATTTTTCCTGCAAATAGTTGAAGAAGGATCAAAGGTCTTTCCAAGCGACATGTTGTGGCAGAAATAGAATTTTCAAAGTGCTTGTTATTGAAAAAAGAGCTGAGGTATATTTGCCTATCCCTGCAGCTCGGGGAGTTGAGCAAGAAGGACCAGCCATGGGATCATTTGGTGGAGTGGTTTTGCAGTGGAAGACATGTTTTTAGGCTAGGATGCAATATTCGTTTAGAGTAGGGTAGGTAGGAGGCTCAATAAACTGACCTATGAGCGGAGTAGATTAGTTATTAGAATTTTGTCTTAGAGGTAGAGAAAACACTAGGCAGTCCTAATCCCCAAACGAGGTAGTAGTGTAGGTAGAGAAACATATGAGACCAACGATTAATCTGGTCTCATGGAGTAATAAGGGTAGAAGTAGATTAGGTTTATTTTTTCTGTTTGTAAAAGTTAATGATGTAAAGGGTCTGCAAGTCCAAATGCACCCAAGAAGAAAAAATGTTAGAACTATAGTGTGGGTAGGTAGTTGTGTGGGAGAATTTTACTGCTGATATGTTGTCTTCTTAGTTTGTGGCAGTAGATCAAAGAAAGAGATGGATGGTTCAAGCAGCAGGCATCTGGCCTACACCAAGAGATCATCTTCTGGTTTCTTGGCTCCTTCAAGAAGAAACCATCCCCATGTGGAGCCACTGTTAGCCCCCCTGTGAAATTTTTGACAAGAAAATAGGGGGCTAAATTGTTGTTGAGTCTTCAAGGAATGTTTTTCCCCTAAAAACACAGTCTCCTTGAAGCCTCTATGTGTCTTTTATCCTTTGATCAAATCCCCCTTGTTGATTCTCCTTATAAAGCCTCTCTGCTATGTGAAGAAATGCCCAAAGGCCTCCTTTCCCCTTTATTTTTCCCTCATTTAACCTCTTTTTATTCCCCCTTTTCTCCTCTTATATTTCCCCAATTACCCCTCAAATCCCCCCAAAATCCCCTTTAATTTCTTCCCCTACCCTTTGTTTAGCCTTTTTCCCCCTTTTCCCCTCTATCGTTCCCCTCCTTCACCTTCAAAATCCATTAAAAGGGGCTAAAACCCACTTTCCGACCTTATCCTAAGGCCTAGCCCCTTCCCCTTAACCACTTCCCCACATGTGCCCAGGCGCCAGGACCAAGTGTTTAAGTCCCTGGCGCTTATCGCAATCGGAAGGATCGGCAGGAGGCAACCCACGTGTAACAATGAAAATCCCCGTGCGATTGGGTTCTGAGCGTTAAGTCCACAGTCATTACGCACCGATGATCCAAATCCCCGGATCAATGAGCTGACTATAACTCATAAGCCTCATGATCGCATGTTTTATGTTTAAGTTGATTACACCTCTCCCTACGATTGAGTGCTGATCTATCGGTTGGATTAGACTAGGTCAATGCTCAATCACATCCCGACCTCCGGTGTAATCTTGATTTCTCTAAAGTGCCACTCCCTATTCTGTGCTGCAGTTTTCGGCCACAATAGTCCATCCTCTGTGATCAGGCAGTCCATCGCAACTCCGATCCCTACAGTCCTCTCCTGATCAACTGCCCACTTGATTTCATCTCATGAATTAAAGTTCCTCCTCGGATCGACGGCCGGTGCTCTGTCGCATTTCCTCAGGTAGGTGCCAAGGTGCTTTCCCTCGAATCTCTGATTTAATCGTAGCCTTCCGTCTCCTGGTCGATCCAACGGCTCTGTGCTGATCGCATCATCGCCCGTTGCCCCTCTCCATTTCCCGCCGATTGAATAGGAACCGTTGATCTGTGTTCCAGATCCAACGGTCAGCTCTCAATCGCGTCCTGACCTCCGATCGCAATCGCAACCCCTTCCCTCCGTCCTCCGATTTGATCTCGTCTGTTCGTTTGTTTCACGATCCAACGGCTATCGCTCTCCCCTGTCGATCGCAATCGGAAGTTTGTGAGTGTCTCCTTTTTGTGCCCTTGCGATTGTGATCCTTCGATTGCATCTCCATTGTCCGTCTCCTCCCGGATCTGACGGTCCAGGTTTAATCGCCCTCCTCCTCCGCTGGGTCCCACATCCACCGCTTCACTCCATTTTTTTTCCATGTTTTCCTATGTAAATCGCTCCAGTGGTGGCATTTGAGTTTTCACGCTATGTGATCATTTCTCCGCCACTTTTCATTGTTTCTCCACTGTCCCGCCACCATTTCACCGCCTTCGCAGCAATTCCTCTGCCACCACTGCCTGGGCTCTGTAATAAGTTTATTTCATTATGCAAAAGTCACATAGAGGTTTTCTCAGCATTGCCAGCAGATCAGCTGAAGGTTTCAAGGGGTTAACACCTGTTGTTGACATAATCAAATGTTAACCCTGCATTCAAAGGATTGAAGCTCAGTTCGAAGACTAAGAGTGCACTAGCAGGTCATAACTGCACCACCTAACAGCAGAGTACTCTTCTCCAGATGTGAACCTTCCTACAAGAAGTCACCATGCCTCCTCGAGCCCTGAAAAGATTAATTTCACTGTCTGAGACCCATTTAAGACAGTCAGGCAGCAGTTACGGAGGTATGGAGCGGCCTTGCAGACTTTCATCCAATTCATTTATTCCAGAATGGTGGCACAGAGCTCCAAGCACCAGAAAAGACCCCAAAAAGAAATATCCGAGGTCAAAATCGACCTGACAGAGATCTCCGAACCAGTCTACAGAGTACACACAGCGCTACATTTTTCCATTAAGTGGTATGGGCGTGAACACTTCCGCCGATTCTGTCTTAATGAGATTCATTCATTGTATATCCTACCACTGCTTCTTCCTCTTCTCCTATAAGAGATCCCCGAGAACATATTGAAAAGGTTGTTGTTGCCTTGCTGGGCATCTGCTGCTAGAGGGATTCATTCGACTGTTAGAACAGTCTTGGGAGGGAGTAGCAGAGTAGTTGTATGTAATAGGCTGGGAGGAGAAGTTGGGACTGTATTATCCATTGAGCCATATTTTACATGACTGGTTTTGCATCAATTAATCAAAGCAAATTTCACAAGATCCTGGTCTATTACTATTGGTGATGTTTTTCTTAACTCTGTTATTTACATTTTCATACCGTTTCATGTTCTGCTGGTAGGCATCAGAATAATGGTATAGGATTCACCCGTGTTAGGTGCCCTATGATGTCTGCTCTCCCTACCTTTATGTTTTCTGCTTCATGTGTATCTAAGAGTAAATTCGTGGAGTTTAACCAGTGTAGTGGATGTTATTGCCTGTTGGCTGATGTATGAACTTGGGGGTTTGCTTCTTAGATGTTTCTTTGTAATCTTATCTCTGTTTTTCCCTTGGAGTTGCTAAAGCAGACCTGGAGTTAAATGACCTCTGGTCTGATCTATAAGCAGCCCCTTTGTCTCTTTTAGAGCTGCCTTTGAGTATGTCCAAGCAGGTCTGGAGTTAAATGACCGCTGACCTGATCTATAAACAGAAATTCGGTTGCTTTCCTTCTTTCACTTTCCTCCTTAATGTTCCATCCCATCATCTATCTAAAAGATCCTTTAGTGTATATGACTTTCCCTTTGGAAGCCTTGGCTAGTTGTTGCAAGTAATTCCCTTTCATGACTCCATAGCCCAATGGATGGCACTGTCTTGGCCCATTCTCCTTGCTGAAACATCCTGTTGCTTTTTTCCTTTTCTCCCATTGCTTTCCCAGTCCATGATCTCCTAACCAACCCAGCAACCCTCCAACCAAACCATTTAAAACCCCCCTCTATGCTTTATAACTAGCCTAACGTCTCATTCTGAGCTTCAAAGATAAATCATTCTTTGTTTATTGGAGAGATCCCTCTCCGGGTCCAGGAGGGCTAGATCCTAGGGCCCCAAAGTGGTTCTGATGTTGTCTCATATTTTGGTCTTGCCAATCTGGCCAAAACATGGGAACACCAACAACAACTATATACTTTCATTCAATTTAATTCTTATAATTTCATGTATCGGGAAACTAGTCCCATTAATTTCCAGTCGGATCCATCATCCCAAATGGAAAAGGATATGCTCTAAGGTCTTGATCGGGTGGTTATCCCCAATGTTGAGGCTGAAATTTTGAGCCATCAACACAGTGATGCATATGTTCTAGTGAATGATTGGAAATGGCATTGTGTACCATACATATTTCTAGGGTACAAGAGAAAATTACCTGGTTGATTTCGTGTGAGAGTCCTGATCAACCCATCAAAAGTATTTGATGCCCTTGGTTTATATTTTTAGAGGAAAATAAGTGATGAGCATCTAGGAGAACATAGTAGATATACCCTTGTTGTGTGTAAATGAGCTCAAATTTTTAGGCTTTACTTATAACCTCTTCTTATGTTATTGGTAAGGCAATGGCAACAAATTTTACAATTATGGGAAAAAGTGTTTTTAAGAATAAATGTAGAAGGAGAGGTTTTGTTATGTCCAATTTGCACAAATTGCGATGCTTCGGCCATTCATGAACATGATCTGAAATATGGGTAGAGGTTGTTTGTCAAAATTGGGTTAATAATTCCATCCTTGTGTCATCGTGAACTAGGAGTTGGAAGAAGGTGAGGAAAGAGTTGGCTAAAGACTCAAATGTTCTATATGAGTCTTCAGTCTCACTGACATACCTTTTTGCAGCAGGGCCTATGAGGGTGCGTTGAAATAATCTTAGTAAAATTTATTCCTCAATGATTCCATTGGAGGAACACCATAGGTGAAAGGTCATGATATGGTTGGTGGGGTCTTCCCTTGTTTTCCTTCAAATTTATGGATATTTGATGGTAACTTGGTTTGCATAGGAGTAAATTGGGAATTATGAAAAATTGCATCATTTGTAAGTTTTGTAAGATATGGGAGGTTCAATGAAGCTAAAAATGGTATCATGTTAGTTTTTTCCATGGTATTATGAACTTACGTTGTGATGTTGATAGTTGTACCTTGTAGGGTAGTGTTGGTGTTTCCCTAAGGGGTGGTGGTGGGGGTACTTTTGGAGGAACCATAACCTAAAAAAGTTGCACCAAGAATGGATGTTCCAAATGAGGTAGATGGATGTTTTCTCCTATGATGGTGTGGTGAGAGACCCAGAACTACTCCTAGCAAGGGTGGGAGGTCTTGTTGGAACCTAGAGTGGCGAAAAACCATAGGGTCCTCTATGGTGCTCTAGAAAATGTGTGACGAGTTATATGAGGGGAATTTCTTAGCAAACTGAACGGATCACATACATAAGACAAAGAAAAAATAAATGATTAATTTTCCCTTAAACTCTTTTAATGTGTGAAAAAAACAACAAAAACATTTGTGAGGTTATGCATGTAATAAAAAATACTAAAAGAATTGGATTCCTTCCACTCAATCAGTAACTAGGCCTTGTGAAGGCTTGTAGAATGGTACTGGGGCTACACCTTGAAAAAAATGGCATTGCTTCCAGCTGTCAAAAACCATCCAAGGTATGGAAGAGGGTTATAATGAGAGGGTACTTGGGCCACATCCACAAATTATTGGTGATTCTTTCAGTAGCATGAACAAAATCACCTCCAGGTGTAAGTGTTCCCACACCCGCCACTTATAGGGAAAGATGCCATAAAATATGGCTACTAAGCTACCTACATTTATTGGGAATGAAAAAATATCAACTTTTGGTTTTCAAATTTGGACCCAAAGCCCCTATCAAGTGTTTGGAGACAACAAGGAGGCTCATGATAATCCATTGTCTAGGCCTTTCCCCTTCACGAGTTTCATCTCATTACTGGTTTGATCACTAGATTATGTAGGATTTGAAAGTTCTCTAAAAATACAACGTTTATGTTTCAAATTAATAATAACCACAATGACTTATGGGATTGTTAGAAATACTAATGGGGGGGTGAATCAATATTTCCTGCCCAATTTAAATTTACTTAAATTATTCTTTCATTTCTTATTTATCTTGAAGAATTACTTAATTAGCAAGATATTGTGTTATAAACCATGAGCATCATTAAAAATAAAATCATGTAAACCATAGGTATGAAGAAAAAATCAATACATGAACACATAAGGACACCAAGATTTTATATGGAAACCCAATGTGGGAGAAAACCACCATTGCTATTATAAATAAAATAAAATATTCTTACATTTTGTGTTGGCGTAGAATATTTCTAGCACATAAGATCCTACATGCAGGAGGTTACAACCTCCACAAATTCTCCAACAAGCACTTAAAGGAATCTCCTACTCCCTGACAAGTTTACCGACTCTTACCGAAAGGAAGATCCTACTCCCTCACTGAAGGTTCCAAACCTCTACAACTTTGTGTACCACATTTCAAAATTTTCATATTGGATCCACCTGTCAATCAACCATTAAAAACTTGTAGAAAACCACCCACACTAACCATATACCAAAATATCAAACACTAAATCATTGAATAACAAAATATTGAATCACTCAATAATTGAATAAATGAATCCACTAAATAAAAATCATTGAATTCCAATATACCAACCATTTAATACCAATTAAACCACTGCAACTAGATCAAACCAATATACCAATGCACAACCAAATCACTGTCGATACCAAATAAAACAAGCCATAATAATGTCAAGACATACCAAACCAAATCAACATTGTCAAGTACCAATACCCTAACTAACCAACTCTGTCAAACCATAACACAGTCATGCCAATCCAAACCAATAATCCTCATCAAGTCATTTACATGTCAACAAATTCCTCAAACTATATCACATCACCATAATGAGAAAAGAACAAGTAGAAACATAAAAATTCATGAAGGATTATTGTCCCACTTCTGACACTACAGCATAAACCATTCAATTTTCAATAATACCACAACGACCTATTTTCTTATAAATTCAGATCAAGTAGCCAAATCAACCTCAAATCCACTATTTCGTAGTGAGAAAGACAAGTTCTCTCACAAACTGAAATGTATCCAAGAATCAAACTCTTTATTTATAGTATGACCATGAAGCAGAATTTGTAACATATAAGGCTCATGAATCAACAACCATTAGATCAACCAAAAATTTTACCTGAGACAATAATAATAGATTCACCAAGAATCATTCAAATAATTGTTATTAATCAGAAAATTCAAGATCAAACATCTAGATCAGAGACCCCCACTGTCATAAATTATGCAAACCCAATTATTTAGATTTCTACCCTTCAAAATAATTTTTTTTCAGTACATAGAGGACCCCACACAAATATTTGCAAAATAAAAATAGGACAAACAACAACATTGTATCCCTGAGAAATAAACACATGAACCTTTGTCATACTGACCCCTGTGAATTTTAATTTTAGTTCATCATTCAATTTTCATTCAAGACATACAAATAAGAAAAATATTTACTAATTATAGATCCCTGCATAATTTATTAATTAAATTCTATATCTCTACAAAACCCTATTCATGATGCAAATATCAATCAAGGACTTATCAAAGCAGTGTTTTCATCATAATCCTCCATACTCTCCATGACATAAATTCATAGAATCGGGGCATATAAAATAAACATTGTTTTTCATATCAGTTACACGCATAATCAATGATTTCTCATGATGATATAGAGTGCTAACATCGTAATGTAAACAAACAAGGACTATCAATCATATTAAGTAACCAAGGTTTGATCTCTATTTCACTACATAACTTCTACATTAGGTTCTTCTATGCTCAACAAAATAAATGATTCTAATCTTGCAACAAACAAGTGATAACTTACAATCTTTGTTTGATATAGCCACTAGCTTCATCTACTTAAACTATGTTGGATCTCTACCAATATTACGCAACAACAATATGATCATCTCAATCTAAGACATTATATCATTGAAATAAGGATTTCTCCTTCAGATATTTGTCTTGCATAATTTTAGTAGCTCATATCATTAGGAATAAATCATATCAAAAACATATTTTATTAGATCTTCAAAGCATCTTCAGATATCTTGTTCACAGACTGTTATGAGCCTCCTCATATGCCCTCATGTACTCTTATTCAAAAAAATCCACAAGAAATAGTTGTTTGAGTGCACACCAAATTATTTAAATCGATCTCCATATACAACCATTGATCCCATCAATACCTTGGGAAAAAACTAATGATATTAAAATACCACAGACCAAAAAACTAAGGTATTATTGACCTTGTCAATAAAACCCCACGCACACAATTACATGGATGAAAAACTTCGTTTTCACTCGTGGTATTTATTTTTTTGCACCTATAAGCATGGACGCATGCACAAGACATGAAATTTTTGGTTGGTCACATTGTTAACATGGCCAATTTTCAACTGAATTTTTCCAGTCACACCCATGAGACTTCCTTTGTGCATCTAAGGATTAATGTAGGAAAACCAATTCTCTTGTTCAAGAAAACCCTTCATACACTTCATCTCTATGCTCCTACTCTATAAAACTGAATGTAGGCTCTATAATCCTATGAGCACCTCATCCAACCTTCTATAACCTCTTCCTGCTCTTTGCATTTACTTCTTATACTATAATTTGGCACGTTAATTCATGGAAAAGTTGACACATTAATCAATCCAAGTAGTCATACTGAGACATAAGCATACAAAGAAAAAATTCATGTTGACATACAAATCAAAGATCCAGGTTGACATCAATTCCAACACATTATCCATAATGCCAACAATCTCCCCATTTGGACTTGATTGCAACCTCCTTCAAAATATCAAGTCCTCTCTCCCCCTTTGACATCAAGGGCAAAGGGTTGTACTAAAATGAGAGAAGTACTCCCCTAGACATGTGAAACACTATAATTATGAACATTTTATGTGAAACAAATATCTCAATTGACCATGATCCCCCTAAGCATATACTAGATCCTCTAACGATATGTAATAAAAATACAGAGCTTGTTGTAGCAGATAGTCGTTCATACATGACTGATATATACTTGGTAAATACATGGCATCCAACAAATATAGTACCTCAAGCCATTAACCAACCATCATCAACAATAAACATCATGACATATGTATAGATGAAATCACAATTCAAATCCTTGGAAGCATCTAAGATCTTGATAACCATGTGGTATAGTATCAATATGTCAACATGAAAAAAAATAACAACAGATATTGCAACAACCCAATTTCCAGTCACCATTAAGAAATGAAATAAGACTTATCAACAAGAACAATGAACCTATTATAGATTAAAATCAACCATGACATAGTGACAACAAAATTTATCTTCCAATAGAAATCAATGTACCAATATAAGAAGATGGAAAATAGCAATAACCATAGATCATATCAGATAAGTTGTGTTCATTCTAATAATAATGAACCATTGGAAGCATAAGAGAAGATCCCCCTAAATTTGTGCCAATTCTTCATCACCAATTTTTTATTCAATTTAATTTTCTTAAATTGCAAGCATAAATCATCGACCGGAGTTAGTAAACTGATGAAGTGCAAGTGCACTATATGTGATAGAATTCTTTGTTGTTTAAAGTGAGATTTGAATTTTTTTAGAGTTTTTGTTTTAATTTTTGAACTTATGGATCAATGTTAAATTCCTATAGATTAGTGATGTTGTTAAATCAATTTTATCATCTAAGTTAAATATTATTTCTATGGTTACTTTCCATTGAATTGAGTTTTAAAAATATTTTGTCATATGACTCTTTTCAAAAGAAATAATCAGTTGTATTTTTGTCAAGTTCATTTTAGAATTTTATGTTGCAGCAAATAAGGAACTAATTCTAAAATACAAAAGCATGGAATATGATACAATTTTGATCTTAGGATAACATGAAAGTCTAAATGCTATGGAGACAGAAATAAACTAAATTCTACTGCAAATTCTAGTCTGGAATATAAATGAAAAATACAATTGAAATAAACTATATGAAATACAACAGAATGAATTCAAGCAATTATTCTACAGAATAACACAACCAAAGCACTAAACTATTGAAACTGATCTCTGAAAATAAATCATGAATCAAAAGCATTTACCGAATTATAAAACAGAAATGTGGTTGAGATGCATAAAAACTAAAATTAAAATGACATGGTCTGCTTGCAAGGGCCCTCCACAATGCAGTAGGTTCTTATCGTTATCAATGCATCCAATTGCACGAAAAGTGAACTTTAAATTAACATGAAATTCTTCAAACAAAATGTTCAGGAAATGAAAGTTGACGCGCCCCGAATACACAAAGTTCTTATTATTTCATAGAATGTGTTTTAACATTACGCGAATTCTAAACGTATGGATATTCTATTGGAATCCTTATACAAATTAAAATCATAAACAGAATATTTCTTATCTTTCTATTTGCTATTTAAAAATCAAATCGACACAGTCGTGCCATTTCCAGACTCTTTTCTTGGATGTTGCAACGTGTTGACTGTTATCTTTGACTGAGGGAATGCATGATCTTCTTGATGAATATGCTCAAGTAAGTAGGAGTAAATCCATGAGGGGATCATCCTCTATCCATCCATATACTCCTTTGATTAGTTGATGCACCGGAACCCTGCTAACAATGAATGAAGTTGTGGATATGTGGAGTAGCTACAGAATTGTATCAATCCCATAGTTGAATGTAATATTTAATAAAACAATAGGTTATACTAATAAATATGGAAAATAGGACACGCATATACTTTACCTTTTCAAAATCATGTGTTTGATGCCTTATTAGTTTGACAGTGATAGAAAAATAAGGAAAATATGATGCAAACACGGGTGTCAAAACTAAACAATTCTGGGACTCTACATTCCCCCATACTGAAGGCTTTGTATGTCCTCATACATCCACACAATTTGTCATTTATGTTTAGTCACTGCATATCCTTAGATACTTCTTCCAGCACATCCAATTTTATCCTTTTCACCCTTTTTCCCGTTACTTCCATCCTTGGTTTCTTCATGAGGATTTTGTATTTCAGGTTAATGATTTTTCTCTTCATGGATTTTTTTGCTTCCTTTGATTTATTATTCTTTTTGTACCACAGTCTCAAATGTAGGAGGAGGTTGACACTCTTGGAAATTTTAGCTTCGTTATGAGCTTTCAGAGATTGGTTTTCATTTTTTATATACCTGTTTAATGTCTCCAGTTCGAAGATTTGATTCTTGAGGATGTCGAGAACTTGAGGTTCTTGTGGTTCATTAAACTGGTCTTTCTCTCCACTTAGATTTGACACTGATTTATTAGTTGCTTCTCTTTTCTCTAGTGTTTCTATGCAATCATAAATATCCTATTGTACTGGATCAATACCTATGCTTTGTCTTGGACTTTGTGGAGGTGAAATGTAGGGAAGTGGTGATGCTCTCGGGGAATTTTCCATGGTTTCATCTGCCTCCAAATCAATGTGTTCTACATCTTTTGAGGACACTTCCTTCGCTGTCTTTAGCCTGGTACTTATTTTCAGTCCTATGACAAGCGTATCTCGAGTTTTAGGCTTCTCTTTTTTAGAAAAAACCTCTGTTTTGTTGTTGGATTTCTATATTATAACATCCTTTGTATCCATTTTCTTTCAAATTTCTGCAATTTTCATGTCATACTCTGACAAATATTGTTGCTGCTGCGATTCCGGTTCTAGCGGTATCTCCATTTTTCTTTTATTCTGAGTTCTGATACTACTTGGTTTTTTATTTGTTTCCTCTTCAAAATTATTCATAACTAGAAAGGCTTCCCATGTATCCCCTATACTTTGAAGATGGAATTCAACAAGTATTTTAACCGACCCATGATGATACATTGTGTTTTCTATGAAATAAATTTTCTTTTGAACATTCCCTAACATATTTTTAAGACTATTCAACAAGAAATATGGAAGGTTCATTTTTTAGGTCCTTATATTACTAGTATAGTCCCTTATTGTTGTTATTTTAACCCCCTTATTGTTATTTTTGTACCCCTGTAACCCCCATATTATTATTATTGTGCCCTTACATTATTATTGTTAGGTCGGCTAGGATTACATTGTGGCCCCATGGACTCCTATATATAGAGAGGAGGTTTTGTCATTTGTATCATCCAAGAATTGTTCATTCATGTAATGTATTGGATGTTGCCCCCTCGAAGTGGCTTATTTATAAGGCGTTGATATCTCTTTTCTTCTCTTTTTCGAGCTGGTTTCACAACATCATTTCATGTTCATCAAGAAAATTTATCAACAATCTTATATGGTAGAAAAACACACAACCAAATCATCCTTCACAAGTAACAAATTTCTGTATGATTAAGAAAAAATTCCTCCACTCACTTTTTAATGCAGAACTAGGAATTCCTTTCCTGAAGACGATAATGTCCATGCTTGGTTTCTTCAAGAAAACCCTCCAGACATCTCCTTTGATTCCTCTGTTATTGAACCATTTTTCTACCAAAGGCAGCAATCTGGTAGCTTCGACAATCAGAGACACTGTTACAGTGAATTTGATGTCTCCTATATCCACTTATATGCCATCGAAATCCCTTGCAAAATTCTTGGTGATTTGTTTGTGAAAACCATCAAATTTCTCCATAAATTCCAACCATTGTGTTTTCTGTAGTAATTCTCTTTCCTGTGGATATCCTTCCAAAAATTTCTCTCCTGTTGGCTCTATTCGGTTAATTACACCCATAATTGGAAGATGTTTCGCCTCCAAAAAAAAATTTGTTGAGGGGGTAACGAACTTAGTGGGATTTTCTTCGGAGCAGAAATGGTGGATGGTGATGGAAAAATAAGAGGGAAGGTAGGTATGAGATGAAGGTATAAGTGAGTGAATTATCCTTTAGCCATCCACGATTATGATTGAGGCGGTGATCAAATAAATGAATCGGGACTTTGAATCGTGTTACAATGATGAAATGGGTATGGTGAATTATGAGGATTTGTTATAACACTGTCACCTTTCATAATGATTTTGATGTGATCATTAATTTCATGTCCATATAATTCATATATTAATATATATTGAACCCTATTTTAAATTAAATTACTACATACCTCTGATTTTCATTTTTTAGGTGTTCTATTTCATGAGCAGCCAATCACTTCTTCCTTTTATATGATCATCAAATGTTCTTGTCAATTAGTTGTAGAAATCTGTGAAAGCTGCAGAACATCATCAATTCTGTAGCTTACTTATTTTAGGAAAAGGATGCCTAGAAGAAAGGGATTTTTTTTTTTTTAGAAAACATGGGAAAAGAAAATTTAAGGTGCCAAAGAATTTTTTTTTCACCTCGAATTTTTTGTATAAAACATGCCAACAATTTGTTGGTTTTCATGTTTATACAAAATTTTATTGATTCTTTTATTTTTTATTCTTTATTTGTTTCTCTTTTTTCTTTTTTCTTTTTTTTTTATGTAAAAGAGAAAAATAAATTTTCAATTCTTCTTCTCAACCAAATTTAAAGCATAATTGTCTTGGAAAATATTGAAAAATTCCTCTCTTGTCATTGGCTTCTGATAGAGCTTAAGTCGGCGTCCATTTACTAATAAAGGAATTTTCTCTTAATCAATAGTCTTGATTCTTACTACTCCATTGTCAAAAGCTTCTTCGATTTCATAAGGCCCAAGCCAATGAGTTTAGAACTTCCCTTGGAAATTCTTGAATTTTGAATCGAAGAGTAATGCCCAGTCTCCTTGATGAAATTTATTTTCCTTAATGTATTTATCATGCCATCTAGCTCTTTGTTGCTGAACCAAGCTAGTCTTCTGGATAGCATCTTGTCTTATCTCATGAAGCTCGTTGAGTTGTCCCATCATTTTATTTTTTGCTTCTAAGAAGTCAAGTCCCAGCTTGACTAATTTTTTATAAGTCTGGATTTGGAACTCTATTGAAAATAATAATTTCTTTCCATAAACAAGTCTATAGGGAGTGTTTCTTGTATTGCTTCTCCATGCAGTTCTATAAGCCCATTAATATTCTTGATTTTTTTCCGCCCAATCCTTTATGTGCAAATGTATAGTCTTGGTGAGAATGGCTTCAATCACTTTGTTTGTAGACTCAACCTGTCCATTTTCTTGGGGATGGTATGGAGTGGAATTACGGTGCTTGATTTTATATTCTTTCACCATCTTCTATACTACTTTGGATGTAAACTGTGTTCCTAATTTCCCTTGGGACAAAAAAAATGAGGGAACATATCCTCAAAAAGAAATGAAACTATAACATTTTCAGTAGAAAAACAAAGTTCTTTAGCTTCTACCCATTTAGTAACATAATCAGTACATACCAGAATATACTTCTTTTGTTTAGAAGGTGGATTAATTGGGCCAAGAAAATTCAAGGCCCATTTCTCAAAGGGTTCAATGAGTACCTGAGGTTGCAGTGTCATTTGTTAGGTCCCTATATTACTAGTATAGTACCTTATTTTTGTTAGTGTAACCCCCTTATTGTTATTTTTGTACCCCTGTAACCCCAATATTGTTATTATTGTGCCCTTACATTATTATTGTTAGGTCAGCAAGGATTATATTGTGACCCCATGGACTCCTATATATAGAAGGAGGTTTTGTCATTTTTATCATCCAATAATTGTTCATTTATGTAATGTAAAGGAGATTTCCCCCTCGAAGTGGCTTATTTCCAAAGCGTTGATCTCTCTTTTCCTCTATTTTTGGAGATGGTTTCATAACATGGTATCAGAGCTTTGGATTCTAGGGTTTCGCTGCTCCAAACAGGTCATCGTGGAATTTTCTCTATAACGTTTTTTATAAGAAGGTTCAAAAGCTGAAATTTGTACAGATCAAAGCCCAAATCTTGAGGAACGTCTTGGAAAAATTTTAGATCTTGGTTCACAATATTTTTTGACATATTATCTGTGGAAGTTAGGGGTTGTTTCAGGCTCCCAAATTTAACCTAAATAGGTCATTTTGGAATTTGTGCTATAAATGTTTTTCTACAAGGTTACAAAGAGGAAAGTTTTACATAGCGAACCTGAAATCATGAGGAACATCGTGCAAAAATTTCAGATCTTGGTTCGCAATATTTTTGGAGATATGATCTGTGGAAGTTAGGGTTTTTTACGGCTCCCGAATTTAATCTCAAAGAGGTGACCGTGGTAAAATCATCATAACTCTCTCTCTGAGCATCGGATTGGAATTCTATAAAAAGTGGTCACAATTTCACGGACTATAGTTTCCTGTGTATCAATTTCAGAGCTGAAGGAGGAAACAATGACACGTGGAATGCGGTACAATTTCTCTCTACTGAACTAGTCCATAATTAGGTCATTGTGGGATATTGGGCATAACTTTTCCTTGTAGAATCTAAATCAAGTCAGACCTGTGGAATTTGAAAGAAGCTTCAGAGGGCTACTACAAGGCCGAATTTTAGATATTCAAGATCTGAAATCACATATATAATTCAATTGCAATATCAAGCTCCTCAAAGCAAGAAAAAGGTGTGTATTTTTTTTTCAAATTTCATAAGTCTTGTGTGAAAAAAAAATTTGAATTGAGTCCAAGGGCATATTGTAGAATAGATATCAGTATTGGGTTCTAAAATCCCCCCTAAAAAGAATTCAACACTCATTAAGCCCTTAGAAGGCTCTACTATGACTCATGAAGACAAAGAATTGCAACATGACATATCAAAATTATAAGAGCAAGTGCACCAAATTTCACTCTCACAAAGTAAAACAAAGAATGAAATGGAAGTTTTGAAGAACGTGGAAGTTAAGATGGATGGTTTGAAGAAAGGCATGGAAGCTAAGATGGATGGCATGGAAGCTAAGATGGAGAGCATGGAATCTGGCTTGGAAGATAAGATGGATGACATGGAAGAAAAAATGAAAGACAACATGGAAAACATGAAGAATGATCTAAAAGTATACATGGAAGGTTTGACAAAGTTGATACAAGAAATGTTTCCTAATGGCGAAAATATAGTAGAGGAAAACCATGATGAGAACAAAATAAATGTTAATCGTGATAGCATAAACTCTATTGTTGGATGGAAGAACCACCATATTCCAAAGATGCATATGCGGAAGTTTGAAGGCAAGGATGTCGTAACATGGATACTATAGATGGAGCAATATTTTGATCTCAGTAATGTGCAAAACACACAAAAGGTACGCATTTCAACTTTACATTTAGAACAAAATACATTTGTATGGTATTGATGGCTTTGCTCTTGTAAAAAAATTGTCACTTGGTCAATTTTTAAGGAGGAAATGATAACACATTATGAGGATACATAGAGAAACACCTTCTTTATCCAATTGATAAATCTCAAACAAAACGGTTCAATGGTGGAGCACATTGAGGACTTCCAAAAATTGAATATAAGGGTAATTAATATTCCAAAGGAACACAGGATTGATGTCTTCATAGGGACTTTAAAGGATAACCTCCAACATGAAGTTCGTGTTTGGGAACTTGATTCATTGGAGAAGGCATTCACATTGGGCAGAAAAATTGAATGTAAAATTATGGTGACAAGGAAGCCTACCACTCACATCTATAAATATTGAAGTGTTGCTACTATTAGACTTCCATAACCTACAAGGTTGACACCACAACAATTGGAAGAAAAAAGAGCAAAAGGGCTTTTCTACAATTTTGATAGAAAATACGCTAAAGGTCATAAGTGTGCTGAGAAGAAATTATTTTACATAGATTTTGAAGAGGAGGAAGAAAATCAACAAGAAACTTCAAAACAAGAGGATATACACCAAGAACCAACCTTTGAATAAGAAGAAATGATTCTAACCATATCGTGTAATGCATTGGAAGGAATTACCACTCCTAAAACTATCAAGATAGAAGGATATATCAAGAAGAAAAAGGTAATAGTGTTGATTGATTCAGGTAGTACCCATAATTTTATTCATTGTAAGGTAGCCAAAGAATTGAATTGTTTCCTATACCCAGCACCAGAATGTCAAGTGATGGTTGCAAATGGAGGAACTATAAATTTCTCTGTAAAATTCCATAATATCAAGCTAACCATGGGAGAAGATGTTTTGAATAGTCCAACGATTTCCATTCCAAGGGGAGGTGTTGATGTTGTACTAGGAGTACAATGGTTACAATCTTTGGAGACGATAGCTTTTAATTTTCAAGAGGTTTTCTTGAAAAAAATTTCAGAAGGAAAGGAAGTCTAATTACAGGGTATCACAGGGAAGCCGAGGAATATAATAAGCTCTAATTTCATGACAAATCTTCTGAGGAAATAACAATGAGAAGTTATTGCGCAATTATGCTCACTAGAAATTCCAACATCAAAATCATCTATTTCTTCAGATCTCCAAAAAGTCTTAGAAAATCTTTCTAAGGTGTTTCAAACTCCCAAAGGACTCCCACCTAGTCGTGATCCTGATCATGCTATTCATTTGATTCCAGGAAGTGTTCCTCCAAACATCAAACCTTACAGATATCCTTATGTCCAAAAGAGTGAAATTGAACGTATGATTGCATTAATGTTAGAGGCTGGTATAATTCAACCTAGTCAAAGTTCTATCTCTGCTCCAGTATTATTGATGCACAAGAAGGATGGATCATGGCACATGTGTCCGGATTATAGGGAGCTCAATAAGCTCACTATTAATGAGAAATTTCACATACCTATGATTGATGAATTATTGGATGAATTGCATGGAGAAATTTATTTTACCAAGTTGGATCTTCATTTAGGATATCATAAAATTAGAATGAAGACTGAGGATATTACAAAAAAATAATTTCGAACTCATGAGGGTCATTATGAATTTTTTTCATGTCTTTTGGCCTTACCAATGAACCTTCTACATTTCAAGGGTTGATGAATTCCATTTTCAAATCCTTCCTTAGAAAATTTGTGCTAGTACTTTTTTATCATATACTAATCTATAGTAGGTCTTGGAAGGATCATGTTCAGCATGTTGACAGGGTGCTCAAACTGTTGGAGGAGAAACAATTATATGCAAAAACATCCAAATTTTTCTTTCGAGTACAAGAGGTGGAATATCTAGGTCATATTGTATTGCACGAGGGTATTAAGGTAGACCCTAACAAAATTAAAGCCATTAAGGAATGGAAAGTCCCCACAACCATAAACCAGTTGCGCGGATTTCTCGGGTTAACAGGGTATTATTGCAAGTTTGTCAAGAATTATGGGAGAATAGAAGCACCTCTAACAACATTATTGAATAAAGATGCATTTTCATGGACTCTTGAAGCAACTAAGGCATTTGAACATATTAAAGAGGCAATGTTCCTAGCACCAGTCTTAGCTACGCCAGACTTCACAAAAACCTTTATTGTGGAATGTGATGCCTCAAGAAATGGAATTGGTGTTGTTTTAATGCAAGAAGGAAGACCCATTGCTTTTGAAAGTCATTCAATCAAAGGAAATCATTTACAAAAGGCTATTTATGAGAAGGAAATGTTGGCAATACTACATGCACTAAAGAAATGGAGACCTTACCTAATGGGAAGACACTTCAAGGTAAAAACTAATCATGATAGTCTTAAAAAAATTTTGGAACAAATACTATCTTCAGAAGAGTAGCAAAATTGGGTCACAAATATGTTGGGTTATGACTTTGAAATCATCTAAAAAAAAGGGAAGCTAAATTTTGTTGCAGATGCACTCTCAAGAAAAGATGAAGAGGTGGAAGCATTTCTTTGTGCCATTTCTATTATCCAACTAGATTGGATAACCGAAGCAAGGGATGAATGGAAGAAGGACAAATAAGTGTGGACACTCATTCAAAAGTTGCAGCAATATCCTAGTACATCTGATACATTTAGTTGGAAAAATGATTCCTTATGGTACAAAGCTCGCTTATATATTTGTAATAATTCCCAACTAAAACAAAATATTCTTTTGGAATTGCACACTTCTCCTTAAGGAGGACACTCAGGATTTTTAAAAACTTACCACAGGGTGAAGAAATAATTTTTTTGGGATGGCCTTAAATCTGATATTCAAAAGTTTGTGGCAAAATGTTTGGTTTTCCAGCAAAATAAATTTGAGACAAATAAGACCCCGGGTCTTCTACAACCTTTATCCATTCCAAGTCAACGTTGGGAGGAGATTTCAATGGATTTTATCATAGGTTTACCTAAGTCCAAAGGAAAGAGTGTCATCATGGTGGTAGTTGATAGACTTACCAAGTATGCACACTTTTTTGCATTATCTCATCCATTTAAAGCAAGTACAATTGCTGCTACATTTATGGAAACAATTCAAAAGCTACATGGAAACCCAAAGATTATTGTAAGTGACATAGATCCCATTTTTATTGGAAATTTTTGGACAAAATTATTTTCTTGTTTGGGTACTCAACTAGCTCATAGCTCATCTTATCATCCTCAATCCGATGGTCAAACTGAGATAGTGAATAAATGTTTGGAAGGATATCTTCGTTGTTTTGTATCTAATAAGAAAATGCAATAGGTGAAGTGGTTATCTCTCGTTGAATGGTGGTATAACACTTCCTTCCATACTGCAGCAAAAATGTCCCCATTTATGGCACTTTATGGATATCATCCACCGTCCATCACATCATCTTTAAGAGAAAATTCTAAGGTTCAAGCAGTGGAATATCACATCGAGCATCAACAAGAAGTTCTCCAACTCTTAATGGATAACCTAAATTTGGCACAAAATCGAATGAAGCAAAAGGCAGATCAACATCACAGCGAGAGAAGTTTTGATGTAGGAGGCTAGGTATTTTTATGGCTACAACCATAAAAACAAATGTCCCTCAAGCAAGCTAATAAGGATAATAACTTATCACCAAAGTACTATGGTCCTTACAAGGTGTTTCTAAAGATTGGTACTATGGCACAAAAATTGGAGCTTACTACTTCTTCGCGAGTGCATCCGGTTTTCCATGTTTCATGCTTAAAGAATGTTATAGGTGAAAAAATTCTAGTTCAAAAAATATTTCCATAACTTAATGAGGAAGGAAAAATCATATTGGAACCTGAAGAAGTAATGGAAACAAGAACTCGACAGCTACAAAATCAATCAATTTCAGAGCATCTCATCAAATGGAAGAACTTACCCACTGAAGATTCTACATGGGAGGATGAGAATTTTATATGGAATCATCTGGAGCTACTAAAGCGTTGAGGACAACACTTCTTTGAAGGAGGGTCATGTTAGGTCCTTGTATTACTAGTATAGTCCCTTATTGTTGTTAATGTAACCCCCTTATTGTTATTTGTGTACGCCTGTAACCCCAATATTGTTATTATTGTGCCCTTACATTATTATTGTTAGGTCGGCAAGGATTATATTGTGAACCTATGTACTCCTATATATAGAAGGAGTTTTTTTCATTTTTATCATCCAAGAATTGTTCATTTGTGTAATGTAAAGGAGGTTTCCCCCTCGAAGTGGCTTATTTCTAAGGCGTTGATCTCTCTTCTTGTATTTTTGGAGCTAGTTTCATAACAATCATTTCAGTTGAAAGAACAGGTTTCCCCATCCTTTGGAAACTGTCACATCTCTTAACATATTCTTTGGCATCCTTAAAAAGGGAAGGCTAATAATATCCCAAGAGAAGGATTTTATAAGCAGTTCTTTTGTAAGAAAAGTGGCCTCCACATGGTTCATCATGGCAGGCTTTAAGTATCTCTGGTATCTCATCTTCTCGTAAACATCTTCTGATTATGAGATATGGTATTTTTTTGTATAATTATTCATTGATCCATGAATAAGAAGCACTTGTTTGTATTATTTTTCTCTTTTCTCTTGGAAACAAATGAGATGGTAATTTTTCTGTAGCTAAATAATTAGCAATATCTGCATACCAAGGTGATTTATTAGATATTGAAAAAAGATATTCATCTCAAGATTTATCCTCTACAGAAATATCATTATTATCATTTTGAATCCTAAATAAAAAGTTAGCAATTGTATTTTGTTTTCCTGGTCTATCTAGAATGGTGATGTTAAATTCTTACAATAGTAATAGCCATCTGGTTACCCTTCCATTAGTGATTGGTTTGTTCATTAACTCTCTTATGGTAGAATGGTGTTTGTGAATGAAATTTTCATAGCCAATGATGTAATGTATGAACTTATTAATGGCATGCACTACAACTAAAATCTCTTTTTCAGTTACAGTATAATTTAGCTCAGCTAGACTTAAATTTTTACTAGTGTAATAAATATCATAAGGATTAAGCTCTTTCTATCCCAATACAACCCCTAAGGTTGTATATGAAGCATTAGTATTTACGTGGAAAGGAAATTTCCAATTATGTCCTTTTAGAATAGGTGCTTCAGAGACTTTATTTTTCAAAATTTCAAAGGAATTTTGAAAATTAGAGTCCCAACTGAATTCACAATCTTTGGTAAGTAATTTGAAAAGTGGAGATGCTATTTATGTGAAGTTTTATATAAAGCTTCTATAATACCCAATAAAACATCGAAAACTCCTAACATGTCGTTGAAAATTTCGCATTGATCATTTTGAAATAACCTCTACTTTAGATGAGTCTACCTTTATCCCATTTCCTGAAATATGGTGACCTAAACCAATTCCCTCATTAAACATCATAAAACAATTTTCATGACTTAATGAAATATTGCTTCTTTAAATCTTATTAGAACTTTTTCTAAATTTTCTAGTGCTTTTTCAAAATAATTACCATAAACTGTGAAATAATCCATATACACTTCCACATAGTCATGAATAAGATCAGAGAAAATTACGAGAATTTCCCTTTCGAATGTTCTTGGAGCATTACATAACCCAAAAGGAAGTACCCGGTAAGCATAAGTTCCCCATCGACAAGTAAATGCAGTTTTGTCTTGATCTTCGGGTGCTACCTTAATTTTATTATACCCATTGAATCCATCCAAAAATGAAAAGTAATTTTTCCTTGCTAATGTGTCTAAGACTTGACCTATGAAAGGAAGTGGAAAGTTATCTTTTAATGTTACTTTATTCAATTCCCTGTAATTGATGCATATCCTTTGTTTTCCATTTTTTTTTGGAACGATTACTAGGGGTGAAACCCATTGATTTTCTGATATTGGGTAGATAAAATTTACGTTCAATGCTTTTGTAGCTCTTCTTTAACAATTTCTTTTACAATTGGGCTCATTCTTCTTTGAGGTTGTCTAACTGGACTAGAAATTATATATATATATATATATATATATATATATATATATATGATGCATACAACTTTTGGGATTAATTCCTTCCATATCGATATAATCCCATGCATAAGCAGAAGATTGTTTCTGCAAGGCCTCTACCAATTGATTTTTTTGTAATTCTTCTAGATATTCATTAATATTCAATGTTTTCCCTGGAAAATTTTCTATTGAAGAATTTCCAAATTTTTCCATAGAATGTAAATATATTTTTCTAGATTATAAATATTTGATATTACATTGTTCTTGAAACATCTGACTATTGTCACCGTATAAGGAGGATTAATTATTTTCTATTGATTTTAAAATTTGGTCCTCCTCACTTGTTTGTGCAATAGTAAATATGGGTTGTATATAGTTATCATCATCTATCCATTCTACACTTTCTATATCTATTATTGTTTTTGCAAGTGGATATAATGTAAATTTCTTTGTTGAATTTCCATCTGAGATAAAAATGTCTCCTGATCTACAACTGATGAAAGCATTGACTGTAGCTAACCAAGGTCTTTCTAAATTAATGGATGTCCTCCTAAATTATTCTTGGGTGTTAAAACCATGTAATCAATAGTATATTCCCAAGAATATAATGATACAAAAATATCTTCTAACACACCATCAGGTTTAATTACTGATATGTCTGCTAATTGTAATAATGTTGGTGTGCATTGAAGGTTAGGAAGTTTTAGTTAATTCATAATTTGTTTACTCATTATGTTTATGAATTCTCCCAAAATCAATCAATGCGTTTGGTATTTCGATTCCATTGATGTGGATTTTCACAATGGGGCTTCCTGGATCTAAATATTTCTGCATTGTTTTCTTCCCCATCATGATGTCTACAATTCTCCCAACTAACTGGATTCTTTTTATGTCTTTTCTTTTTATTTGAGTATTCAATTCCTTAATTTTTTTTTTCAAAATTTGGTATTTATTGTATAGCTTGCAATAAATGAATTCTTATACAGATACTTTTTAATTCATCCATCATATCATAATCAGGCAATGTGATTTGTTTTTCTACTCCTTTATCAATTTTCAACCTTTCAGGAAGAGGTGGTCTAATAGATACTAAAGGTTGTTCTATAATAGGAGCATCATCAAATATTATGGAAATATTTTCTGTTTGATAATTTTCTTTCTGAGGAAGAGAAGTTTCTTCTTCTTCAGTTTTATTGCTATTTTTTCGAGAATTTTACTTTGTTTCCTAAATAGCAATAAAGGTTTTCTTCTTTTCTAATACTCTACCAAATCTTAATTGAACAATATTTAGATATAGCGGAGTTATTATATAAGTTTGATAATTTTTCCCTTCCATGTTGTAAACAGGTTTATTATTTGGATTTGGAAGTGGTTGGATGGGTAATGGGTTTGGTTTTTGTTTTAATGGTAGAGAGAGTTATGGATTTGTATTTTGAGCTTGAGCTTGAACTTGAGCTTGAGCTTGAGGTATTTTATTATTCTGAGAAAATAATTGTGGTGGAAAATTTTGATAGGGTGGTGGATATGGTTGATATTGAGCATATCTTCTATAGGTATTTTTCCACCCTTGATTCCAAGGTTTTGGTTGAGCCCAAGGCTGCCATGTCATAGGTGAATTCCAATTCCCTTTTGAAGATTGTGCAAATTGTTGGGAATTAAAATTTTGATTTTGATTTTTGTTAGTATGAATTCTTCGTCGAAGTGTACGAAAAAGAACCACTTTAGCTACGCATAACTAATAGCCCTAACAACAATAGAGGCTTCCAAACATCTTCAGATCTGCGATTAGTAATTAAAATGCTGCAACAAACAGATCTATAAATGGAAAGACATTAAGCAGTAAAATAAAGGGTTTGCTCCATGCATCCAACAGACAAGACAAGAACATGATTTTTGAATGAATTTTTATATTACAGGGCACCTGGGAGGAAAACAAGAAGGTGTATCCAGATCTCCTCAATGGGATGGGTTCTTTGTAGTCCTCAGCACTTCAGATCTAAGCTTTCTCTCTCTTGTAGATGTAGAAAAACCCAATGTAGAAGGTAGAGCTCAATGGGAGCAAAATGGCAGAAATGAGACCCAGTGTATAGATCCAGAGTGATCTAATATGCAACAAAAGGTGAAGAATGAAGGGGAAAACCCTCCTATTTATAACAAAATATTGGGTCATTCTAGATCTTGGTGCATGATTAAAATAATGTTAACCAAATCTAGATCCACCATTTATGGAATATTTTATTATATTTGTTGGAGGGAAAAAGTATTTGACTTGGGTCAAATCCCTTTATTTGTTAATAATAAATAAATAAATGATTTATTTATCTTTTTAAAGAAGTGGTTGAAGGATAATTAAATAAATAATGATTTATTTAATTATTTGTAGGTGATTTGGTCATATTTAACAAGGAATATTATCTAAATAAGATTTAAATAATTATTCCTAGAAAATAATAAGACAAATAAAGGTTTATCTAATTAATTTCTTTGATTTTGGGTTAAACATGACTGGGAATAATAATTAAATTATGGTTTAATTAATTATTCCATGAGGAAAATCAAACAAATATAGGTTTGTTTTAATATTTCCTTTTTTGGGTTTCCTGTTTTAACATAGTGAAAGCAATTTTACTTAGGGTAAAACTGGTCTTACATGGTGTACTTGGGTCCATCTAGTGATAATAGGTTGGATGACCAAAAAATGGTGTAACAGATTGCCCCCCAGCGTGCGAGTGTCAGGAGCAAATCGTATGACCGAAGTACGTTGTAAGAACACAATCACTAGACAGCAAAAAAGGATGTCAGAGAGAGAAATGTGAGGTAGATAGTGTGCTGAAGGACTAGACCCTGAGGAGACGAGACTCGCAGGTGCAACAAGTCTCTGTTTTATGAGAGGGTACCTGTGCTGAAGGCGGCGGGGGAGGCATACCTATGCCCGCCGAGACAAAGTACAAAAGAATAGTGTGTCCAGTAAACAAGGGACCGAACCATAAAGTACAACTGGCATAAGCATGAGCCAGATAAAAATACAATGAGGAATCCCACATACATGTTGTGCCTGGGATAACAGCCAGGGCTTGTACAATAATATCTGAGTACATGAGATACGAATACAACCCAAATGCCCCCTGTAAATGGGGAAGGGCTCACAAAATCTGACTGATACATGCAAGTCGAAGAGGCGCTGCAAGTGGCTACGGCCAACATCATCAAATATCTGGAGCTGCATCGAAGGCTGCAAAGAAGAGGTCATCCGGGCATGTGGGGGGCTACCTGCAGGGCTCCCCCCTCATGAGGGTTGAGACATCTCACACACCCCCGGGAATCATCAAGAGCTGCTGCTAGATCACTGGACCATCAAGTATACGAATCTCAATCATGCTGAAAGGAGCTGGAGAAACAATCAAGTCAAAGGGAAATGAGAGATCCCTTGGCCTGATCCGAGGCACCGAACAAGAGTGGAAACTGGAACCAAGGTACACCGCCCTCTAGACCTAGCTTCTGGAATGAAAGAGCTGATGTCGACAGAAGGAGGTCCACCATAGTTGAGGTAATGAGATACCCTCAACTAAGGCACGAGAGAAAATAGTAGAGCGACGGACAGACTGACACTAGTGATGATGGTGAAATGGAAAGGACTGAGTAGCAAATGGATGACTTCCCTTGTTAGAGCATAGAGGGCATGAATGACATGGCAGCGACTGACACGATATCATAAGGGATAGGGGACAGTGGGACTGAAGGTCACAATATGCGACACAAGAGAGAGACCAAGCAATGAAGGATGGAGGGCTATAGTGGGGTACCAAGGGACGCGGGATAGACTCCATGAATGCGATGATGACTCAACTTGGATGCTCGAAACAAGGGCGACTCTATGGTGCTGCCACATAGTCAAGGCCCCAATGGGGGACCGTGGAAACATGAGTACAAGGTGGGAACTCATGACGAAAATCGACACGAACATGGACGAGTATGGAAGCGAAGTGATGCCCCACATACAGGTGTTGTAAGTGAGGAAATTCGATTTAGAGTGTAGGTGAAGTGGCCCTTCGTGGACAAAACAGGTCCTGGTGAAGTAGCAAATCATAAAAAAGAGAAAAAACAGATGCTGGATATCTAAAAGAAAATAAACATGCATTTCAGAAGGGAAATGATAAGGGTAATAGTTCTTAAGATAGAGTGCATTGCGAGGATTAGGAAGAGGATTTCCTTCGAAGTCCTCTAAAAGGTATGCCCCCTTACCAAGACCCTTACTGATGACGTAAGGGCCTAGCCATAATGAGTCGAACTTCCCGTGACCAAGGACATCATGGGCTTGGTCACATACTAGAACAAGGTCGCCTTTGGGGCTAGACTTTTCGGTCATATTGAGCTTTGGTGCCTTTCTTGGCCACTTCGATGGTTTGCAAGGCAACACGACGGTCTTCAGAAGCACGCTCAAGCATGATAAGTCGTTGTTCTAGAGGTTGGGTGTCAGGGAGAAGTTCAACAGCCAGATGAAGGGAAGGGATTTCACACTCGATTGGTAAGACAGCCTCCTCTCCAAACGAGGTGAGGAGGGTTATGGTTGAGGGCATGGGTGCCCCGATGGAGTCGCCATTTTGTGCTCTAGTATGAATCCCTTGTCGAAGTGTACGAAAAAGGACCACTTTAGCTACGCATAACTAATAGCCCTAACAACGAAAGTGGCTGCCAATATCTTCAGATCTGCGATTAGTTAGACAAGAAAATAGCTGCAAAACACCAGATCTATGTATGGAAAGACATTAAGCAGTAAAATAAAGGGTTTGCTCCATGCATCCAACAGACAAGACAAGAACACAATTTTTTGAAAGAATTTTTATATTACGGGGCACCTGGGAGGAAAACAAGAAGGTGTATCCAGCTCTCCTCAATGGGATGGGTTCTTTGTAGTCCTCAGCACTTCAGATCTAAGCTTTCTCTCTCTTGTAGGTGTAGAAAACCCAATGCAAAAAATGAAGCTCAATGGGAGCAAATGATGGAAAAATGAGACCAAGTGTATAGATCCAAAGTGATCTAGTAGGCAACAAAAGGTGAGGAATGATGGGGAAGAACCCTCCTATTTATAACAAAATATTGGGTCATTCTAGATCTTGGTGCATGATTAAAATAATGTTAACCAAATCTAGATCCACCTTTATGGAATGTTTTATTATATTTGTTGGAGGGAAAGGGTGTTTGACTTGGGTCAAATCCCTTGATTAGTGAAAAATAAATAAATAAATGATTTATTTATCTTTTTAAGGAAGTGGTTGGGAGATAATCAAATAAATAATGATTTATTTGATTAATGGTGGGTGATTTGGTCATATTTAACAAGGAATATTATCTAAATAAGATTTAAATAGTTATTCCTAGAAAATAATAAGATAACTAAGGGTTTATCTCATTAATTTCTTTGTTTTTGGGTTAAACATGACTGGGAATAATAATTAAATTATGGTTTAATTAATTATTCCATGAGGAAAATCAAACAAATATAGGTTTGTTTAATATTTCCTTTTGGGGTTTCCTATTTTAACATAGTGAAAGCAGTTTTACTTATGGTAAAACTGGTCTTACATGGTGTACTTGGGTCCATCTAATGATAAAAGGTTAGATGACCAAAAAATGGTGTAACAATTTTGAATATTTTTCCATGGTCTTGTGGCAATATAGTAAAGAGGATCTGTCAGATTTGGCATTCCCTCTTCACTATATACAGCCTTAATACCTGGTATAGAGGATAATTATTTAGTATCATGGTTTTCTTCACATATTGCATAACTTTCTATGGTTTTTAAGGCTAAACAACATTATCTCAGAGCATGTTTCTTTCTACCTCTAGGACAAAAAATAGATAATGCAACATTCTCAGCTTTTTGCTTGTTCTGTATTTTAAGGGTGTCAATTTGCTCACTAAGACTCCCTAAAATATATGTTTTGAAATTATCAAGAAAATTACCTAATTCTTCCCTACTAACTATCCCAACTGCAGATTAATGTATTCTTGATAAGGGAGGATCTCTTGGACTTTTCCCAATTCGCTATTTACCCCTTGAAATATGTACACATAACTCACAAATTTCTCTGAATGGTAACTGGAAAATGTCTCCTTTCCCCATTACATTAAGAATATCAATTCACTCATCTCTGATAGATTTGAGTAGGAGATATTTCAAAGTTTCCTCATCCAGATTATGGACCACCTACGTATGTAATTCAAGTTTTAATGGATGGTATAGAACTTCGAGGTCAGGGTGGAGTGAGTGATGATGTAGGAATCAAACTTCTCCCTCATCCTATAAACCTACCTTTAGAATCTCTCTCTCTATATTCATATAATGTTTTATTTCTAATACTTCTATTTACACTTCCCCAGAAACAACGGCAAAATGTTTAGTAAATTTAATGTTCTTAAATTGTAAGCATAAATCATCGACCAGAGTCACTAAACTGATGAAGTGAAAGTGCACTATATGTGCTAGAAGTCTTTGTCGTTTAAAGTGAGATTAGAATTTTTTTATAGTTTTTGTTTTAATTTTTGAACTTATGGATCAGAGTTAAATTCCTATAGATAAGTGATGTTGTTAAAGAAATTTTATCATATAAGTTAAATGTTATTTCTATGGTTACTTTCCATTGAATTTAGTTTTAAAATAGTTTGTCGGATGACTCTTTTCAAAATAAATAATCAGTTGTATTTTTATCAAGTTGATTTTAGAATTTTATGCTACAAAAAATAATGAACTAATTCTAAATTACAAAAGCATGGAATATGATACAGTTCTAATCTTAGGAAAACATGAAATTCTAAATGCTATGGAGATAGAAATAAACTAAATTCTACTGCAAATTCTAGTCTAGAATATAAATGAAAAAACTAATTGAACTAAACTATATGAAATATAACAGAATGAATTCAAGAAACTATTCTACAGAATAACACAACCAAAGCATTGAACTATTGAAAATGACCTCTGAAAATAAAGCAAGAATCAAAAGAATTTACCGAATTACGAAATAGCAATGCGGTTGAGATGCGTAAAAAATGAAATTAAAACGACCTGGTCTACTTGCAGGGGCCCTCCGCAATGCAGTAGGCTCTTAGCTTTATCAACGCATCCAATTACACGAACATCGAATTTTAAATTAACATAAAAATATTCAAACAAAATGTTCAGGAAATGAAAGTTGGTGTGCCTTGAATACATAGAGTTCTTATGATTTTATAGAATGCATTTTAACAATACATGAATTCTAAGCCTATGGATATTCTATTGGAATCCTTATACAACTTATAATCATAAACGAAATATCGCTTATCTATCGATTTGTTATTTAAAAAGAAAATTGACATAGTCGTGCTATTTCTAGACTTTGTTCTTGGACACTGCAATGTGTTCACTAATATCTTGACTAAGGGAATGTGTGATATTCTTGATGAATAGGCTCGGGTAAGTAGGAGGTAATCCATGAGGGGATCATCCTCTATCCATCCATGTACTCCTTTGATGATTTTATGCACCAGAACCCTGCTAACAATGAAGGCAACTGTGGATTTGTGGAGTAGCTGCAAAATTGTATCAATCCCGTAGCTGAATGTAATATTTAATGAAAGGATAGGGTATATTAATAAATATGAATAATATGACACACATATACTTTACCTTGTCAAAATCATGTTTTTCTACCTTATTAGGTTGACAGTGATAGAAAAAGAAGGAAAATATGATGCAAAAAGGGGTTTCAAAAAAAAACAATTATGGAACTCTACACCAATCATGATCATAATAGATGCATAACTTACATCACAATAAAAAATCATATCTACAATAAACCAATTTAATAACCATAATTCCTATAATGAGTTTTTGTATCAAATGATAAGAGCCCCTGAATATGTCATATATTATCCTTTACATCATAGATACAACAGTATTAGCATAAATCATCACCAAAAGAACAAACAACATATGAAATTATCATCAATGCAAGGCCCCCCTCGGATGATGAACCATATATCATATGGGCCTGATTGCTCCATATGCACTTCTACAGTCCTTATGGAAATAACATTAGACATAATACAATGCAGTGGGGACTATTTTCCTTTACTTTGAATCTGAAGAAGAAGAACTATACCTCTTATTTCTTCTTGGATCCTTCTTTAGTACATATAATTTATTTGCATTTATGAATCATTTTGATATAAATTTTCCAGTGCCTTATTCTATAACCTTGCATCTAATTGATTTAAATAATATTACATGCCCTTTATGTAATATTCCAATATTAGCTTGCAGCTAATTGGAATATTAATTTTTGCTTTTGTCACTTAGATAGAGGAATAAGAAGGTAGGAAGTCCCATAAATCTCCTTACTAGGAATAAAATCACTCCTAATGTGAATGGAGATCATCTTAATAGCTGGATAAAGCACCCTCATGTGTGAACAAGTGTTGGAGCATGTGGATGGGGTCAAGTTTGACCAAATCAGCAGCGTTGGTTGGAGAGAGTGGATAATTAATGAGGGACGATGTAGTGTTAATGGGAGGAAGTCTCCATGAGAGTGGTGGCTTTAATGAGTGGGTCCCAAGCTGAGAAGGCTCACAATGCATATAAGGAGGGGAAGGCAGCCATAGAAGGGGATGTTGATTATTATTATGTTTTTGGTCTGTATGAATTCTTGCACTCTTCTGTTGTTTAGCAGATTCTGTTGTGCTGTTTAGTACAAGGGTGTTCCCGAGAAGGAATCCCACACTCATCCTCGAGGGACTTCAAGTGCCTACTCAGGAGAGGTTATTGAGCTGCATATCCACATTTTGACATTCAAGCTAGCTTCATTCTTCAGATACAGCGTAGTTCCTTCCCAAGTAGTGCTGTGTTGAAGGGTGGAAGCAATGGAGGTTTGAAAGGGCCATTTTATGAGCTTGTTTTCAGTGGAAGAAGCATTATTTCCATTGGGAGGTTGGCAAGGGAGATCCTTGGGAATTATATCATCATTTGGCACTAGGAAAAGCTATTTCCATCTCCTATAGTGTATTTTCCCTCATAGACTGTGTTATATTGGTGAGCATTTGCAGTGGAGGATTCAGTGCATCATTTGGAGAGTTAGATTTACAGTGAAGTGATCAGCCTCTCATTTGGAAATTCTGTTGGAGGAGTTCTCATATATTTCTACATCAGTTCAGCCACCTCCTTTTAGGTGTCCAGTTGCAGAGCTTATTCAGCCCTAGGGTTGCATTCCGTCATTTGTGTCTTTGGTGTATTTCCGGAAACCCTTTCTGGGTTGTCTTGGAAAGGTGCTTGGGAGTCTAGATCTCCATTCCTAACACTCTTTGAGCATTGTATTATCAGATCCATAAATTTATATTTTCCAGCTATAGTTATACTCACTAAACTGCATTGTATTGGCTCATGGAATTTGTATAGCAGGAACTATTCATGTAATTTTCTATGTGATTATTGGATGCTTGTGTTGTATTGCTTGAGTGACATGATCCTCAAAATTTTATGCCCATTATTGTTTCTATGCTTAATAATATGGCTCTACATTTCTCTCACATCTTGGTGTATTGATATTCACTACTATTATTTCCATTATTTTGTTCTATATTTTTGCTTTTCCAGTGAAGCTCCAAAGCAATCTACTATGTCCACTTTCTTTGAAGAGGAAGGTGAAAGGCATGGAGATGGAGGAAAATTAGATCATGAGACTCTAAGTGATTATCTTGCAGGGTAAAAATATCAATCAAGGGCTTTCAAGGAGAATCTAACTCTCCAGCAGTTCATTCAGATCAAAGAAGAGAGGAGACCTTGCAGAAACATTAGAAGAAAAAGACACAATATATTTATATTGTCTACATTTGATGGGTCATACACAAGCACAAGAAGGGCTTGGAGGAAGAATTTAGATTCATTCTTCCTGCTACATCCAATAGTAGAAAGAGAATTTGTTGAGATTTCAGCACTACACCTTGAGGGTGAAGCAAATATTTGGTGGTTCAACCATTTGAAACATGCAAGAGTGACTGCTTATGCAGATTTTACTCAAAGGTTGGTCAAGAAGTTTGATAAGAAGAAATCAGAGGTAATTCCTATTGAGACATTTCCTGACATTGATGGGAAAGCACATGAGGATCCAAGGGAAGATGTTAGCATTATCATTCTGGAAGAAGAGAAAATTCCACCACCACTTGCTACAGGAGTACTTGCATCAGGAGAAGGAACACTTGCATCCTTGCAAGATGGTCTTAATCTCTTGACATGGAGGGTCACATGCATTATTCGGGAGATGCATGAGGAAGAGGAGACATATACCAATGCTGGTGCAGTGGTAGAGAAGTAGCCATCACCATCACCAGTAGTTGGAGGAGTTATTACACCGGTAGGAGGAACCCTTGTATTTGTACAATATGCTTCCAACGATCAGCTTAACCAAGGTATGCAAACAATTCCACCCCATATTATTTCAACACATTATATGGAGAGTTGTGGGGACATGCCATCAGGGAAATTGCATGACCTAGGGTTGAAGCACATTGCTAATTTGGAGCAGCAAATTATCATTGCGCAAAGGACCCTTGACTGGTTCATGGAGGAGATATATAGCCATCATGGTTTCTCATTGTTGAGCTACACACAACACTTTGGGTTGGAGTGTAGAGTTTTGGAGGATATGATGAGCATAATCCTAATCAATCCAATGCATAACTGTATGTTCAGCATGATCATGAGACAGCATATGCGCCATCATGGAGATCAACAGCATTGTCACTGAGCAGCAGTGATGAGTTGGGGTCCCAACTACTATTGGAGAATTCGAATGACCATTCTACTTGTGTAGCATTGGATAGGCATATGGTTGATGGAATACATATTATGATGGATAGAATATCCCATTATTATGATAGATTCTTCTTGATAAGCACTTCACAGCTCAATGAGAACCTTTTTCCTACAACATATTTGGAACCTTATTGGTTCAACTTGGTGATTGATGAGTGGTCTTCATGTGGATATCTCCAAAAGGTTGCACTTCAACATCTCATGAAGTGCAAAGATAGTGATCTGATTTGCGAGGATGGTATTCTCCATTGGATGGATACCAATTTGGAGGATGATAGGAGACACCCAAATTTGGATGGATTGGTGAGGATGTTGAGCAAGGGGTTGGTGAGCCACCTACATATTTATGACACGGGGCAGCAAGAGGCATGCCTGCGCTGGCTACTCTTGAAAGAGTTTGGCCATCATGTGAAATATCCTATGTCAAAGGGTGTGTTATGATTTGGGGCATTGCATGGCACCCATATGATATGGAAACAAAGGATTTGGTTGTATGGGGCATTCCACAAGTCATTCATCATGATGTTACTCCATGAATTGTATGATGATGAGATGAGGAGGTAGAAAGAGTCATTGTTTCTTTGGTTACTCTTGGGAGAGTATGGGTTGATTTTCTCCCATAACTTGCACGATGTTTCAGGAGTAGATGGTGGCACAGTCATGGTGCAAAAGGGCTACTCCTTAGCTTTATAGGATCAGGAGGTACTTCCACATAGGAAGGATTCTTCCATATGTAGCAGCATTATGGCATATTACTTTGGCATTTGGCATGTCAAAGAGTGGAGTTATGAGATGACAAGAGCCTTATCACAAAGGCCAACAACGTTGTCACTTTGGAGTTGGAATCTATTGATGGAGTGTTCCAAGGATCACTTCACACATGAGGCACTTGATGGGAAAGTAGGAGATGAGAGATATAAAGAGGTGGATAGAGTCACCTATTACTAGGACATGACCTTCTTGACTTGGATCTCCAAGCACAAGAAGAAGGCTCTACATGCATCACATGGTTCATTCATTTCCATTCACCAAGGTCTCATGGAGACATATCACACCAATATGGAGAGATTCTCATGGGAGGGTTCATCCATGGATCTCATTGCCAGCTTACTCACAGTGCATGGTAAGATTTGTGCTTTTTTACTTATTGATCATCTAAAAAAGTATTTGCATTCTATTTCCATTTATATACAGTGCATTTCTCCACAAGAGGGAAAGTCTCTATTTGGCCTTCATGGTCTTTCTAAGACCAAAATCAGTGATGGAGATAGAAATTTATTGTATGGATTTGGGCAAGTATTACTCTATTTTTGGTATGCTCAGCTGGTATACAATGCCATTTACTACCTCCAAGAAGATGAGCAAACATGTACAACTAGCAAGTGGTTGGGAGACAACTTGCCACATTATGTTCAGAGACAACAAGTGGAAAAAATGCATTGTATCCACTTGGGAAACTATTGGTACCATCCAGCATTACACATAACACTCAGTATCTTTCTCATTTGGATGCCATATTGTGATGATGTTCTATTCACTATATGTGGGATGGCTTTGGCAAGCAAAGTTAAAAGAACCAAAGAGTGGGTATTTGAGGATCCAGTTGCCTTTTTACCTCTTGAGGGCAACACTATTGCAGCCCAAAATCAACAATAGATCTACACATATCATAAGTGGAGAGAGAGAGAATGGGATAAACAATTTGGTCTATCATGTTCAGTCATACATCCCATCTACATTGCAGGAGCAAGAGATGGAGGAGTTTTTCTATGAGTTACCACTTTGGAGGGTAACCCATTTTGTTTGGATTATAGCTTGGGGATTGGATCTTCTCTTGGGGATTGAAGTTCCCAACATTTTTCAGGTCACGTGCCTCAAGAAGGCCTCTAGACAGCATATAGTTTCCTCCATGTATATCCCACTTCTTCATGATGAGATCCATTTGGATTTATCACCAAAGGCTAACTTGTACACTTGGGAGGAGAAACTAGGGGACAAATTGATGAGATAGCATCTTGTTCAGTGGAGGAGCTTATCAGATGAGGATGCTACAGGAGGAGGAGATGAGGCTTTCCAGTTTCTATCCTTGCAATTGCTTGAGGACAAGCAACATTTGGGAGGGGGGGATTGTAATATTCCAAAATTAGCTTGCAGCTAATTGGAATATTAATTTTTTATTTTGTCACTTAGATAGAGGAACAAGAGGGTAGGGAGACTCATAAATCTCATTAGTAGGAATAAAATCACTCCTAATGTGAATGGATATCATCTTAATAGTTGGATAAATCACCCTCATGTGTGAACAGGGGTTGGAGCATGTGGATGGGGTCAAGTTTGACCAAATCAACAGTGTTGATATGGAGAGAGTGGATGATTAATGAGGGACAACGCAGTGTTAATGGGAGGAAGTCTCCATGAGAGTGGTGGCTTTAATGAGTGGGGCCTAAGATGAGAAGTCTCACAATGCATATAAGGAGGGGAAGGCAACCATATAAGGGGATGTTGATTATTATTATGATTTTGGTCTGTATGACTTCTTGCACTCTTCAGCTGTTTAGTGGAATCTGCTATGATGTTTAGTGCAAGGGTGTTCCCAAGGGGGAATACCACCCTCATCCTCAGGGTACTTAGAGTTACCACTTAGGAGAGGTTATTTAGTTTCATATCCACATTCTGACATTCACGCTAGCTTCAGTCTTCAACTACAATGCAATTCCTTCCTGGGTAGTGTTGTGTTGCAGGGTGGAAGCAATGGAGGTTTGACAGGGCCATTTTTTGAGCTTGTTTTTAGTGGAGGAAGCATTATTTCCATTGGGAGGCCAGAAAGGGAGGTCCTTGGGAATTATATCATCATTTTGCACCAAGCCAAGCCATTGCCATCTCCTACAGCGTAGTTTCCCTCATAGACTTCATTATATTGGTGAGCATTTGCAGTGGAGGATTCAATGCGTAATTTGGAGAGTTAAATTTCCAGTGAATGGATCAGCCTCTCATTTGGAAAGTCTGTTGGAGGAGTTCTTATATATTTCTACATCATTTTAGCCACCTCCTTTCAAGTGTCAAGTTGCAGATCTTATTCAGCCCTAGGGCTGCATTCTGACATATTTTTATTTGGTGTATTTCCGAAAACCCTTTCTGGGTTGACTTGGAAAGGTGATTGGGTGTCTATATCTCCATTTCCGACACTCTTTTATAATTATATTTATATCCATAAATTTATATTTTCCAGTTGCAGTTATACTCTCTAAAATTGCACTGTATTGGCTCATGAAAATTTTGTAGCAATAACTATTCATGTATTTGTCTATGTGATTATTGGAGGCTTGTGTTTTATTTCTTGAGTGACTTAATCCTCAATATTTTATGCCCATTATTGTTGCTATGTTTAATAATATGGCTCTACATTTCTCTCGCATCTTGGTGTATTGATATTCATTGCTATTATTTCCATTTTTTTGTTCTATATTGCTGCTTTTCCTATTTTGGGATATTACACTTTATCATATATTGGACCACACTTATCATTTTCATCTTTATCCCTTCAACCAATAATAAATTAGTTTCTTATCTATTCTTAACATAAATATCATCATTACCCATTCCTAGTACCTTTGCAGGTTTACTATTTCCAAGAATAACCTTAACACTCATGTTTTCCTTGAGAGATAAATGTTATCGTATTTCCAGAAATGTGATGAGAGAATTCGCTATAAATGTACCATTGATATTCTTATTCAAATGCCCACAAAACAAGGCCACACCTTACTTGTTCCTCTTTCTTTTGAGTAGCGTTTGTTGATCCATATTTTCCAAGACTGTTTTCACAACAACATTCTTGTCTGGTTGCTTACTTTGCATGGATTATACTTGTCTGTATGAATGCATTGCCTTTTTCTACATGTCCAAACTTGGTACATGTATAACACCTTACATGACCAGTGAAGGGACCCAGATAATCATAATATTGTTTCTTCATTTTTCTATTTTTTTAATCAATAACTTTGTGACCTAACATATTTCATGTAAAACAATATCCCTTAAAGAAACTTGAGTACCTAGGAGTCTGAGATATGAAAAATTTTATTCTGCAATTTGCTACAATGTGTCCATAGTTATAATAGATAAAACATTCAATATCATTGTTCAAAGGTGAGAATCAATTGTTGTTTATATAATTGGGAGCAAATGATTTCTTTTCAAAATTCACTTTCCTTAGTTGTTGTTCTATTCGACTTCTTAAATATCTACCTATATTCTCAGAGTTTTCTTTGTTTTCATCATAATTGTTTGCATAGGCTTGTGAATTATATTCTCCCTTAATAGATTCATGAAAACCAAGGCATGATTTGATGGAGGGGGATCTTTCATTGTTAAGCAGATTTTCCAATATCTTGGTAATATAATGGAATTTCAAATGTTTTCCTTTTTCTATTAATTCACATTTTAGAATTCTTTCCTCAGCCTCCAGTATTTCATACTGATATTCCTTTTCCATATATTTCTTCATCATTCCTTATTCAATATTTTTTCCTTCTTCTACTTGCATTCTTAATTTGATAATATCTTTCTTAATCCCATTCTCTTGTTCTTCAAATACTTGGAGTAGTTATTCATTTCATTTGTTTGACTTTTCCAGATATGATCTTAGAGAGATGATCTTAACTTCAATTCCTTCACAATACCATCTTCTTTTGTTAGGTTGTTCAATTACTGCTACTGTTTTATCTTGAACCATGTTTTCATATACCTGCAACTTATTCTCAAGATTTTTAATATTTTTCAAAGAAGAAGCAGGTTTCCTTATAAGTTTAAGTACTTATTCTAAATTGTCTTCTTCTAAATCAATAGCCCCATCTAATATAACATTGAAGGGTTTTTTCATAATAACTCCCATCATCTTAAAAAAAAAAAAAATCCTTTAGATTCATTTAATGTCTCGGGAATAAGATTACCTGTTGGTTTACCTGATGAGAAATATTCCTTTACATGTTTTCCTTCTCCTTAATAGATTTCCTGGAGATTATTCCATACCTCCTTTGTGGTTTCACAATGCACCAATTTCTATAATATGAAATCAGGTACGTTTTGACGATGTTGGATACTTCCAATATGCAAGGGGATCTTCCCAATAAAAAGTCCCAATTAGACTTCACAATGTTTGGTGTGGGAGCCATTTCGGAAATAAGTCCCGACTTCCATATATCCTTAAGTATTTTCCTTGGATACAATGGTCAACACAAGAGATTAATGTACATGTACTTTTGAATGAAAAAACGAGTATGCCTTGTGAAATGTTCAACTATATAATGTACCAATATTCTTCTACCGAAAGGGGGAGAAAAGTCAGCCTTTAAAATTAAAGTAATAGTAATGATCTAGTAAAGACACAGAAGAATATACATATGAATGAATTGTTGATCAAATAGTGAAATAGTTCACATAGAGGAAATGATTGTTAAACGACACAGACCTTAAATGAGATAAGTACCAAATCCAACGAAATAGTTTAATTTCCTTATTATAAATGAAAAAGACATACATCACAAAAATTCAAATAATAGTCTTACAATATTTAAAACATATGCATGAAAGTGTGTTGGCTCAGTGAACTTTGAAATTAAGAAAATTTTATAAGATACATCAATACAGCGAACACCACTATCTCCAATAGTGGAGCATTACAGCAACAAATTGCTCCTCCAAAAGAATTATCTTCCTCTCTAATACATGGTAGGAGGATCCAAGGTTAAATCACATTTTCATGAGCTATGAGGGTGTATATATAAAAAATGGTGTGACCATTCACCTCTCTTGTGACTCTTGGACTACCCTCATGATTGTTTGACTTCTCTATGAACTTTTGACTCCTTCATGATTTTCACATTCTACAGACAACTCTTGGACTTCCACTTTACATTAAATTTCTCACATATTGAAAATTACATAATACATAAATAATGTGGCAAATGATGACTCATATACATCTCGATATGACACCTTTCCAAGACATGACATGAAATGCATCATGATATGGAAATGTCAAGCCATTATTGTTGCTTCTATCTTTTTTTCCTCTTGAAATATTGTGAATGTTCTTTCTCTTCTTCCTCCTCCATAAGGCTTGAAGGTAGGGAGTCTTCAATTTGATCTTGATCTCCATTTGTTGTCGTGATATGGTGTTTCTTTGTCTTTTCTTCATTGATCAACTTGCATTTGCATATACAAAGGTGTTTTCTATTAGGGTATCCATTATCACCCAAAAAAAAAATTCAAAACATCATTGTGTCAAGTTTGTTTTTGGTCATGGTTCAAAATTGGGTTTATAAGTCAATTTAGGATTTGATCAAGGGTAGGTTATATTTTCATAATTTCAAAACCCATCCTTAAGTCCAAATAAAGTCTTTTTTAAGGTCCATTCATTTTCAAGTATCCATAATTTCCATTTGTGGGTCATTTCCTAAATTTTCATGTCAAAACTGGTCAATTAGCCAAGAAACCTCATTTTCGTAGCACCACTAGCTCAAAAAAGTTGATTTGTGCTATGAAAGCGCTAATAGTTTCATAGCGCAAACAGGGAAAAATACACTTTCGGCGCTACGAAACCACAGTTTCTAAACTGTCTTGTCATTTGAGTTGAAATATGTCAAAATCCATTGGGAAATGGTAGGTTAGTGGTATGATGAGTCGGTTAATGATGAGATTTAGTGTACTTACCCATGTTGCAATCATCATAGTCATGATAGGGTATGAATGAGGCATAATTCAGTTATGAGATGACATTTCAAATTCAAAATCTTGCCTAATTGGTCATTCTCGTTTCCTTTGCCTCCATTCGAGTGTCTAAGCTCTGAAGTGTCAAGCAAAACCTGTGGTTGTTCCATACAAAGGTTTTCTACATCTTAATCAAGTGAGTTTGATATAAACTAATCAAGTGAGGTTGATTCAATTTATCAAGCAAGGCTGACAGGATTTCTGAGAAGCATGGCAGAGGAGAAGAAAGTCCACAGAGGGGGACACTACTTAAGACATGAGCATGAAGATATGAAGGCCATAATTGAAGACCCAGCAGTGATGGAGGCATTCAGAAGAGTAGGTTGTCTTCAGTTTTGTGAAAAGTTGCAGGGTTGCCACACACAGGTTTCCAAAGAATTTTCCTTGAACTTCAATGGAACAACTACCAAGGTTGGGATGCTAAGTGTGTCAATTTCACCAGAGATTATTGCTGCTGTGACAGATATGCCAAGAGGTCAAGAAACTTGGTTAAAAGGTTTCAAATTTGATATGGAACCATGCAAAGAATTCATGAAACCTGAGTATGCAGATATGTACCTCAATAATGCTATCCCTAGAAGCTGCATCAAAGACACTTATGCAAAGCTACTGTTCAACATTCAAAGGTATTTTAAATGTGAAGGAAAATATCATAAGGCTTACACATATCATTTCAAGCTTCTTTTGCATTTCACTGGTAAGATTTCACCTGATTTTCCCTTTTATCTGCATAGGAGTCTTGAAAAAATGGTTTATAAAGTACAAGCCAAATCTGAAGGTTGTGAAACATCTTTGTTTCATCATGGTTTAATGAAGTTATTGATTTTGAATGAACTTCAGAAGATAGGCAGGGATAGGTCATCCTTTTTTTTATAAATGGTTTTGAGTTGGAAACCCTAACTCCTGCTAGAAACCCTAAAAATAAAGGAACTCCATCACCACCAATAGCAGAGTCTAGTCAACCCGTGGTTGCAAAACCAAAGGAATTTGCAAAACTGAAACCAAGGAAACAAGTTGAGAAAGGGACAGATCAAACACAAGTGCTTGATACACCAACTCCATCACCTGCAAAACAGAGGTCAAAGATTTTCAAAGAGGAAAAACATAAACAAGATTTCAACAAGCAGGAAATAAAAAGAGTAACAAGAAGCCAAGAAGTGGAATTAAAAGGAAAGAGAGTTGATACAGCTACAGAGGACAACCCAGTAATGAATGGAAATTTAGATGACATCCTGCATGCTATTGACATAGAGGAGACACCCATTTTTCAAGATGAGTTCATTAGAGAAGATGAGCATAAACAGAAGAAGGCAAAGTCTGCAAAGAAGCTTGAGTTTGAGGGTGAAAATGCAGCCTTCATATTTCAAGCAAGAAAACATATAACTAGGCATGCTAAGAAACTCAAGGAAGCTAGCAAGGAAGTTCAAAAACCTATTGAGACAGCTAAATCCCCTGAAGAATTTTTTTATTTATCAACACCTGTAGTGAAGCATACAGCTAGAAGAACAAAGAAGGGAAAACAAGAAATAACAGAGTTTCAACATCTTGAGGAGAATTGAGGTTGGAAAACCAAGAAATTGTTATGATGAGAAAAAGGGCTAGAAAGCACAGTATTGACAAAGCAGAGTTCAAAAGAATGAAGGCACTGTGGGAAGGTAAAACTGGTTCTATTTCTGAAACTCCAAGTAGTGCAGAGCAGTTTTTCACATGGACAGTCCCAGCCATCAAGGAAGCCAAATTTGTTAGAGTAATAAATACTCACTTAAGAGCTAATAACAGAAGACTTAAAGGTCAAGTGGAGGACTTGGAGCAGCAGCTGAAATTGATTCAGGATGAGTTAAAGAACAAAGGTGTTAAAATGACAATCATTGAAGAGTCAAAAGCTAAATCAAGTGAAGATGAAGAAGGGACCTCATGAAGGCTGAAATGACTCTGTTTTCAGTTCATATGGCTTTTTGATATGATGGAATCAGTTTTATTTTGAGTTTTAGTACATTTTCAATTTTCATTTTGGAAAATTTTGGACAAAACTACTCACTCAGCAGTTTCATAGCGTAGACAGTATAAAAAGGGAGAAAAGTGCTATTAAACTACTGTAGCAGCTTTTCTTGCCCTTTTTCATCAAATTTTGAGGGGTAAAAACATGAATCAAGAACTGAAAATGATGAGGAAGATATATTTAAAGATAATTAAGTTAGTTTTGGAGGAAAGAGGTCAAGGTTTTGAAGAAAAAATGGTAAAAGAGCAGCGCTATGAAAGGCGCTACAAAACTGTGTTGTTTTCGTAGCACAGTCTATTACAGCTCATTTGAACAGTTTGAAGATGGTTTTGGACAGCTAGAGCTTAGGGAGGATTTTTGGCAGGTGTCACCTCAATTTCTAACAGCAAAGGACCTCGAAATAATGAGTTCATGATGGTCAGAATGTTTCAAGAGTGCAAAGGAGCCTATGCCTAGAAAATAGGGGACTGTTTCCTACTTTGATGGAGGTTAGCATTATGGTCATAAAGATTTGAATTCTATCATCCAGATTCGACCATGTGTGAATCCACTTGGAAAATTATGTAATTTATTTTAGATAAGGTTGTTATGGATAGAGATAAGGAGTTTTAATCCTATATGTAATAGGACTGTTTAGTAGATTAGCTAACCTTTTGTAATAAATACCATGTCATATGGTTATGCAAGGTGTCAAGAGTCAGGAATTCGATGTATCTAGCACAAGATAATATTATCTCATGTTGTAAATGGTCTATAAAGGACCAAGAAGTCGAATTTACTAGGGTTGGACATTTTTAGCAAAAGACTTTGCTTATTGTAATTGACTGGTTTTCAGCTAATACAGAAATTTCTACTTAGCCAACTTGAGATTCAAAAGGAGTTCTAGTGTGTTCTAGTTCTAATTGCATCTTTTATTATCCTATTGCAGTGGTGTTTGTCTATGTTACTTAGAATTCATATTTGATGCTCTGAATTCCTATATAGATAAACTGACTGTGTTTTTTATAGTTTCACATGTGTATCTCTTGACTAAAACTCTAATATGCCTCAACTTCCATGTTAAGTAGATTTATTGGTTTACTGAAACTATTTTGACTCCATAGGCCCAATATGTAGTTGATGATGTGATTTTCAACCTACATTTATCATCTATATGATTATTACCCCACATAGAGTTAGCCATCTATATTTTTATCAAAATCATTAACTCTTGAGAGATCCCTCTCAAGTTGAGGAGGCTAAGCCTCAATCAAAATATTGGTTTGAAACAATTACATGAGATTGATTTGATTAGTAGCCTATCAGGTCCAATTTTGTGATAACAGTATCCTTCTACATATCCTTCATCATCATCCTATCATAACATGATATAATACGTGCAACTAAAATTCACTCATGACAAGAAGACATCATTCCAATAAACCCCTAGTCTAACATACTTCATGACAACCACTGACTAAGTTGGAACCGAGTGTTGGACTAGGAGACTAACTCAAGGATTGCACAGCTTAAGAGATCAGGAGCCCGAACTGAGCCTTGAGACTACGTAGTGTGCAGTTCATGAAGGCAAGGAGCTCAAGGAGTCGAGCTTGAGGCTTGATGGTTGAGGTTTCCCGTTCTAGAGGTACAGAGGCCAAGGTCCTATGAAATTGTGTAGTTAGATAGGTTAGTTTGAATGCTTAATGCTTGAGATTGCGCAGTACCCAGAAGAACGTGATAGGAAAGCAAAGTTGCACAATTATGGAGCTCAAGGTTTGGGACTGAGCACTGAGACTGCATAATGCATAATTTTGAAACGAAAAAAAGGTGCATTTCTCAATTGCAAGAGGTAAGTTCTGGGATTTATGGTTAAGACTACATATTGCACAGTTCAGGAAGGATGAGTGAGGCTAAGTTTCTCAAGATGGGAGTTTTCCAGAATTGGCTAAGTGCAGGATCAGTGAAAACCAAATGAACATGGATAAGACCTAAGCATCATCACACACTTATAAAAGTTGATGACACAACATTGGTTACTCAGAATGCATAAAACATAATCTCGTTAATTCAACAACATTGCAATGACTTTCCCCAAGTGCGACACTAAAGATACACTTTGCGACAAAAATGACCACACTTGTGAAATCATGCATGAAAATTTTGGAATGAGTATAATGCATGTATTCATGGTAATTATGACTCATTAGCACCAATACTATCCCTTGAAACAAAACAAAACTACATTTGTGCGATATGTGATGCTTTCCATGCTAAAAGACGACACTTTGGTTTTCTTCCAAAAGAGACTATGACATTCAAATAAAACACATGTAATGACTCTAAATATGAGAAAAAATAGCAAGAAAAGTCAAATTAGGCTCTGGAATTTGGATGTAGGCCAAAATTTTTGAGGGCGTTGCAATAACAACAACACTCGTAAACACACTTGTTGAATTCCATCTTTTCTGCCTTGGTCTAATCTCTTGTGCAAGGTCTAGTTTGTTAGAAAGTATTGATTTTTCATGTAGATTAATTTGGCTTTCCTTATTACCCCATGTATAAAATTATTCCCCTTCATCCTTTTTCAGTTGAACATAATCATAAGGCCAACCATATCATAATTTTTCGATTCAGGAGAATGGTAATGTAATTCGTGAGCTTAATATATTTAGAGTATGAGTTTTCATATCTCATGTTTCTTCTCTATTAGTAGGCCTAGAAAGTACACTGATGGAGTCACTATAGGAACACAAGCATTGCTTTGCTGCTAGCAAGCCTAGATAGTATCTAGTTGAAGTTATATATTTCACCTCCCTGCGTAGGAAGCCTTTCTCTTCTTTCACCCTTTATTTATTTATTTTAGTAGAACTATGTTTCGACACTTATTTATTTCATGGGGTGGAAGAGGGATCCCAACTTATTGAGAGTAGCAGAGGTTTTTCCTTCATAGAAGCATATGTAAAACCTATGATATTAGTATGATCATTAAAATTTTCCCCTTTTCCTTCTCGACCTGATTGGATCAGCATGGAAAACATTGAAATGTAACGAACTGAGTGTAGGCATGAGGTTTCTATAATAGACATAGATATCATGGTTTGACACAAAGCTTTCCTTATGCTAGGATTTTATTTTCCATCAAAACATCATCGACAAAAGGATATAACCAATACAAAGAAGAAGGACTGAAGGTTAGCCAAATTTTTCAATGTCACAAATACCTTTTCAATTTTTCCACATACATTAGAACCCAAAACACACTTGTGCAAATTCTTATTCACATGAAAAAAAACAAACTAAAAATATTGAACATGAAAAACAAAAAAAAACAACAAAGTATGAACATAGGATAGGGAACAACCCTATATTTCCATTGAAAATATTGTTTTAAATATTGGCCATTTACAGGAAGAGATTCAATCTTCCCATCCAAATATTGGAGATGATAAGTGCGATGGCCAAGCTTCTCTCGAATAGAAAACGGTTTGATCCACAAGGAAAGGAGCGTAGAGTGTTTCCCCTTTTATTAGTGTGATTTGTCCCACTTTAATACCAAGTCACCCACACTGAATTTCTTATTCCCCACAAAATTATTATCAAACCATCTCTTGATACGATTCTGGTGAAGGTAAATTTTTTCTTTTGCTTTCTTTCTTTCGTCCTATAAATTAAGGAGAGTGTTTATCCTACTCTAAAATAATAGACAAGGCTTACCCTAAGATTCTTGTGAGAGTTGAAGGGCAGGAAGGTAAATGTTCAGAGGGAGGATGGATTCTTTTCCATACACCAGGAAGTAAGGAGAAGTATTCAGAGAAGGTTTAGGCATGACATGGTCATCCCACAAAGTGTTCATCGGAGAAGTGTTCCAGTTCCTTTGTTTAGAGAAGACGGTATTTTTGATGATGCGGATAAGGTTCTTATTGGTCGTCTCAGCAAGGTCATTTCCCTATGGGTAGTAATTTTTTGATTTCTTCAATACAGTTCCATTTTACAATGAAAAATAATAAATTTTAAGTGATGAGAAATATGTTGCATTATCTAAAAAAAGTGAAGTCGAAACGTTGAACCTTGTGATAATGTTCTTCTTGAGGAAGTTGATGACTTCCTGATCTTTCACTTGCTTGTGAGGACCCACTTCTTTCCACTATGTGAAGTAATATATAGAAATGAGAATATAGTGATGTTGCTTCAATGAGTGGGTAAAGATCTCATTGATAACATCTAAACCCCATTGTTGGAATGGTTATTTTATAGTGATGGGATGCAATGGGGTAATTGACCTCTTTTCTTGGCCAATGCATTTCTGACAAACTAAACACTTGCGAGCATAAGCATGAGAATATTTGAAAAGTTTGGGCCAATATAAATTGGCCCATATAAATTTGTGTGCAGTAGTGTCACTAGTGAAATGAACTTCGGTTGGTCTTTCATGGAGGTAATGCATTACACCTTCTGAATCTTGTGCTTCCAAGCATCTGAGCAGGACCCCATTATGGTGCTTTCTGAAAATAAATATGTTTATATACTAATAAGAAAGAGCTTTCAACCTAGTATCTCTCTTTTGTCTCATCAATAAATGAGAGGGTAGGGTACCTTGCTCAAGATATTAGTGCATGTATTCATACCATGAGGTTGGTGTGTCAGTGGGGGTAGCTTCTTAAATATTATACATTTCAATTTCATGCTCCCATATAGAAGAGTCATCTTCGAGTGAACTTGATGCTTTTGCTACTAGCTTACATAGACCATGGCCCTTGATTGTATGAACTGGTTTGAACTCAATATCATACTCTTGCAATCTATTCAACCAGCTCACTCTTCTTTCACCCAGCTCTTATTGAACAAACAACAATCTGATAGTTTGGTGTGACACAAAGATAATAACATGATTCTTTAGAAGATAAGATCTAAAGAATTTTACCTCCTTGTAGATTGCGTAATTTTTTTTATAAATGGTGGGATAATTGAGTTCTGGTCCTTGAGAGGCAACACTGATGAATTATATAGGTCATCCATTATCCTGATTATCCTTTTGTGTAATAATAGAAACAAGAGAAGTATCAGAAGCAAAGGTGTAAGCAGTAAATATTTACTGAAATTTGGACTGTATAGTGTTGGTGCTTTTGCAATTTCTTACTTAATATAGGTGAAGGCATCCTTTTCCCTTTTATCCAATTTATATATTTCATTCTTATTTATCATCTCTTACAGTGACTTCACTATCTGTACATAGTCAGGGATGAATTTGTAGAGAAAATTGATTTTACCTAAGAAGGAATACATAGCATTATTGTTCACCAAGAAGGGAATCTGAGTAATTCTCTGGACCGTTGAGTGTCCTCTTTAATCCCACTCTTTGCAATGATATGGCCCAAGATATTTCCCTTGGAAATTGCAAAAATTATCTTATTGGGATTAAGAGATATCTCGTATTTGAAACATCACTCAAAAATTTTCTTTAGATGAAAAAGTGGTCAAATATTATTTTTGAAAACACTGCTACATTTCTAGATATACCACCATGCTCTTCCTAATCAAACCATGAAATGTGATGTCCATAGCGTGTTGAAAGGTTGAACCTACATTAATAAGCCCAAAACGCATTCTCTTAAATGTAAATGTACCCCACTTGGTTCGAAATGTTGTCTTGTGCCTGTCGGGTTTTGACACAAGAACCTGGTTGTAGCTTGAAAGTCCATATAGCAACGAAAACATTTCAAACCTTGATATCGTTAGTAAAATATGTTCCATTGACAACACTGGATAATTTTCTTTGTCCGAGGTGTGATTCAAATTACATAAATCCAGGCACAAGTGTATTCCATGGACATATTCCTTACCAAAACCAAATTTGAGACCCATGTTGAATATTTCACTTTGAAAATAATCTAAGGATCCAAAAGTTTTCTCAGTTCTTTCTAAATCAAGGGCTCAAGCATCGAACGAAAATTTCACTTCTTCTGTTGAAAATGCTTGGCCCCTTCCTTAATTATAATCACATTTTGGATTATTCACATTTAGTAACTCTTGATATCATTGTATGTCCACACAAAAATATCTTGGTACTACTTGAAAAAATGGATGAAAGCTTTCCGCTCTTGAGGTGTATAACAAGTACTAAGAGTAAAAAGCTTCAGATCTTCTTCTAAACCAATATTTGTTTGTTCATGCTAAAGAGTTGAGTTATGAGTCTTCACACTTACAAGCCCCTTAAAGATATTTTGCAAGTCATACAACTTTACCAATGATACCACACCCTTGGGTATAGGGTTTCCTTTACTTGCTTGAGATGCATCCTACAATGCTTTATCGTGCTCGTCTTCATCGATGGTTGTGTCTTTGAACACATCAACGTTCACCATAGAATCCAGTATCTACTAGTCATCATTGAAAATTTGAAAATTTGTAATATTATGAGGAATGGATGGTCTTTAAATAATTTCAATAGAAAATCCATCCTTCGGCAGTGAAAACCTAGTAGAAATATTTACTAATGTATCAAAAATTGTGTTACGTATTCTAGGAACAGAGATAATATTAAAATATTGGAATTGTGAAAGAAACTGCCATAACTCTTTTTGGTAGCTTTTGAGATTAGGTGACACATAGTGTATAGTATTCCATACTTGGTGTACTACAATTTCATAGTCACCTATTCCTTTGAGTACCTCAACTTTGAGATCAATGGCCTTATTCAAACCCAGGATGAGTGCTTTGTATTTAGCAACATTGTTGGCACACTCATACTCCAAGATACAAGAGAAAAAAAAAATTCTTTGTTGTGGGTCTATTAAAATGAAACCAACTCTAGAGCCCTCCTACATTTTCGAACCATCAAAATATAAAATCCAAGTGTTAGAAATACTAGAGCAGCGTCATTTAATAGTACTATCTACATCTACTGTAGAAAAGTCATTAGCACTAGTCAGATTTAGAGTAAGGAGTTCCAACTGTGTATCAAGTGGGAGGTGTGAAGGTTGTGCCAGATAACATCCATGATCTACTTAAAAAAAAAACAAATTCCTAAGATCACCCTTGCAAATCCCATTGGTTCATTTTTTTCCTCAAGTTGTGTCACGATATGATTCATGTAAGGTTGAATTTCAACTTGAAGATGGTTATTTGTTCCCTTGTATGGAAGCCATAAATGAGGCCATTCCATCAAAAATTATCCTTGGAGTTTGCTAGACCAATCTCTATTTCGTAGTATACCATAGGCTTTGGGAATTCCAAAACTATGATATTTATACACTAGTGAACTCTATGATCAGATGAAAAATGGATAATAATAACATTATTGACTTCACCAATTTCTTGGATAAGTGATCTATCCAGCTGTATGATCCGTGCATCAATTTTATCCCATTTTTTATTTATTTTATTTATAACCGATAATGGCATGACATTTTCATATGCACCAGAATCAAATAAACAATTGTGAACATTATAATTAAAATTTTCAAAAGTTCAAAAAAAGTGGAGGGCAGAGAGTGTTAGAATTTAAATTGACAACATTTACAACAGATTCAATGATGTTGTGAAGTTACCAAACATTACCTGAGAAGCAGAAACCGCTTTACTTGCCAAATTGTGCGATGGGAGTGCCTAGAGAACCAATTATCACAAGCTTGTTATCTTTTCGAGCTCAAAGAGTGAAATGTTAGTTCAACCTATTTTCATATCTTCAACAATATTGTAATCAATGATTTATGTCTCAACATGTTGTGTTGATGAATCAGGTGGTGTGACTTTATTCGTTGCAGTAGGAGTGGTGGACTTATTCTTGTTACTGTTGGAAGTGTTATTGGAAGAAGGAGAGCCTCTAGACTTGTTTTGTGAACACAGAGTTGGGTTGGAAGGCGGTAGAATAATTCACAGCAATTGATTCTTAAGTTCCTGCTCAAGAATAGGTCATTTTATCCTCAAATTATAACGATCAATTGACTTCTTGGGAGGAGCTTTACTCATTGACCATTGATCAACACTTTGTTTATCAACGTTGTATATGACACTGAACATGTTCACTAAATTTCCACCACCCGAAATTTATTTGGTCTTGGTAATCTCATTTGTCTCTTCACTCTGCTCAGGTTGTTCTTTCGCTAATAGAGTGTCATGAAAAATATTGGCCATCATGGTGTTCATATTATGGTTACACTATGGGCATGTCTTCTCTGAATATTTCTCATGATGAAAGGTGCAGAAATTATCCATGCCCAGGATTTCAATATTGAACACCACATTAGAACTCTGAGCAGATTTGGTTGGTTGTGAATTAGTGTTCCTTTTAAAGAATGGTGGCTTGTAAGACTTGTTATTGGTAGTAGATGCCTTGCTTGACCGTCTCTTTAATTTTGATAATCCATTTGTAAGCAACTTTAGATACTTGATAAAACTTTTCATATCAATAGAATATTTGTCCTTAGTTCTACCTAAAGATGCTTGAATTTTATTTCCAAATTATTTGGAGTATTTAGGACCATATTCATCTTCAATGACTCCAATAGATCGCAAATATTTTTCAACAGTAACAGCTTCTACAAAGTTTAAGGCCAAATTTCCCTTCGCAGCTCTTTTAACAAATAATAAAATGTTAGTTGGAAAGGAAGATGTATAATAATCCTTAGTGATATCGTCATGAGGTTACACATTGGTGGGGAACTTGTTCAACAAACGCATAATTATTTGATTAAAATCTTTAATTATTTATTTTTCCCCCACTTTCAAATTCCTAAGTTCTTTCAACAACATGGCGGGAGTCTTATCGTAAGAAAGTTTTTCAAGAAATAACTTCTTAAACTCCCTCTAGTTACATATTGAAATCATTGGAAGACTATGATACCATACATACACTCTAAAATCTAAAGTGTACATAAAGGCTCTGTAAACAACATCATTTAAATCTACCTAAGGTATCCATAAATGTATGTAGAACTTGTCTAGATGGTCTTCATCTTTGGTCTTCCTATCTAGATCAAATTTTGACAATGAGTTTTCAGGATGTTTAGGAATATTTTAAAGATTGTCCAAAAGAGATAATGACCCTTGGCCATCCAATCCAAGTCTGCATCATCCATGTATGTGTCTATGTCCTCCTCCTCTTCTTCTAAATATGAAGAAGCTTCTCCTTCACTATTCAGATCTGTGTTGTATGCAGGGTGCTCCTCATCAAAAAACTGAAAATATGCCCCTTCACTCTCTAGATTCTCCTTAACGAGTGGAAGGTCCTCTTGATTTTCTATAGGCTCAACCAACTATTCAAGGGATGTGATAACTAAATCTTCCACCTACGAAACCAATACACCATTAGGAGTTGTTTATTCCTTTACAAGCCTATGACGTAGAATCGTAGAAACAGGGAACAAACCAAGAGATCTTACAAACTGACGAGTGATGGGTCGTATAGTTCAGAGTTGATCATAGGTAATCTTAAAGGCTTTTCCTAGACTAGACTGAACAATTTCTTCATTTTCAAGAGTATGAGTAGCAGTGGAAATGAGAATGTTATTGCCTTGTGGGGAAGTATGTTTATTAAGATGTGGTGAGTTTTCAACCATAAAAGGGTGGCTACCCTATTTCCAGTTCTAGAATGTTGATGATTCTATATACCACCAACATGCAAGGGGGTATCCCCGATGAAATTTCCTAATTATACTTCCTACCATTTGGTGTGGGAGCTCTTTTGGAAATAAGGCCTGGCTTCTATATGTTCTTAAGTATTTTCCTTAGCTACAATGGTCAACACAAGAGAGTAATGTACATGTAATTTTGAATGAAAAAGTGAGTATGCCTTTTTGTTGGCTTGAGGGATCCTGACCCAGGTTCGAAGTTGAGGTTAACCAACAAAACCCTCTTACTACTGGCCCTTACGGCAGTGACATGCTTGCGTAATTCAAAGTATCACCCCAAGCATTATGGGGGTGATGGAACCAAGTTTCCACACCTTGAGAGAGAATTAAGTGATGTGGGTGCCTTTAGATCTAAAACAATCATAAGCAGACCTACGCAACAGAGGCCCTAACCAAGAAGCCCTTAATAGATAGATATTTAGGATTTACTCAGATCTTTTTACTTTTTCATTCTTTAATAACCCATACGCTACTTTACTAAACTAGACTCGCGTATATACACGGATACCCTTTACTGAACTCGCGTATGCACAGAGATATTAATAAACAATCAATTCTTCACTTATATCCTTGCATGTATTCATTCATCACATGTTTATATAGCAGTAGACATGTGCAGTAATAACAGAATGAAACATCACACAAAAGCATCACACATGAACACCATGATTTTTAGGTGGAAACCCAAGTCGGGAGAAAACCACTGCTGCCATTGTCTTAGCCTTCAATATTTTATTATAGAGAAAAAATTCTTACAATCATGTACTGGTGCAGACTTATACCAGTACGCAGGCACCCACCTACAGAAGACTACAACCTTCTCTCGTTTACCAGCCTCACCTGGAAGGGAGCTTCAACCCCCTGCTCTCGTTTACCAGTCTCACCTGGAAGGGAGCTACTACCCCCTGATATTGGCACCAGCCTCTGCTGACAAAAAGCTTCTATTATTAGACTGAAGGCTTCAACCCTCAGATCCACTGCAGACCACGTTTCATCAATTTTCAAACTGGATCAAACAGCTCCAACACAACCATTCACTTATCAACAAACATACTTTGCCTAATGCTTCCAAACCGAACAGTGAACCACTGTAATCAATATATCAGAGATAACCCAAACTTCAGAATAAGTATGCAGAAACACATTCAACCATGAGCAATCATCAGTTCATATCTCATACGCGCTTTTATTTAGATGGATCCGCGCATATACGCTCTTTCACTGAAGACAACCCGCGTATACATTCGTGCAACTTTTCAGAGAAATCCTAACAGGTCATACGCGGCATTGTTGAAATAGATCCGCGTATATACGCACCTTCAGTGAAGCGAACCTGCGTATTGATCTATAAAAGATAAACTTTGCAGAATAGACCAGATCTATGAACTTACCCAGATTTCTTCTACTTCTTCAACAGATTTGCGCCAGGTCTTCATCACTTCTCTTCAGATCATCATGAGTTTCACCATTTCAAGATCCAGAGATCTTGGACCTTCATTATGTTCATAGATGCATTATAGAATTAGATCTATCAATTAAGAGCAAAGTTCCACCATGCAGATATACTTCAGAGTGAAGTATACATTAAAGCCCAGACTCATCCCCCTTTGCACAATGAATTTCTTCTCCTTATATAGGTTTACCCTTTATCAATACCATGGGTCAAAACCACATTCCTTTCGATGGTATTCCTGGGCGGGGTCATATAGACGAATCATTACTCAATACAATGGGTCAATACCATGGTGGTTACCCCTGGTTTTGCACTTTATGAGTGCTTTTTCCCATACGCGACTTAGCACGTTATTTCCCACGTGCATACGCGACTTCTCCAAGCCAAATCCGCGTATGCCTTGAGACATACTCTTTTCATCATAGATCTAGCACATACTGAATTCCTTTCTTCTTTACCTTCTGTACTCACTGTAGATACATCATTTTACAAGTTCATCAAGACAAGCACAACTTCATCAAGTAGGTTGCCATCATCTTCATCAAGTGGGTTGCCATCAAGGACAACACTCAGCATCATATTGCCAACAATCTCCCCCTTTGGACTTGATGGCAACCACGATGGTGTTTGATCACCACAACCGATAGATACATTAAGAATTCAATGACACCATGTCACTACATTAAGAATTCAAACACCATGTCACTCTCCCCCTTTGACATCAAGGGCAAAGGGCGGATCAAAACCAACACAAGGTTTTTGGCCAAGCTCCCCCTGAGTTCATGCCGAATCTTCAAACATATTTTTCAATGAAGTATATGACTCTATGACTTTTCTAGCATCAAGGACTCATACTTACATCAAAGATCCAACCAAGTGGATTTAAAAATGAGACTCAAGTATCCAACCAAGTGGATTTACAAATGAGACTCAAGTACCCAACCAAGTGGGTTTACACACTTTGACTTAGCTACCCAACCAAGTGGGTTTATAGACTTTGACAAGTCCTTACATGACTGAATATTACAAATTTACATCATGGGTCTCAACATGAACTTTCCATCAAATTACAAATATGACTTTTCATGACCAATACCAGAAAGACCTCAAGAGAGATCATATATCAGAACCATCATAATGCCAACAATGCATTATACTCAGCAAGGCTAGGGCTCCCCCTGAAAATGTGCATCCAACCATCCTTTCCATATGACCAAGGCTCCTCCTTAGCTTGTGCAACCTGAACACCTTCAACAACAAGTCATAGGAAATGATCTCTGCATGATCTGTCCTTATCTCTGAATTATAAGACTTTCATCTCAGCAACGAATATTCTTCATCAAACGGGACTCATCCATAATCTTCAACATAAGAAACCATGTATTATTTCATTAGCATGAGTATAACCAGAATAATGCTAACAGTACAATCATTAGCAGTTATACTGATGCTCCCCCTGAACCTCTGCTCCTGATCTTTAGCTGTCATCCCAATTCTCTTATCATTAATGCATACGCGACTGTGTCTGCTGGAATTCACGTGTATATGCGACTTTTTTTCATAGAACCCGCGTATGGAAAGTGAAGCATAGAAATTTTCACATTCCTTCATCTCCCCCTGAACTTGTCCTTCCTGTACCTGTCTTCTTCATATCAGATGCTCTGTCAGAAATACAAATCACCAGAATAACCAAACAGTACTGCAAAATGCTGACCCCAACCAAAAATAGTCAGCAACTATCCATACGCAACTTTTAGTTCATATACTCGCGTATATACGTGACAGTGTTTCAGGAAACTGCGTATCCTATTTAATCTTCTGAATTTATGCAAATTTTTTCTTTTGACTGGCAGAGAATACTCCCAGCTTCTGTCTTAGATACTCGAACGCTTCCCTGGGCAGAGGTTTGGTAAAGATATCAGCAACTTGTTCTTTGGAGGGAACATACTCAACTTCACCTTTTGTTCAAGCACTTGTTCACGTAGAAGTGATACTTGTGTGCTTGGTCTTCGAATGCATAACGAGATCTTTGAGATAACGATGGCACTTGTATTATCACACATAATGGAGATAGGAGGTGAACATTTGATTTGAATGTCTTGTAAGGTTTGCATCATCCAGAGAAGTTGAGTGCAACATGATGCGGCAGCCACATATTCTGCTTCTGGTGTAGATAAGGAAATAGAACTTTGCTTCTTACTGAACCAAGATACCAACTGGGGCCCCATATAGAATGCACCACCACTTGTGCTTTTCCGATCATCAACATTTCCAGCTCAATCTGCATCAGTGTAAGCATGAAGAGTAAGATCGGCATTCTTTGGATACCATAGTCCAAAGTCTTGAGTTCCTTGTAGATATTTTATTATTCTTTTGACAGCCTGAAGATGAGACTCTTTTGGATTGGCTTGGAATCGTCCAACAATCCCAACTGCATGCATAATATCTGGTCTAGTCCCAGTGAGATAAAGTAGACTTCCTATCATTGATCTGTATTCTAGTTGATTCACCATGGGAGAATCATCATGAGAACTGAGATTGCATCCGGTTATCATTGGTGTACTTACAAGCTTGCATTCTTCCATGCCATACTTCTTCAAAATTTTCTTAAGATATTTTGCTTGTGATAGGAATATACCATCTGTAGTTTGATGCACTTGCAAGCCAAGAAAGAATGTTAGTTCCCCAACTAAAGACATCTCAAATTCTTGCTGCATAACAGAAGCAAATTTTTGACTCAAGGATTCTTCATTACTCCCAAAAATGATATCATCAACATATATGATCTGAAAATGGAATGTACTTGTTTAATTATGCAAGGTATCCATTTTCCAATATTTTCAAATGATCTAAAATTGTGAGAATAAACTATTTCCTTTTCAGAGATGGACTGAAGGGGCATTCACTGGACATGTCACCTCTAAAAAGAGGGTGAGTTCCAGAGGCTACCTGGCCCTCTTCAGACTCTGTCTAAGGAAATAATAAATAAACACTAATAACAGAATCAATGAAAGTATTTAAATTGTAATTTCAAAGTGTTCATGGTTCTGTTTTGAATGTGAATAGGCAAGTGTATCTGATCTGCAATAGTTGTGTAGAGGTTTGAAGTTAAAACAACAAATTTTGATTACTGTATAAACTTGTTTATGGAAAACATGCTTATGAAATTTCCCTGTTTAAGCAATCAAATTCTGGAAATAAACAGCCATAAAACACAGATGAACAGCATATGTTTGTTTAAGCGGTTCACCCCTCTTCTGGGCTACCTCCGCTGGTCCAAAAGCCTCTAATTAGGCTCAGTCCTTTTTTGATTAAATGCTTCAAATGAAATTACATCTGTATAAACTTCTCAAATGAGAAAATAGACTGCTAAAACAGACTCAGAATATCCAAATCAGTAGAAATAGACTACAAATTCACCTCCATTGGAGGAAGGTAGCCCAATGCAACAATCTTTCCCCTTGGCCCTGATGGCTTCCCTGTCAAAAGCGCTGTAAAATTCGCAGATAGAATGCCCTGATGGCTCTGCAGACACCTCCAACAGCTCCAGAATGCTCTCTACACTCCAAATCAAAAAAAAATTCGTCTTCAAAGGCCTTCCCAATCAAAAGTTATGGCACATTTACTGAACTGCCTCTTACTCCTTAGGAAACTCCACTAAATGTGGAGGATGTGCAGTTAACACGACTAAAAAGAAAAAATAAGGTGGAGCGCTCCAACTAAGGCGGACCCGCCAGAGTTTAACCCGCGGTTTAAAGCGTGGTTATTAATGTGAATGCGCGTTCATATGCGGAGGCCGTCGGTTAACATAAATGTTAACGGTTTTATTGTATTAAATAAGCAACGTTTGTTATATAAAAAATAACAAACCCACTACATGTAATTAACCAAGGTGCCAAAGGTTGAATGTGCGCGCCAATGGTTTTACGCACAGGGGTTACGCCGCCCGAGTCCACGTGTAATGGTGGCCCTCGGCCCCGGCCCCCTTCGGGCCCGCCCATTACAACAACACGATAAATTTTCATCGCCCATATTTCAACGTAAGAATGCGATAGCCGGTGGTAAAGTCGTTTGGTTTGTATACGAGAGGAAGGTCGGGTTCGGGTCAAGTCGGGCGCCCTTCCAAGGCACAACGCCCCGCTATTCACTCGGCCTTGGGGCCACGTGGCGGCCTCCGAGCTAGCCACGTGGCACCCGTTGATTGGCTGCCCTCTGAATATTCCCCGGAATATTCTGCGGAATATTCCCAGAATATTCTGTGGAATATTCTTTTTTTAATAAAATTTTTCCAAAGTCTAATTTTGCCATTTTTTAATGAAATTGACAAAACTTTGAAGCTGAATAAATTTTGCATACGGAGACCATTTTTCGAACCGTTCGCGGCGCCGAAATTAGGAAGACGAGCACTATCCAGTCGATCTATTTCGGAGCTATTCTGAGCACTTTCATTTTTAAGCATTTTTTACCAAGAGACTTGATCTCCTGATCACACCTCCCAAATGGGAAGCTTTTGGAACCTCAAAAGCTTTCTGATTACTGAAACTGATGATGTGGAGACTGTTTCTCCACTCTTCTACCCTTGAACAACTGAAATCTACCCGATTTCATCAACTGAAGCTTTTGAGAAAATGACAACCTGTCCCTGGAATCAACTGATCTACCATTGCTAAGATTGACGGAGTCATGACGCAAATGATTAAAATTTGCAAAACAGCAATAGTACTTTGCAGAAAAAAAACTTTCTTTACATTGATCAAACTTCCAGAAATATTTAAAACAACCTTCACCATGCAAACTGTTCCCATGGCGAATTGTACCATTCTGAAACCAACTTTTTCCCATGCTGAATTTTGTGTCCTTCTTGCTTGCACTGCTTTGTTTTGACACTTCATTCAATGCATTGGCTGACCCAAAAGGTGATTCATGCAACACAACATCATCTTTTTTCAAAGACGAACTGTTATCAAACTGAGACAAATCATTAGCAACATCATAAAATGGAAAATGCTCAAAATCTGGTCGTTTCAACATCAACAAAGTTAGACTTTGACTTGCATTAACCAATATTTTCAATTGACCTGCATGTAGTAAAGAAGATTCCATCTTCTTCTTGTGAGCTCTCACAATGTACTCTTTACCATCTTTGAACAAGTGATACTTGTTTTCATGGCGATGAAAGATGGCCTTCGTGTCAAACAAATAAGGACTTCCCAAAACCATACCTGAGATGTCAAGCGGCACCACATCAAGTTCCACGATGTCAACAAAGTGTGCAGTTATTGCAAAGCGCAATATGCACTTCCTTGAAACCTGCAAATTAGCATCCTTGCATATCCATCCAAGTGGATAAGGCTTCGGATGTGGAATGGTCTCAAGTTTCAGCTGCTTGACCAAATCTTCAGAAATAAGATTAGCTTGTGACCCACTGTCAAATAGTGTGTCAATTTTGGTATGTTTGGAAATTACCCTCACATGGAAAAGCTCTATTCTCCTCTTTTCATCAAGAGTATCTTTGTGACAATTCAAAGAGCTAGAACTAGGAATTGTGTCTTGCACCACTTCTTTCCCTTTAGTGTTCTTTAAAACCATGCCTATGCTTTTTGTCTCATCTCCTGAGTCTGACCCTAAGTCTTGCTCAACTGTTGCAACAATTTTCTCCTTTTCTTTGGCCTTGTTTTTGTTTTTGTACTTTTCTGGTTTCAGTTCAGGATGAAGTTTCCAACAATGATCTTCATCATGACTAGTCTTAGAACAGTTCTTGCAAAAGAACTTTCCTTTTTCCTTTCTTGAATTAGCAACTCTCTTCTTTCCTTTGTTTTTAAAAGTACTATCCTCATCAAAAGCATCAAAAGCATTCTTTCCTCTAGCTTCTAAATGTGTAGCCTGTACACAGACTTCATCTAAGCTGGTAGGATTAAACATAAGAATAGTATGTTGCAGATAATTGTGCAAACCACCTATGTATTTCAACAAGGTTTCTTGACTTTGTAAGTCTACCCCAAGTAGAAGTGCTCTCCTTCTAAATTCTTGAGTATAATCTTGCACATTTTGACCTTTAAGCTGCCTAAAATTTTGCCAATTCATGATAGCTTTCTGAATGTGAGCAAGAAGATAAAACTGTTTCTTAATGGCTGTAATAAACTCATTCCATGTTAGAGTTATCTTACCATATTTTTTAATCTCCTCTCTAGTCTTGGCTTCCCACCAAACCAAAGCTGCTCCATCCATTCGCAAAGAGGCTAATTGGATTTTTGTTTCATCATCATGTAAATTCTGGATTCTGAGATAGACTTCCAGCTGTCTTATCCAATTATCCAATTTCTCTGCATTAACATCACCATTAAACATAGGCAACTCAAACTTCACATCAAGCTTCAACAAAGGATTTTTAAAAGAGGTTTTTGTTTTATGTGACTGATTAACAGAAGTAGAAGAGGATGATGTGGAGGAAGAGAATGACGATGGAGATGAAGGATCACCATTTCCTCCATTCCCTTTCTTAGACTCATCTTTATCTTTCTTCCCTCCTGAAGAACCTCCTTCTTCTCTTTGGTTTCTAGACCCTTCTCCAGCAATTCTGTCATTTCTCTCCTGGTATAGGATTCTAACCATCTCAGTCAAATCCAAGAAAGCTTTCCTAAAGTCTCTTTCTTCTTCCTTGGGATCCATCTCTTCATGGACTTCTCCCTCTCTAGATGACATGCTTATGGCTGATTCAAAGGCTACTGAGGATGAAATGGAAGGTGGATGTAATGGCACTCTAGCCCTCCTTGGTTGAGGATTAACCTGTTCTCTAACCAGTTGACCTTCCCCTCTTTGCAGTTTCAGCCTAGTAAGCATCAAGATTTGCAGAACTACACAACAAACTTGCACAAATCTCACAATTTTTTTTTTAAGGAAAACCTTAAGAACCTAAGCTCTGATACCAACCTGATCTGAAAATGGAATGTACTTGTTTAATTGTGCAAGGTATCCATTTTCCAATATTTTCAAATGATCTGAAATTGTGAGAATAAACTATTTCCTTTTCAGAGATGGACTGTAGGGGCATTCACTGGACATGTCACCTCTAAAGAGAGGATGAGTTCCAGAGGCTACCTGGCCCTCTACAGACTCTGTCTAAGGAAATAAGATATAAAAACTAATAACAGAATCAATGAAAGTATTTAATTTTTAAATTCAAAGTGTTCATTGTTCTGTTTTGAATGTGAATAAGCAAGAGTATATGTTCTACAATTGGTGTGTAGAGGTTTCAAGTTAAAACAACAAGTTTTGATTATTGTATAAACTTGTTTTTGGAAAGCATGCTCATGAAATTTTACTGTTTAAACTATCAAAATCTGGAAATAAACAGCCATAATACACAGATGAACAGCAGATGTTTGTTTAAGCGGTTCACCCCTCTTCTGGGCTACCTCCGCTGGTCCAAAAGCCTCTAATTAGGCTCAGTCCTTTTTTGATTAAATGCTTCAAATGAAATTACATCTGTATAAACTTCTTCAATGAGAAAATATACTGCTAAAACAGACTCAGAATATCCATATCAGTAGAAATAGACTACAAATTCACCTCCATTGGAGGAAGGTAGCCCAATGCAGCAATCTTTCCCCTTGGCCCTGATGGCTTCTCTGTCAAAAGCGCTGTAAAATTCGCAGATACAATGCCCTGATGGCTCTGCAGACACCTCCAACAGCTCCAGAATGCTCTCTGCACTCAGAATCAAAAAAAAATTCGTCCAAAGAGACTTTCCCAATCAAAAGTTATGGCTCATTTACTGAACTGCCTCTTACCCCTTAGGAAGCTCCACTAAATGTGGAGGATGTGCAGTTAACTTCGACAAATAAGGTGGAGCGCTCCAACTAAGGCGGACCCGCCAGGTTTAACCGCCGGTTTAAACTGTGGTTATTAATGTGAATGCTGGCGTTCATATGCGGAACCGTCGGTTTAACATAAATGTTAACGGTTTTATTGTATTAAATATAACACAACGTTTGTTATATAAATAACAAACCCACTACATGTAATTAACCAAAGGTTGAATGTGCGCGCCAATGGTTTTACGCACAGGGTTCCGCCCGCCAGGTCACGTGTAATGGGGGCTGGCCCTCCGGGGCTGGCCCCCTTCGGGCCCCGCCCATTACAACAACACAGTTTAAATAAATTTTCATCCGCCCATATTTCAACGTAGAATGCGATAGCCCGGTGGTAAAGTCGTTTGGTTTGTATACAGAAGGTCGGGGTTCGAATCCGTCCGCCCTTCAAAACTTTTTAAAACGCTATCCATTCGGCCTTGGGGCCACGTGGCGGCCTCCGGGCTAGCCACGTGGCACCCGTTGATTGGCTGCCAGCGAATATTCCCCGGAATATTCTGCGGAATATTCCACGGAATATTCCCAGAATATTCTGTGGAATATTTTTTTTTTAATAAAAATTTTTCCAAAGTCTAATTTTGCCATTTTTTTAATGAAATTGACAAAACTTTGAAGCTGAATAACTTCTGCATATGGAAACCATTTTTCGAACCGTTCGCGGCGCCGGAATCAGGAAGACGAGCACTATCCAGTCGATCTGTTTCGGAGCTATTCTGAGCACTTTCATTTTTAAGCATTTTTCATCAAGAGACTTGATCTCCTGATCAATATACAACCACAATCAAAAGTTTGTCATGTTCAATTTTTGTGTATAAGTTTCCATCACCAGATCCCTTTGAAAATCCTTGTTGATGGAGATATTTATCAAGACGATAGTACCATGCCCTTGGAGCTTGTTTGAGACCATATAGAGCCTTTTTAAGTTTACAAACAAGATTCTTATCATTTCCCAAAATGAATCCCTCTGGTTGTTCTATATAAAATTCTTCTTCAAGATCACCATTGAGGAAAGTTGATTTGACATCCATTTGATAGACTTTGATTTGTTGAGAACTTGAAAAAGCAAGAAAAATTCTTATGGCTTCAAGTCTAACTACAGGAGCAAAAGTTTCTTCAAAGTCTATACCTTCTTGTTGAGTGTACCCTTTGCAAACCAATCTGGCTTTGTTTCTTATAACATCCCCATTTTCATTTAACTTGTTCTTGAATATCCACTTGGTTCCAATGACGTTTTTATCATGTGGTCTTGGTACCAATTCCCAAGTGTGATTCTTTTCAATTTGATCAAGCTCTTCATTCATGGCTTGAATCCAACATTCATCTTTGCTAGCTTGATTGACATTTTGGGGTTCAATTGTGGATAGGAATGCCAAATAGCTAGAAGATCCCACAAGAGTCCTCTTTGTTTGTACACCTGATTCCTTGTTTCCCAAAATTTGAGATTCAGGATGATTCTTTTGAACATATCTGGATGGAGCTTTCTCTGATAAATCATCTTCAGGTTCTTCATTGGATCCATTGTCTATATCATTTCCATTTGATGTAGAAGGACAAAAATAACCATCATCTTCTTCTGTTGCTTGTTTTTCTTCTTTAGGAGTTGTAGGAGACTCATCAATGACAACATCAATACATTCAACAATCTTTCGAAGCCTTTTATTGTAACATTTGTATGCTCTGCTTGTAGATGAGTAACCAAGAAGTATCCCTTCATCTGATCTAGGTTCAAACTTTCCAAGCTTTTCATCATTATTTTTGATAAAGCATTTACTTCCAAAAATTCTAAAATGCTTTACAGAGGGAGAATTACCATACCAGAGTTCATATGGAGTTTTGTCACTATTTACCTGAACATGTGCCTTGTTGAGAATATTTGCTGCTGTATGTGCTGCTTCTCCCCAGAACATGTCAGGAGTTCCAGAATCATTAAGCATAGCTCTAGCCATTTGTTGAATTGTTCTATTCATTCTTTCTGCTATGCCATTTTGTTGTGGAGTGCCTGCTACAGAGAACTGTCTCTTTATGCCATGTTGTTCACAAAATTCAAAGAATTCATTTGATGTATATTCTCCTCCTCGATCAAATCTAAGACATTTTATTTTTAGATCCAATTCATTTTCAACCAGTGCTTTGAATATCTGAAATTTCTCAAATGCTTCATCTTTGTGTTTAAGCAACCCAATCCAACGCATTCTAGAGAAATCATCAATAAATAAGATATAGTATTCTTCTCCACGTGGTGACTTTTTCCTCATAGGTCCACAAATGTCAGTATGAACAAGTTCAAGAGGCCTACTTGATGATCCTTCTTTGGCATTAAATTGTACTCTGGTCTGCTTACCAAATTGGCAGGATTTTCATATGATACTTTCTGGTAGAGTAATATTGGGAAGACCACGAACAGCTTGAAGTCTGCTTGCTTTGTTGATTTGAGAGAAGCTTAGATGCCCCAGCCTTCTATGCCATAGCCAATTTTCTAAAGATTTGCTCAAGTAACATTGATCTTTGCAGTTCTTCAATACATATAGGTTGCTTGGAGTTCTTTTCTCTTTTATAATAGTTTTACCTGTATCCAGATCACGAACCACACATTCTTTTGAACTGAAGACAACTTATGTACCTTGATCACACATTTGACTTACACTTAACAGGTTATGCCTTAATCCATCCACATACATGACATCATTAGCCTTCACCTTTTCTTTTAAAAACACGGACCCTTTTCCTTTAATTACAGCAGGATTATCATTTCCAAATGTAACTTTCTTTTCCTTTTCTAGAGCATTATATGAAAGAAGTTTGCTTTTGTCACCTGTCATGTGTCTTGAGCACCCACTATCAATGTACCATTGATTTTCTTCACCTTCTGCAAATAATGCTATCCCACAATTTTCAACTTGTAATTCCTTCTTTTTCCATACTTTGGAACTTGAAGGAAAATGTTGTTTTGGCTGGACTTTGCTCCTGCATTCAGATTCTTCATGGCCAAATTTATTGCAATAAGCACATTCAACTTCATTTTGAAGAGGAGAGAAGTTGTTATAGGTGTTCCTTTTTGGTTCAATATCCATCCTTTTCTTTCTTGCTTCTCTTGTCATGATGGTTTTATATGCAACACATTGAACAGCTTTATGACCAAAATTGTGACATGAGAAACATTGTCCATTGAAGTAGAAATTTATGCGATCATGAAATCTTCTATTTGAATTTACCTGTTGATTGTTGCTTCTTTGATAGATATCCCTGTTAGTGTTCCTTGTAATGTGATGATCATGCTTTACCTATAAAGATTCTTTATTCCCTTGTTGAGTGGCTGAATGTAGTAAACCAGTTGTAGCTGCTTTTAGATAATTTGGTACTGAAGCCTGAGAGGATTCTCCGGTATATCCAAGACCTATCTTAATCAGAGGAGATCGTTGAACCTTGATAATCTCATCTAAGGTTTCATATCCTTTAGCAAATCTAAGATTCAGAGTCTTTACTTTCTCAAGTTCTTTTCTTAGACTTACTACTTCACATTCTAATTTTTCATTATGTTTCTTTGCTTCTTCATTCTGCCTTTTCAGAGTCTCTATGATTATTTTACTTTCTTCCAAGCATATTTTGAGTTGATTGTTTTGATCAAGAAAGTAATTGTCATCTAGAGCATCCATAAAAGCATTCTTATTGTCTCTAGAATTATTTTCAAATGCCATGATAAGTCTAAGATCTTGTTCACATTCTTCCTCACTGTCAGATAATCCATCACTGTCTTCATTTGTATAGTAGCTTTTCTTGGTGCTAGACCGGTTCTTATTTCTTCTTGATACTTCTTTCTCTTTAGCAGATGTTTCTTTATAAGGACATTTTGCAGCATAATGACTAACTCTTCCACAATTAAAACATTTGAAAGGAAGCTTACCTTTGAATATTCTGGTTCCTAGTTGGAGTCTTCTCACAAAGTTTGCCTCATCTTCTTCTGAGATATATCCTGACCCTTCCGGTTTTTTAACTTCTTTCCCTTTTGTAGAAGCTTTAAAAACAGCTTCTTTGACTTCAGATGGTCCTCCTCTCCTCATTTTGTATGCAGTCAATATGCCATGAAGTTGCACCATAGTAAGATTTTGAAGGTCCTCTTTTTCTTCAAGAGCAGAAACTTTTGACTCAAACTTGGCCGTTAGTGATCTCAAAATTTTCTCAACCAAAGTGGATTCGGTTATTGTTTCTCCCAGATTTCTCATACGATTTACAACATCATCAACACATAAAAAGAAACCAACAATATTCTCATCATTATGCATTTTTAAATTTTCATACTCAATTCTGAGAGATTGAAGTTTTGCACTTTTTACCTTTGCATCACCTTCATAGCTTAGGATGATTTTGTCCCATATCTCCTTTGCTATATTTAGTTGCATGAATTTGACAAATTTTGCTTCAGTTAGACTTCCAGTTATAGCATTGACCGCTTTTGCATTTGATTCATAATTCTTTCTTTCAGTTGGATCTGTTGGTGTAGCAGCTGGATATTGATATCCTTGTTCAACAATGGCCCATATATCTGCTCCCATAAACTGAAGATAGGATCTCATCATTATTTTCCAGAAGATTAAATTGCTTCCGTTGAAGAGCAGAGGTTTGATAGAGGTTGTTCCCTCGTGATTGCTCATCCTGCTTGATCTTCCTTCTAGCGGTTAAGCCTTTTCAGAAGGACCCCCTCTGATACCAATTGTTGCAAAAATACTGAGAGGGGGGGTGAATCATTATTTAGGATTTACTTACATCTTTTACATTTTCATTCTTTAATAACCCATACGCTACTTTACTGAACTAGACTCGCGTATATACGCGGATACCCTTTACTGAACTCGCGTATGCACAGAGATATTAATAAACAATCAATTCTTCACTTAGATCCTTGCATGTATTCATTCATCAGATGTTTATATAGCAGTAGACATGTGCATTAATAACAGAATGAAACATCACACAAAAGCATCACACATGAACACCATGATTTTTAGGTGGAAACCCAAGTCGGGAGAAAACCACCGCTGCCGTTGTCTTAGCCTTCAATATTTTATTATAGAGAAAAACTTCTTACAATCATGTACTGGTGCAGACTTATACCAGTACGTAGGCACCCACCTGCAGAAGGCTACAACCTTCTCTCGTTTACCAGCCTCACCCGGAAGGGAGCTTCAACCCCCTGCTCTCGTTTACTAGTCTCACCTGGAAGGGAGCTACTACCCTCTGATATTGGCACCAGCCTCTGCTGACAGAAAGCTTCTATTATCAGACTGAAGGCTTCAACCCTCAGATCCACTGCAGACCACGTTTCATCAATTTTCAAACTGGATCAAACAGCTCCAACACAACCATTCACTTATCAACAAACATACTTTGCCCAATGCTTCCAAATCGAACAGTGAAACCACTGTAATCAGTATATCAGAGATAACCCAAACTTCAGAATAAGTATGCAGAAACACATTCAACCATGAGCAACCATCAGTTCAGATATCATACGCGCTTTTCTTTAGATGGATCCGCGTATATACGCTCTTTCACTGAAGACAACCCACGTATACATTCGTGCAACTTTTCAGAGAAATCCTAACAGGTCATACGCGCCATTGTTGAAATAGATCCGCGTATATACGCGCCTTCAGTGAAGCAAACCTGCGTATTGATCTATAAAAGATAAACTTTGCAGAATAGACCAGATCTATGAACTTACCCAGATTTCTTCTACTTCTTCAATAGATTTGTGCCAGGTCTTCATCACTTCTCTTCAGATCATCATGAGTTTCACCATTTCAAGATCTAGAGATCTTGGACCTTCATTATGTTCATAGATGCATTATAGAATCAGATCTATCAATTAAGAGCAAAGTTCCACCATGCAGATATACTTCAGAGTGAAGTATACATTAAAGCCCAGACTCATCCCCCTTTGCACAATGAATTTCTTCTCCTTATATAGGTTTACCCTTTATCAATACCATGGGTCAAAACCACATTCCTTTCGATGGTATTCATGGGCGGGGTCATATAGACGAATCATTACTCAATACAATGGGTCAATACCATGGTGGTTACCCCTGGTTTTGCACTTTATGAGCGCTTTTGCCCATACGCGACTTGGAACGTTATTTCCCGCGTGCATACGCGACTTCTCCTAGCCAAATCCGCATATGCCTTGAGACATACTCTTTTCATCATAGATCTAGCACATACTAAATTCCTTTCTTCTTTACCTTCTGTACTCACTGTAGATACATCATTTTACAAGTTCATCAAGACAAGCACAACTTCATCAAGTAGGTTGCCATCATCTTCATCAAGTGAGTTGCCATCAAGGACAACACTCAGCATCATATTGCCAATACATTCAATAATAATTCATATAAATTCAGAGACAATTGTGCAATCGATAGACAACACAGTAATCAAAAATATTATGCAGAAATGATCATCAAGTAAACAACAGATGCATTTCAGACTAAGATATCAGCAACAACAATCCTTTATTCATAAACAGTTCCAATCTTCCTTATACAACCTTCAGTTCACCCGCACACACAGCCAGTTGGGTCCGCACACACAACCAATAGGAGCATTTTACCTAGAAAAATCAGCACAAAATATCAAAACACAGCCAGATCTATCATCAAACATTAATTCCTATCAAAAGCTCACTTTTTCGACTCGATCGATATTCCTATTTATATATTTATCCTATGCTCATCTATGGTCCACAAACTGTGGTTTGCGTCCCCTAGTTCTACCCTTTTTTCCCTTTACAACTCATGAGGGGTTTTGACCCACCCCAAATCCCCTTGACTTGTGCTATGCACAACTAAACTTATAAAATATTTACAAAAATATATGAAAATAGTCTTCAAAGCTTGGATTTAGGGGACCCCATTCCAACAGGCCCCTAATACAATATTGTGACTCATCCCAAGTCACAGCGGCATTGGGTTTTTCATCCTATTATGAATCTCTTCAATAGAAGCATTAAAGGGTGCCAATACGCCTACACTTTGATCCACTGCACTCTGCACGGTCTCTACTAGCTTTTGCAAATTCGACCCTTATACGGCTAGGGTGACACTTTGCAAGGTCTAATTGAGGTTTCTTACTACAACATTCAAGTCCTGAGAAAATTTCATTGCCTCATCCACCCATGACTTCATGTGATCAATAAAAATATTCTTCTTTCGGCGGGGCTCCTCGACCTCATCACATAGCTCATGACTAGTCTGAAGGCGGGCCATGCACTGGGCAAGAATGAACATGGGCAAGGCCTCTTATAGATCATTGAACTCCTACTCTTTGGCACACAACTCCTGAGTAATATTTCTGAAAAGTGAATTTGTTTTCACATATGTCCATAGTCCCATGGCAGTCTCTAGAACCTCTGAGCCCTTAGCAATATTGGCTGAAATACTTGCAAATGCATCCTTGACTAGAGCAGCCCATTGTGCACGCACCTCTAGGGAGTCTTAGGCTGCAGCTTAGCCTGCAACAAAGCAATTTGATGTTCAATTTTTGCCTTCACCATCTGTATTTCGGATCTGGAAGCCTTGAGCACAGTAGCCAGGCTTCGATCTTCACTTGCAGCGCAGCGGATGCTGGGATGAAAACCTCTGGAAGCTCTCTGCACAATCTGTTAATGAGGTTCTCCAGTTCCATGCACTAAGCCACGGCCGGCTGCTGCACTGTTTGTGTCTGGATTGATTCAGTTGTTTTCGTGGCTGTATTTTGCTCAACTTCACTTAGTTGCTACTATGTGTGTGCCTCCCTGCTCTGCAGCTCAACAAAAATAAAAATGTGGAGAGAATGTAGCTTTCAACTAGGTAGCTTTGCGAGGTCAAAGCTAACCTCAAGACAGGTTTTCACCTGCGCGCACAGCTCTGGTTGTTCCAGTGTCATTGTTGCACCCGAGAAGGTGTATATTTTGCTCTTGGATGTTGTGATGATCATGGTGGTTGTAAGGCTCGCTTGCACTGGACTTACTTGATCCACACTTTCTTGTAAAGTGTTTGCCTTCAGTTGTAACACCTGCAATACTAATTGCAAGGCATCCACCATGGCCTTGTACTTCTCCTCCATTGAAACCCATCGGTTCTCAGACACAGAAATGACTGCGTCTACAATCTTGTCAAGGTCCTCTTCTGTCAGAGTGACATATTCATCCCCTCTAGCCTTGGACCCTTTCACTTATTGTGCAGTCCTTTTGATGCTTCTACGCCTCTCTTGGTACCACGCGGAGATTCGGCACCATTACCATCTATTCCATCCAAGCCATCGAGGTCTACATCTGCCTTACCACCCAAATCGTGCTCTATGTCTTTTTCTGCTTTGGACTCCATCTCGCCTTACTTCTGCGCACCAGTTTCCATCTCTTTTTCAATGCGCGGCTCAGTCCCTTTATCCTTATCTCCTAGAGCCATTTCTTTCCTAGAGATGGAGGTTGTAATTGGCTGAGTGGAACCAAGCCCCAATTTCCATGCTGCTGTCCAGGTCGCAAAAACCTAGTCAACCTTTACCTCTATTACCATGAATGGTAAGTTATACCACGTGGGATCATTGTGCACCCGAATCTGCACATTGTGCATCATGACCCAAAATTTAGCAATGCTCTTGTATTTCTCATATTGGCGATAACCTTGAGCATGAGTGGATTGTAGCAGCTAGTGCACCTTCAAAGAGCACCCAAAAAATATTGTTTTCCTTTACACATTTGGGATAATGGGAATCCCACATATTGGGATAGCGTGCCCCGTCGCATATACCAGGTTCTACTTCCGTGAGAACTGCATATGACGGTATCTCCCATGCTACTAATGCTATAAGTAACATCAACCAAGAGTATTAAAATGGCTTTCTAAGCTCCCGCGCTTCGCGCACACTGTCCAACAATTCTTCACAGAGGAATTGGGACTAGTTGTAACTGACCCCTTTTTCACATTGTCTTTCTAGCGTGATCACATGCGCAGGGACCGTCTTTGGTTGACACTTCCTCATTACTTTTCAGCCTAGGACTAAAGTTCCTAGGCGCACTCCCAGGTCCACGATGGTTTGAACCAGGAATGTAATATTCCTTTTCAGGAATTTCTGCAATTTATTCAATGAGGATGTTGTATAAGGAAAACCATGCATAATAAATGAAAAAAAGGACTTGGATCCTCTTATATATGTTGTATGTAGCTTAAATATGAAATTGCATCAGAAAAAAATCATTCTAGCTACACTAAACAAATATCCCCATCTCATATATGCTCAAAAGCACCCCAATCCCACAACTTCACAAAATAGACTTGTTGAAGACTGTAACAGCGTAATTTTTATTAGGGAATATATAGAAAAATATGATTTAATACATATTTTGAGCTTTCATTAATTATAGAATCATAAATGAGAGGTTTGACCTTTTTTACAAGCACGTCAGAACATCCCAGCAAGGGTTTCCGGCAAAATAGCAATATAAAATGCAGCACTGCAGAAAATAACGCAGTATACTGCAACTCTGTATTAGAAAATACTGAATATGATCTGAAATATATGAATAATATATAAATTTTCCCAAGGCCTTCCTCAATAGACCTTCCGAAGTGAAATAGACACCTCCTCCTCCAAAACAAGCACAAAATAGCAGGGTTTAACCCAGCAGTTGTTGCACCTACAGAAATGATGCAGTTACTGGAAGTGACTGCACTGTAAATGATGCAGAATGAATTTAATCGAGTTATATGATGGAAAATATGCTCATAACCTTCCCTTTTGATCTCACAACCAGCTATACCAAAGGTGAAGATGGAATTCCCACATGAGAATTCTTTTGCACTAAACAGTGCTGCAACTATAGATAAATAGCTGGAGCTTGAAATTAGTCAAAAGAACAAAAAAATATGATTACTGAATGCCTTCCTTGCTACTATCTCCTCCTTCTTATTCTTGGTGAGCTGCCTCACCCCAGACCCCACTCATTGATGAGGTGACTTCCTTGAGAAGATTCCCCTTTCAAAACTTCACTGCCCTAGTTGGTTTCCCTCTTGTAGCAGCGTTGTTGACTTGGTCAACTGGATCTAGTTCACTAGAATTGTCCCTTTTCACACCAAGGTGGCTTTATTTGTCCTCCTAACTTGATCCCTTTTCACACTGGGAATTGTTTTATTGTCTTTCTATTCTTCTACTGCAAAAATGGAGTAAGTATAATATTCCAACTAGCAGTGGCTAATTGGGAATATTATAGTCCTTCCCGCTCAAAATTACTTTCCCACAAGAAACAATAAATAAGGATGCTACAAGATCTTCTCTCCCTCCCAAGTGGCATCCTCATCTGGTAGATTCCTCCATCGAATCAGATATTCCTTGATGACTCTGTTGCTCAGCTGCCTCTCCCTTGTGTCTAAGATTGCTTCTGGCTACAAAATTAGGTGGCCCTCATCATCTATAGGGGGGAGATCTGTGTTGGAAACTACATTCCTCCCAATGGCCTTCTTTAGGCAAGATACATGGAAGATATTGTGGATCTTGCTTCCCTTAAGAACCTCCAGCTCATATGCTACCTTACCGATACACTTGACCACCCTGTATGGCCCATAGAAATGTGGTTTGAGATTTTCAACTCCCTTCTCCTTGAGTGTGGACTATTTGTAAGGTTGAAGGTGCATATAGACAAGATCCCCCACCTCAAACTATCTCTCTATCCGACCAGGGTCTGCATACATCTTCTGCTAGTTCTGGGTAGTAGCAAGGTTGTCCTTGAGTGCCCTGAGTATGTCCTGGTTCTCCTGAATCCATTATTTTTCCCTTGGAGCCTTACTTGCTCCAAACATAACATCAGCAAATGAGAGTGCCTCATACCCATATAAGGCCCATAATGGAGTCATGCCAATAGAAATATGGTGATTAGTGTTGTAACAATACTCTCCCAAGTGGAGCCAACGTAGCCAAGCTCTCTGCTACCTTGCTACATAGTTCCTCAAGTAGCCTTCCAGCCACTTGTTCATTATCTCGGTCTGCCCATCAGTTTGGGGGAAATAGCTAGTGCTTGGAGTCAAATCAGTCCCCACTAACCGGAAAATTTCTTGCCAAAATCCACCCATCAATCGGCTATCCCGATCACTCACTATGGTCCTTGGGAGACCATGGAGTCTAAATACATATCTGAAGAATATCTCAGCTACCTTTGAAGCAATATAATGTGTAGAAATGGCAAATAAATGAGATTAATTTGTTAGTCTATCAACAACTACAAAGATACAATCCTTACCATGTACTGTCGGTAGGCCAGTGATGAAGTCCATACAGATACTTTTCCACTTCCCATTGGGAATATGTAGTGGTTGCAATAACTCAGCAGGGTGGGTGTGTTCTCCCTTATTCTTCTGAAAAATGATGCATTCTCTAACATGTCTATGCACATCCTCTTTAAGACCCTTCCATGAGAATCTCTCTCTTATGGCCCTGTAAGTCTTTGTGAAACCTTGATGCCTGGCAAGTGGCGAATCATGTGATGCCGGTAAGATCTTCTCCTTGAGCTTGGAATTTTTAGCCAAGAAGATTCGGTCCCGGTAATATATGACCTCATCCATTACTCTAAACCTCTCATCTGATACCATCCCATGAAGTATCTCACATGCAAATTCATCTTTGGAATACTCAACTAAAAGTTGAGCCTTTCAATTTGCATCCATGCCCCTCAAAGACAGCGTTGTAAGCCTTCTGGATAGTGCATCAACTACCACATTGCTCTTTCCCTTGACATACTCTATGAAAAAGTCATATGCTTGGAATTTTCTCACCCACTTCTATTGTCTTTCTTGGAGTTGCTTCTATTCAAGGAAGAACCTAAGACTGTTATGGTCAGTCTTCACCTTGAACTTATTCCCCACCAAGTATAGCCAGAATTTGGCTAATGCATGCATGATAGCCAACATTTTTTTATCATATATGGGGTATAACCTCTCATGAGGAAGAAAATTCCTACTCTCAAAGGCTATAGGATGCCTTCCTTGCATCAATACTACTCCAATTCCTTCACTTGAAGCATCACATTCTAGAAAAAAAGGTTGAGAAAAATCAGGCAAAACCAAAACAGGACAACTACTCATTACCTCCTTGAGCTTGTCAAAATATCTCTACACAGTAAGTATCCAATGGAAAGCTCCCTTCTTTTTCAAGTCTATGAGTGGTGCTGCTAACTGTGAAAACCCTTTCACAAAATTTTGGTAATAAGTACATATGCCCACAAATCCTCAGAGTTCTGTGACATTCCTGGGCTCAGGCCAATCTTTGATAGCCTGGATATTTTCCTCATGAACCCTCACTCCATCTACTCCTATGATGTGCCCCAAATACAACATCTCTGTGATGCCAAATTCACATTTGGAGAGCTTGGCATAGAATTGCTGCTCCTTGAGAATATGTAAAACTATCTCAATATGCTGCAAGTGCTCCTCCCAAGTGTGGCTGTAGATAAGAATATCATCAAAGAAGACCAATACAATCTTCCTCAAATTACCATTAAATATGTGGTTCATGCAAGGTTGGAAAGCTGCTGGGGCATTGGTCAATCCAAAGGGCATTACCAGAAACTCAAAATGCCCATAATGACATCTAAACGTTGTCTTGGGGATATCCTGCTCCCTTACCTTGATTTGATGATACCCAGATCTCAAATCAATCTTGGAGAAGTACTTAGATCCCCTCAACTCATCCATGAGTTCATCGATCTTGGGTATAGGGTACCTGTTCTTCATGGTCTTCTTGTTCAAGGCTCTATAATCAATGCACATCCTCAATGTGCCATCCTTCTTCTTTACCAAGACCACTGAAGAAGCAAAAGGACTAGTACTAGGCCGGATGTGTCCTAGAGCTAGCAGCTCTTGTTTGGCCCTCTCAATCTCATCCCTATAAGCCTTGGGGTGCCTATAAGGAGTGGTGATCACTACTTGTATCCCTTGTTCCAACTCAATAGTGTGTTCAAACCCTCGGTCAGGAGGTCTCCCTGGTGGGATATCTCCAAATACTGTAGAATACCGATCCAAAAGAGATTGAACATCTAGATGCACTGGTGAATATTTTCCTCCTACTTCTGATATATGTAGCTCTACTGCCCATTCTACATCTCCTCTATGTAGATATGCTTCCATCCTGTGTGCTGAAACCACCTGAGGGGGGTATGTGTTGATGCCCTTGATCTTTTGATACTGACCACACTTCTCTTCTGTCCACTCCATCTCCAAAGTTTTCCAATTAGTGGTTACTCTCCCAAGAGTGATCAACCACTGGACTCCCAATATGACATTGGTGTCTGGAATATCTACTACAAATAATTAATCTGTCAAAGTGTAGGTACCCATGGTAATGGATAATGCCAGAACATTCTTGGCACACTGTAGGTTCATGGCTCCTGGGACCAAGACTGAGAATCCCTCAAACTCCTCCATGTGGATCCCTCTCCTTTGTACCAGCTATGCATCAATGAAATTATGATTTTCTCCACTATGAATGAGTACAGATACTCTTTGTCCCAAAATAGTACCTCTTACCCTCAAGGTCAGATATTTTGGAACCCCTCTTAATGCTACAATGGCTCCTCTTCTTGGAGCAAAGTCTTCTATGGGTGGTACAACATTGTCCTCTTTCTTGAAGAAGGTCTTAACACCATGTGCTCCTCCTGCAACACCTTCTTCCTTCAAATCATGAATAAATATTGACCTCTTTGGCCCTGAAGAGGTTCCTTGTGGTGGTAATGCTCTTGCCTTGGGCAAGGTGTGCTGCAAGTCTCTAGCTTTCTCCATAGCTTCAAGAAGAGTGGTTGGTTTAGTAGACTTGACCAACCCCTGCAATGGTCTAGCCAACCCATCAATAAAAAATAATACCTTCTTGCTCATAGTGAGGCTAGAAACCATCACTGAAAGTTGTAGATATTCAGCAATGTAGTCTTCAAGATCTCCCTCCTGCTTGAGCTTGTTTAATCTGACAAAATGGGTTTCTGGATCTCTTGGATCAAACCTCTCCACTAAATTCTTGGTGAAGACTGAATATGAAGTGATATGATGATGCCCAATTGTGGTCAACCCATGGAACCACCATTCATGAGCCTCCCCTTCCAAGTGTAACACAGCTATCTTGATGGCTTCTATTTCAGAAACCTTGTTGAGCTGAAAGTAAGTGTCCAGCTTATCTACCCAAGCCCTGGATGTACACTTAGGTGTTCCATCATAAGTGAATAAGAATAAACTCCCCATAATGCATTGTATATTTGACCCTTGCATATAATCATCCTCCTTTTGATGAATATTAACTCTCCTTCCATCCTTGATCTGGCAAAACTCCTGAAAACTCAAGTATTCCTTGAGCCCTTGAGGTTGGGACTCATATTCCTCAAAAAAATTCCCAGGGTTTCCTCCACATTTCTTCTAGATAGGAATGAAGGCATGGTAGAGCGTTGTGATGCAGCTGAATGCTCCATGCCATGTGAAGTGCTGGTATTTGCCTCGTGAAAAACCCTATGAAATCTTCTTTATACCTCATCTCCTTTAGGTCCCTTGCAATTTTATGCAGGGTTTGAAGTAAGAGTTCTGAAATATCTTCCTCCTCCATGCTGAATATAGATTATCCCCACAAGCTGAGCCAAGAGTAGAGCTCTAATACCACTGTCATATTCCTTTTTAGGAATTTCTGCAATTTCTTCAATGAGGACGTTGTATAAGGAAAACCATGCATAAGAAACACACAACAGGACTTGGATCCTCTTATACATGCTGTATGTATCTTAAATATGAAATGGCATCATAAAAAAATCATTATAGCTACACTAAACAGATCTTCCCAGCTCATATATGCTCAAAAGCACCCCGATCCCACAACTTCACAAAATAGAATTGCTGAAGACTGTAACAGCGTAACTTTTATTAGGGAATATACAGAAAAATATGATTTAATACATATCTGGAGCTTTCATTAGTCATAGAATTATAAATGAGAGGTTTGACCTCTTTTACAAGCACATCAAAACATCTCGACAAGGGTTTCCGGCAAAATAGCAATATAAAATGCAGCACTACAGAAAATAACGCAGTATACTGAAAATATATATTAGAAAATACTGAATATGATATGAAATAGATGAATAATATAGAAATTTTCCCCCAAGGCCTTCCTCAATAGACCTTCCGGAGTGAAATAGACACCTCATCCTCCAAAACAAGCACAAAATAGCAGGGTTTAACCTAGCAGCTGCTCCACCTGCAAAAATGATGCAATTACTGGAAGTGACTGCGTTTTAGATGATGCAGAATGAATTTCCTCAAGTTATATGATGGAAAATAGGCTCATAACCTTCCATTTTGATCTCACAACCAGCTAGACCAAAGGTGAATATGGAATTCCTGCATGAGAATTCTTTTGCACTAAACAGTGCTGCAACTACAGTTAAACAGTTGGAGCTTGCAATTAGTCAAAAGATAAAACAAAGATGATTGTTGAATGCCTTCCTTGCTGCTATCTCCTCCTTCTTATCCTTGGTGAGCTTCCTCACCATGGACCCCACTCATTAATGAGGTGACTTCCTTAAGAATATTCCCTTTTCAAAACTGCGTTGCCCTAGTTGGTTTCCCTCTTGTAGCAGCGTTTGTGACTTGGTCAACTAGATCTAGTTCACTCGAATTGTCCCTTTTCACACCAAGGTGGCTTTATTTTTCCTCCTAACCTGATCCCTTTTCACACTGGGATTTGTTTTATTTTCTTTCTACTCTTCTACCGCAAAAATGGAGTAAGTATAATATTCCAACTAGCAATGGCTAATTGGGAATATTATAGTGGTGTAGTGGTGGTTGACACTTCCTCATTACTTTGCAGCCTAGGACTAAAGTTCCTAGGTGCACTCCCAGGTCCACGATGGTTTGAACCAGAAATCCCCTCTTATCCCGTTCAACCAGGTAATATTTCTTGACTTTGGGTGCGACCTTGAGCTCGTTGCTTTTCCTGAACTAAGCCATAGGGTGAGGCCCCTTCTTGGGCAGACTGGTGATCTGATGGATTAGCGCGACATCTATCAGGTTTCTCCCTTGAATCCAAAGGCACCCTTCATGTACCAACACCAACATCTGGCGCATGCAGATAATTGTGATCAGATACCTCCCAAAATGTGGAATCCTTAGCAAATTTAGGATCCCAGCATTTCTCAATCAACGCGCCCACGACATTGGCTCAACCTTCATTACATCCTCATAGAGTACTCGCTCCAAGTAGTACTGCGGCATGTGCTCGGGAAATGTGTCTTCATTTTCCAAATCATGGTCATCGAATTTAATACTTGGAATTTTACCAAACATATCACCTTTCAAGGGGACGGCATGCGGTACCAGGGGCATCTGAAGTTTTTCCTGCACTAAGTCTATGTTTTGGGGTGTGCGCATAGAAGGCTTGTGCAGATTAACATATGGTGGGTGCCATGATATGGGCTCGACATATGCAACTTCCTCTGTGGTGCTCATTGGCCTCTTCGATGGGTTGCCGAGAGGTGATTTGTCCTTAGAAGCAGGGCACGAGGACTGAGCAATGTTGGGATCCTAAATTTTTTGAGGAATCCACATTTTGGGAGGTATCTATTCACAACGATCTGTGTGCACCAGATGTTAGGTTTATTCCATGAAGGGTTCCTTTGGATTCAAGGGAGAATCCCGATAGATGTCGCACTGATCCATCAGATCATGAGTCTACCCAAGAAGGGCTGTCACGCTATGGGGCCCCCCAATTCCGAGCTTTGAAGACTATTTTGATATATTTTTGTAAATATTTTGTAAGTTTAGTTGTGCGCAACATAACTCAAGGGGCTTTGAGGCGGGTCAAATCCCCTCATGATTTTTAATGGGCAAAAAGGGTAGAACTAGGGGCCACAAACCATGGTTTGTGGACCATAGATGAGCGCCAGCTAAATATATAAATAGGAGGCTAGATCGAGTCGAATAAGTGAGATTTTGATAAGAATGAATGTTTGATGATAGATCTAGCTGTTTTTTGATATTTTGTGCAGATTTGTGTGGTTAAAAGGCTCCTGCAAGCTGTGTGAGCGGAGACCTTAGTCCTGCTGTGTGCGGACCCTGTTGGCTGTGTGTGCAGGTGAACTAAAGGTCGTATAAGAAATATTGGAATTTTTTATGAATAAAGGAATGGTTTTGCCGATATCTTAGTCTAAAATTCATATGTTGTTTACTTGATGATCGTTTCTGCATTATATTTCCGACTACTGTGTGTCTATCGATTACGCAACTTTCTCTGACTTTATATGAATGATTATTGAATGGATCTAGTATCATTGGGATTTACGAATATAGTGTTAATGTTTATTGCATGGATTAAGAACTCTATTTGGCCTGCGCACAAGATATTCTGCACAATTGACCTAAATCTTTCTATTAAGGGTTTCCTGGCTCCGTTGCATAGGTCTGCTTATGATTGTTTTAGATCTAAAGGCACCCACATCACTTAATTCTCTCTCGGGGTGTGGAATCCTGGTTCCAGTACCCCCCCATACTGCTTCAGGTGAGACATTGACTTGTGCAAGCAAGTCACTACCAAAAGGGCCAGTAGTAAGAGGGTTTTTTTGGTTAACCTCAACTCTGAACCTGGGTCAGGACCCCTCAAGCCAACAAATGGTTTCGTTATCGAGACCGGGATCATTTTGAGAGAGGTTGGGTGATTTTGAAAGGCGAGTGGCAATCATTAAAGCCTGAGCTAGTGGAATGGTTTGAAAAAAAGATTCATGAATTTTCCCTAAATGAAAATAGAAGTAAGAAGTTGTCTATTGAAGAGTGGAAGAACAAGTATATTTTCATAGAAGTGCACAAGATCTTCTTCGTGACCTTTGCACATGAATTGCAGGAGTAGTTTTCAATATTATCAAAAGTCCAAAACTGTTGGAAGGACGATAAGGTCACACAGTGGACCCCTAAATTGATCCAACAGTTGGAAAAGACTGATAATTCCATCACCCAGACTGTAGATCACTAGGTTGACAACATCCTGGGTGAGTTTGTGACAAAATTTGTAGTAGATCAGTTTGTGTCATACTCTGAAGCTGAAAGGAGATTTTTCAAAGGATTGAGAGGTAAATTCTTGCGAACTTTTCCCCTACTAATTAAGATGTTATTGTGTGAAAAGGGTATTTTTTGTAGCCACACCGAGTGAATGACCCCTGATTAGATCGAAAGCACTACCCACAACGGAAAATATTATCAGGTCAATCAAGGAGGGGATGGATCTATATACAATCCTCTAAGAAACTCACCTGATATAGAAGAAAGTGAGGCTATGTGTGCCAAAGGTAGCCCTCTACGCCACCATCGAACTCGCTCAGGGGTAAGACATCTCCTATCCAACCACCACCGCCACTAGCGGAAGATATGGCCGCGCATATGAAGCTACCCACCTTTAAGGGTGTTGGGGATGAGGATATGGATCGATTTTGGTTTTCGGCCCCTATTTCTACCCTTTTTTCCCATTAGGGAACCCCGCTTCAACACTTCTGAAATGTTCAATTTAAGAATGTATTAAGGTTCTTCTATCGAAAGGGAGAGAAAAGTGCACCTTTAAAAGAAAATTAATAGTACAGATCTAGTAAAGACACATGAGAATATACATATGAATGAATCATTGATCAAATAGCCACAATAGTTAACATAGAGGCAATGAATGTTAAATCACATAGAACTATTGGGAAAAATACTGAGAGGGGGGGGGGTGAATCAGTATTTAGTGTAGACTGAAAATTTTTTACTTTTTCTTTCTCTAAAACCCATACGCTACTTTACTGAACCCAAGTCACGTATACACACGGATATCCTTAATAAAACATGTGTATGACCAGAGATCTTATTATGCATTTAATTCTTTACTTAGATCTTTGCATCATTCATTCATCAGATGTTTAGTTAGCAGTAAGCATGTGCAGTAATAACAGAATAAACCATCACACATAAGCAACACACATGAACACCAGAATTTAAGGTGGAAACCCAATTCGGGAGAAAACCACCACTGACGTCGTATCTGTCTTCAATATTTATTATAAAGAAAACTTCTTACAACCATGTACTGGCGCAGACTCATACCAGCACGCAGGCACCCACCTGCAGAAGGCTACAACCTTCTCTCGTTTACCAGCCTCTCCTAGAAGGGAGCTACAACCCCTGCTCTCATTTAACAGCCTCTCCTGGAAGGTAGCTACAACCCCCTGCTCCCTCGTTTACAGGTTACTCCACGGAAGGAAGCTACTCTCGAAGAAATTTTACCAGCTACCACTGGAAGGGAGCTACAACCCCCTCACTGAAGGCTTCGACCCTCAGCTCCTTTTCGGACCATGTTTCATCAATTTTCAAACTGGATCCAACAGCTTCCATACAACATACCTTGTAGGCCACTTTTCATCAGATTTTCAGACTAGACCCACTCCACACATTTAAGCTCAACATATATCAAACTGAAACTTCTAACCCCATCAATTCATTCATTGAATTATCAATTAATCAATCAAAAACTTGATCTTTGATCAACATAATCAGCAGCATAATCAACATTCAAACAACCCAGATCTGTGTGAATACATCATTGACAGATAGCAGTAAAACATCAAAATAGATCAGACATTTTATTCCACTTACTTCAGCAAAACCCTAGATTCCATACGCACTTTTACTTCACTGAACCTGCGTATGTACGCGCTTTTACGCACACCAACCCGCGTATACTTCTGTGCATTCTTCAGAAAACCCTAACTGCCCATACGCGCTTTTCCTTAAGCAGACCCGCGTATACATGCGCTTTTAATGAAGCGAACCTGCGTATAGATCTGTATATTTTCAGGATTGTGCAGCTCTTCAGATCAGATAAACAACTCAGATTTCATCCTTTACTTCAGAAAGTATTTCACCTCATCTCAGATCTAAACATTCCATAAACAAATCTAGAAAATACATATACATTTCAGATCTAGAGATCCCTCTTCATCATTTTCTTCATAGGTGCATTAGTAATTCAGATCAATCAATTTATTCCATGCAGATATACTTCAGAGTGAAGTATTCATTCAATACCCAGACTTGCACCCCCTTGCACTATGATCTTATTCTCCTTATATAGATTTAGCCTTTGTTAATACCATGAGTCAAAACCACTCAACCGCTGATGGTATTCCTGGACGGGATCAAATAGATAATCCAACGCTCAATACTATGTGCCAATACCATGGTAATGTCCCCTGGTTTTATAAATTTAGAGCGAAAATTGTCATACGCGACTTGGCACGTACTTTTCCACGTACATACGCTACTTCGCCTTTACAAACCCGCGTATGCTTTGTGACATGTCATATTTGTCATTTCTCTGGCACTTACTGGAGTTCCTTTCTTCTGTTACTTCTGAGCTGATCTGTAGATACATCATCCTTCCTTATTTAACACAAGATACATCTTCCTTACATATTTAACACATAGGTTGCTTATCATAGGCAACTCATCAAGTAGGTTGCCATCATTCATCAAGTAGGTTGCCATCCAAAGACAACTCATCAAGTCAGTTTCCATCAAGAACAACTTCATCTAGTAGGTCATCATATTGCCAACAATCTTGCTTCATCAAGTAGGTTTCCATCAAGGACAACACATCAAATCAGTTTCCATCAAGGACAACTTCATCAAGTAGGTTTCCATCAAGGACAACACATTCCAAAAATCTCCCCCTTTGGACTTGATGGCAACCATGATGGTGTTTGATCACCACAACAGATAGATACATTGATTATAACCATTATGCAAAAACAATGATACTCTCCCCTTATTCAAACACCATGATACTCTCCCCCTTTGACATCAAGGGAAAAGGGTGGATCAAAACCAAAACAAGGTTTTTCTCCTCATGTAGAAAGAAGAGCTCTGTAGATCTGATGAGTACTGAAGTTACCATGCTCCCCCTGAGTTCATGCTAAATCTTCAAAACATATTTTTCAATGAATTACAGGACTCTATGACCTTTCCTATCATTAAGGACTCATACTTACATCAATGATCCAACCAAGTGGATTTACATATGTGACTCAAGTACCCAGCCAAGTGGGTTTACAATTTTGAACAAGTCCTTACATGATTGAATATAACCATTTACATCATATATCTCAACATAACCTTTTCATCAAATTACAAATATGACTTTTTATAACCAAAAAAGACCTCAAGAGAGAGATCATATTTCAGAATCATCATAATGCAAACAATGCATTATACTCAGCAAGGCTAATGCTCCCCTGAAACTGTGCATCCAATGCATCCTTTCCATATGACCAAAGCTCCCCCTTAGCTTGTGCATCCCAGAAAAATTTGTCAGCAACCACCCATACGCGGTTTTCTGTGTATAAACTCGTGTATATACACGACTGTCTTTCAGGAAATCCGTGTATCCAATTTAATCTTCTTGAAATTAAGCAGATCTGATCTTCTGCATGGCAGAGACTACTCCCAGCTTCTGTCTGAGATATTCGAATGCTTTCCTAGAATATATATATGAGAGAAGATAGATAAGAAAATGTAGCTATGTTTTCAAGAGTCATCCAACAGTTTAACCAAACCTTCAGGCTCTTTGCAGCATCAACATATTCTTCAAGAGGAATTATCATACCAAAACAATCTTCTTCAATAGACAATATGTGTCAAGAAATCATCCATGTGATCTAAAATCACCAAGATCTTCAAGATTCATCATGATGTAATATGCATAGTAAAAAGGTCTCAACCATAGCAACAAACTCTGCATGATCTATCCTTATCTCTGCATCATAAAACTTTCATCTCATCCATGTGTGTAAACAAAAGATACTCTTCATCAAAAAGCAATCAGGGCTCATCCATAATCTCAATATAAGAAACCATGTATCATGTCATCATCATTTGAGCATGAGTATTACAAGAACTAAAGAATAAGCAGATACAATGGCAACAATGCAATCATTAGTAGATAGACTGGTGCTCCCCCTGAAACTGTGCTCCTGTTCTTGAGCCATCTCACTGTTTTCCTTAACTGAAAAGCATACGCGACTGTCTCCAGCAGGACTAGCGTGTATACGCGGCTTTAATTCACTAAACCCATGTATGGAAAGTGAAACACTGAAAATTTCCACAACTTCATCTTCTCCCCCTGAATTTGTATCACCTGTACCTGTCTTCTCTTGCCACATCAGATGCACTGTCAGAAATAAACATAACCAGAATTACCAAACCAACCATGAGAATCAGCATACATTGCTCCCCCTGTGATGATACATTACTAATCACCAGAATGTATCTCACATCACTCATGCAGTCATTATGAGAAATAAGCTTTAGAAGCGGATGACTGCAGTAGGGTCAATATTCCCTACGTTTCTGACCGATCCTCCTTCTTTTTGTTTCTTATTGTGTGCTGAAAATTATCCAAATTCTCAGATCTATTCATCCTGCATTCTTTTTCTATATGTCCATACTTGTTACAAGCATAACATCTTTCATGACCAGAAAAGTAAGCATAGGGATCATAATGTGTTTTTCTATTCTTTCTTCTATTGCAGTTAGCTGCTTTATGACCATACTTGCTGCATGAAAAAAAATATCCCTTAAAGAAACCTGAGTACTTTTCTGTGTAGAATCTGTTTGTTTGTGACTGAAACACTTTGCTTTTTCAATTGGCTGCAACATGCCCATAATTGTGACATTTAAAGCATTCAACATTATTGATCAAGGGAGGGTATGATTTCTTTTGAGAGTTCATGATTGTCGGTTGATCTTTTGTTTCTTTCAACACTTCAGATTTTGCATTGATATCCTTTGAATCTTTAGCACTTCCTTGTAAACTAGATTCTCCTTTAATAGTTTCATGAAAACCAAGACCAAATTTAATAGAAGGAGACCTTTGACTACTAAGAATATTGTCCAGAATCTTAGTACTGTCTTGAAACCTCAAGAGTTTATCTTTTTCTTCTAGTTTACCTTTTAAAATGTTTACCTCAACCTCCAATCTTTGGCAGTGCTTCTTCATACTTTCTTCAATCCTTCTTCCTTCTTCTACTTGATCATTCAATTTTAGAATCTCTTCTTTCAACCCTTTTTCTTGTTCTTCAAATTTTTGTAGAAGTTCTTCATTCTTCTTATTTTATTTTTCCAGTTCTTCTTTCAGAGAGATGATTTCTGCTTCAAGTCTTTCACTTCGTTTGGTTACTTTATCCTGCAGTTTTTGATACATTTCTATCCGTATTTGATACATTTCTATCTAACCATTCACTCTAGAGGTCATATCTTTGTAGATATATTCCTTCTTTTTAAATTGATCTTCATCATTAATCTTGAGATTTGCTTCTAGACCCATACTATCACTTTCACTATCATTTTCACTATCTTCACCATTGCTTGCATAAGGAAGTGAATCACAAAGATTAGTACCTTTTTCATCTTCTTCATTTTCTGCTTCACATGTTTTCTGAGATATCTCCTTTCTTTGAGTAGCCTTCTTCCTTTGCTTCCTTGCCATGAGCACTGGCAGATCTTGGCCAGAATCTTATTCATCCTCATTTGACATTTCATCATTATCTTCATTTGTATAATAGCTCTTTCCCTTTTCAAATTGTTTCCCTTTATCATGATTTTCTTCATAAGGACATTTAGCAGCATAATGACCAACTCTTCCACAATTAAAACACTTGAAGGGAAGCTTACCTCTGAATCTTCCAGTGCCTGGTTGGAGTCTTCTCACAAAATTTTCTTCTTCTTCTTCTGATATGTAACTTGATTCCTTGACAACTTCATTTTCTTTTCCTTTTGCACATGCCTTAAAGGCAAATTCTCTTATTTGAGAGGGACCTTCTTTTCTTTCAAAAGCAGTTAGAATACCATGTAGTTGAACAATAGTAAGAGTTTGCAGATCTTGCCTTTCTTCAATAGCAGATACTTTTGACTCAAATTTTGAAGTCAAAGATTTTAAGACTTTTTCAACCAGAGTAGTATCGGTTATGGTTTCACCCAAACTTCTCATACGATTTACAATATCATCTAGACGTAAAAAGAAACTGGCAATACTCTCATCACTATGCATCCTTAAATTTTCATATTCAATTCTGAGAGTTTGGAGTTTGGCACTTTTTACCTTTGTATCTTCTTCATAGCTTAGAATGATTTTGTCCCATATTTCTTTTGCTGAATTTAGCTGCATCACTTTAACAAATTCTGATTCAGACAGGCTTCCTAATAAAACATTGACTGCTTTGGCATTGATTTCATATTTCTTCCTTTCTGCTGCATCAGTAGGAATAATTGTCGGATACCGATAACCTTCTTCCACGATTGCCCATACTTCTGCACCAAGACTTTGCAAATATGCTTTTGTTCGTATCTTCCATAATAATGGATTACTTCCATTGAATAAAGGTGGCCTTAGAGAAAGTACTCCTTCCTGACTTCCCATTGTGACGGATCTCCTTCAAGCGATCAAGCTTCTGCAGAAGAACCTGCTCTGAAACCAATTGTTGGGAAAAATACTGAGAGGAGGGGGGTGAATCAGTATTTATTGTAGACTGAAAACTTTTTACTTTTTCTTTCTCTAAAACCCATACGCTACTTTACTGAACCCAAGTCACGTATACACGTGAATATCCTTAATAAAACATGTGTATGACCAGAGATCTTATTATGCATTTAATTATTTACTTAGATCTTTGCATCATTCATTCATCAGATGTTTAGTTAGCAGTAAGCATGTGCAGTAATAACAGAATAAACCATCACACATAAGAAACACACATGAACACTAGGATTTAAGGTGGAAACCCAATTCGGAAGAAAACCACCACTACCGTCGTATCTGTCTTCAATATTTATTATAATGAAAACTTCTTAAAACCATGTACTGGCATAGACTCATACCAGCACATAGGCACCCAGCTGCAGAAGGCTACAACCTTCTCTCGTTTACCAGCCTCTCCTGGAAGGGAGCTACAACCCCCTGCTCTCGTTTACCAGCCTCTCCTGGAAGGGAGCTATAGCCCCCTTCTCTCGTTTACCAGCCTCTCCTTGAAGGGAGCTACTACCCCTTGCTCTCGTTTACCAGCTACCACTGGAAGGGAGCTACAACCCCCTCACTGAAGGCTTCGACCCTCAGCTCCATTGTGGACCACGTTTCATCAATTTTCAAACTGGATCCAACAGCTTCCATACAACATACCTTGTAGGCCACTTTTCATCAGATTTTCAGACTGGACCCACTCCACACATTTAAGCTCAACATATATCAAACTAAAACTACTAACCCCATCAATTCATTCATTGAATTATCAATCAATCAATCAACAACTTGATCTTTGATCAACATAATCAACAGCATAATCAACATTCAAACAACCCAGATCTATGTGAATACATCATTGAAAGATAGCAGTAAAACAGCAAAACAGATCAGACATTTTATTCCACTTACTTCAGCAAAACCCTAGATTCCATACGTGCTTTTACTTCACTGAACCTGCGTATGTACGTGATTTTATGCACACCAACCCGCGTATACTTCTGTGCATTCTTCAGAAAACCCTAACTGCCCATACGCGCTTTTCCTTAAGAAGACCCGCATATACACGCGCTTTTAATGAAGCGAACCTGCGTATAGATCTGTAAATTTTCATGACTGTGCAGCTCTTCAGATCAGATAAACAACTCAGATTTCATCCTTTACTTTAGAAATTATTTCGCCTCATCTCAGATCTAAACATTCCATAAACATATCTAGAAAATACATATACATTTCAGATCTAGAGATCCCTCTTCATCATTTTCTTCATAGGTGCATTAGTAATTCAGATCAATCAATTTATTCCATGCAGATATACTTCAGAGTGAAGTATTCATTCAATACCCATACTTGCACCCCCTTGCACTATGATCTTCTTCTCCTTATATAGATTTAGCCTTTGTCAATACCATGAGTCAAAACCACTCAACCGCTGATGGTATTCCTAGACGGGATCAAATAGATAATCCAGTGCTCAATACTATGGGCCAATACCATGGTAATGTCCCCTGGTTTTATAAATTTAGAGCGCAAATTCGCATACACGACTTGGCACGTACTTTTCCACGTACATACGCTACTTCGCCTTTACAAACCTGTGTATGCTTTGTGACATGTCATATTTATCATTTCTCTGGCAATTACTGGAGTTCCTTTCTTCTGTTACTTCTGAGCTAATCTGTAGATACATCATCCTTCCTTATTTAACACAAGATACATCTTCCTTACATATTTAACACATAGGTTTCTTATCATAGGCAACTCATCAAGTAGGTTTCCATCATTCATCAAGTAGGTTGTCATCCAAAGACAACTCATCAATTCAGTTTCCATCAAGAACAACTTCGTCTAGTAGGTCATCATATTTCCAACAATCTTGCTTCATCAAGTAGGTTGCCATCAAGGACAACACATCAAATCAGTTTCCATCAAGGACAACTTCATCAAGTAGGTTGCCATCAAGGACAACACATGCCAACAAGAACACACCTACAACAAGATAAGTACCAAATCCATAAAAATAGTTCAATTTCCTTAGTACAAATGAAAATAAAATACATCACAGACATTCAAATAATAGTCTTACAACATTTACGACATATGCATGAAAGTGTGCTAGCTCAACGAGCTTCGAAATTAATAAAATTTTCCATGATACATCAGTAGAACAAACACCACTAACTCCAATAGTGGAGCATTAGAGAAACCACTTTCTCCTCCAAAAGAACTATCTTCCTCTCTAATTCATAGTAGGAGGATCCAAGGTGAAAATTCCTTTGCATGAGCTATGAGGGTGTATATATAACAAATGGGATGACCATTCACCTCCCTTGCGACTATTGGACTACCCTCATGATTGTTTGACCTATTTATGATATTTTTACTCCTTCATGACTTTTTTCACTCTATATATGACTCTTGTACTTCCACTTTACATTACATTTCTCACATATTCAAAATTACATTATCAAAAATGATGTGGAAAATGATGACTCATATACATCTTGACTTGAAACCTTGACAAGACATGACATGACATTGATGACATGAACTGCATGATGATATGTCAATGTCAATCCATTCTTTTTGTTGCTATATTTTTGTCTTCTTGAAAGATGGTGAATGTTATTCTTCCTCCTCATAAGGCTTGAAGGTAGGGAGGCTTCAATAGGATCTTGATCTCAAAAAAAAAAATTAATACAGTGTCCCTTTGTCTTTTCTTCATTGATCAACTTGTCTTTGCATCTACAAAGGTGTCTTCTCGCAGGGTCTCCTTCTTCATATCCTTTATCATCATCCTATCATAACTTGAAATAATACCTGCAACTAAAATCCAATCATGAAAATATTACATCATTCTGATAAACTCATAGACTAACATGCTTCATGACAACCACTAACTAAGCTAGAACTAGGCGCTGGTCCAGGAGACTGACTCAAGGATTATGTAGTTGTGCAGCTTAGGAGATCATGTTCCAAGCTTTATCCTTGAGACTGCATAATGCATAGCTCAAGGAGGCCAAGGAAATCCAACTACGCAGTTGAGGGGCTCAAGGAGGCAGGCTGGAGGCTTGAGTTTTCCCACTAATTGATTCTGCATGTGTAGTTTCATAATTCAATAGTTTAGGCTAGAGACTTGATGCTTGAGACTGCACATTGCCCAAAATAAGGTGACAAGAAAGCAAGATTGCACAATTATGGAGCTCAAGGGTTTGTACTAAGCACTAGGACTACGTAGTACACAGTTCAAGAAGGAAAAAAATGTGCATTGCACAATTGAAAGAGTTTAGGTGTAGGCTTGAGGGCTAATATTGTGCAGTGCGTAGTTCAAGAAGCCTGAGTTAGGAAAAGTTTCTTGGGCAGGAAGTTTTCCATATTTGGCTAAGTTTAGGATGAGTGAAAACCAAACGAAAAATGACAAGACATGAGCATGATCACATACTTATAAAAATTGAAAACAAAACATTGATCACTTATAATACATGAACAACATAATCCCCTCAATGTGACAACATTGCAACGGCTTTCCCCAAGTGTGACACTAAAGATACACTTTGCGACGACAATAATGACACTTATGCGACAATGCTTGAAAATTTTGGAATGAGCATAATACATGTATTCATGATAATTATGACGCATTATGACCAATACTATCCCTTTAAATAAACCAAAACTACATTGTGTGATATGTGACGCTTTCCATGCTAAAAGAAGGCAATTTGGTTTTCTTCCAAATGGGATTGGGACATTTAGATAAAACACATGTAATGACTCTTAATACTAGAATCATAGCAATCAAAGTCAAAGTAGTCTTCGGAATTTGGAAGTAGACCAAAATTTTGGAGGGTGTTGTATTAGTGACAAAAGTACGGTACCATCGATTTCATTTAATGCTTGACTACTCTTCTGGATTTCTTGCTCTGATGGTGGAGTTTTAGTATAAACATTAAAGACTAAATTCCAAACATCATATTTTAGGAACATTACCTTCATATTTTCTTTCTAATCTCAATATTTAGTATTATTAAGCACAAGAATACCTTTATTTTCCATACTTTCTAACTTGGCTTGTTCCTCTACTGATTGTCCTTGATCTATAAATGAAAATATTGCCACGACATAGAATACAAAATTGTTACAACTTGACCTCTTCCTTTGTGTTTCCTTTTTATCCTTCCTTCCCATTGTCCCTGATATACTGGATATACCTACTCTAATTCCAATTGTTAGAAATACTGAGATGGCCAGAGGGTGAATTGGTATTTAATGCCCAATTTAAATTTACTTAACTTATGCATTCAGTTCTCAGTTATCTTGATCCATTACTTCATTAGCGAGATATTTTTTTATAAGCCATGAGAAACATTAAGAATAAAATCATGTAAACCATAGGTATGCAAAAATTGTAAACACATCAATACATAAGGACACTAATATTTTAGGTGGTCACTCAATGTGGGAGAAATCACCATTGTTTTTATTTGTTATTTTTCTTTTATTATAAATAAAATATTCTTACATTTTTTACTAGCGTCGAATCTTTCCATCACATAGGCTACAACCTCCACAAATAATCCGGCACCCACTAAAAGGAAGCTCCTACTCCTTAACAAGTTTACGGGATCCTATCGGAAGGAAGATCCTACTCCCTCCTTGAAGGATCAAACCCTAAGCAGCTTTGCGAACCAAGTTTCAAAATTTTCATACTAGATCTACCTATCAATCAACCAACAAAAGTGTGTAGGCCACCACCCACACTAATCATATACAAGATATCAAACATTGAATCACTGAATCACTGAATAATTGAATAACTGAATAACTGAATCATTGAATAACTGAATATTGAATCACTGAATCACTAAATCCACTAAATATTAATAATTGAATGCCAGTATACCAACCACATAATGCAAAACAATATACCAGTATATCAAATTCTCTAGCACCCACTAGAAGGAAGCTCCTACTCCCTTACTGAAGGCTCCAATCCTTTGCAGCTCCATGGAACACATTTCAAAATTTTCATATTGGATCCACCTATCAATCAACCATTAAAAACTTGTAGGAAACCACCCACACTAACCATATACCAATATATCAAACACTAAATCACTAAATAACTGAATATTGAATCATTGAATAGATAAATCACTAAATAATTGAATCACTCAATAATTGAATCAATAAATCCAGTAAATACCAATAATTGAATTCCAATATACCAACCATTGAGTACCAATTAAACCACTGTAACTAGATCAAACTATTATGAAACCGGCTCCAAAAATAGAAGAAAAGAGAGATCAACACCTTAGAAATAAGCCACTTCGAGGGGGAAACCTCCTTTATATTAAATAAATGAACAATTCTTGGATGATACAAATGACAAAACCTCTTTTCTATATATAGGAGTACATGGGGTCACAATATAATCCTAACTGACCTAACAATAATAATGTAAGGGCACAATAATAACAATATGGGGGTTACAAGGGTACAACAATAACAATAAGGGGGGATAAACTATCATAATAAGGGACTACACTAGTAATATAGGGACTTAACATGCCCCTCTCCTTCAAACAAGTGTTGTCCTCAACACTTGATTATTTATTGATGCTTCTGTATAAAATTCTCATCCTCCCATGTGGAATATTATATAGGAAAGTTCTTCCACTTGTTGAGATACTCTGAAATTGATCGTACTCGTCGAGTTCTTGTTTCTATGACTTCTTCGGAACTTCTTTCGATGTTATGTTGATCTTCTTCTTGTTTCATTTGTTTCTGCACCAAAGTTAGGCTATCCTTTGGGAGTTGGAGAACTTGTTGTTGATACTCGATGTGAGCTTCCACTACTTTATCATCCATATTAGCTTTTATTTGATCCTTCAAACCATCCAACTTAGCCACCATTTATGCTTTTAAACCTTTTATGTCATCTTCAGTTGCTCTTCGTAAGATCGAAATTTGTTGCACTTGGTACTATAATTTTGATATCTCATACTGCAATTCTTTCTCTTCATGCGTCACAATATATATTTTTGAGGGCTTACTGGGTATGGAATTATTTTTTGGAGGCGTTATAGAACCCAATACTGATAAAAATTCTTCAATATGCCCTTGGAATCACTTCAAACTGTTTTTTCAAACAAACGTTATGCAATTTTAAAAAACAAATACACACCTTTTTCTTGCTTTTGAGTAGCTCGATATTGAAACCGAATTATCTTTGGGATTTCAGATCCTAAATATCTGAAATTCAATCATGTATTAACCCTCTCAATCTTCTTTCGAATGCCACAAGTCAGACCTGATTTGGATTCTTCAAGGCAAAGTTATGCCCAATCTCCCACAATGACCTAATTATGGACTGGTTAAGTAGAGAGAACTTGTACAGTGTGCCATGTGTCATTGTTTCCTCCTCCAGATACCAAATTGATGAATGGGAAACTACAATCCATGCGATTGTGGCCACTTCTTACAGAATTCCAATCTGATGCTCAGAGAGAGAGTTATGATTATTTTCTCACGGTCACTTCTTTGAGATGAAATTCGGGAGCTTGAAACAACTCTAACTTACATAGATCATATCTCTGAAAATATTGTGAAACAAGATCTGAAATTTTTACATGACATTCCTCAGGATTGCGGCTTCTCTCTGTAAAAATTTCATCTTTTGAATCTTCATAGAAAAAATGTTTTAGCGAAAATTCCACAATGGCATGTTTAGGTGAAATTCGGGAGCCTGGAAAAACCCTAACTTTCACAGATCATTTCTTCGAAAATATTGCGAAAAAAGATCTGAAATTTTTACACGTCGTTCCTTAGGATTTCTGCTTTTCTTTGTAACAATTTTAGCTTCTGAACCTTCGTAGAAAAAAATTATAATGAAAATTCCACGATGGCCTATTTGGAGCTGCGAAACCCTAGAATCCAAAGCTCTAATACCAAATGTTATGAAACTAGCTCCAAAAATAGAAGAACAGAGAGATAAACGCCTTAGAAATAAGCCAATTTGAGGGGGGAACCTTCTTTACATTACATAAATGAACAATTCTTAGATGATACAAATGAAAAAACCTCCTTTCTATATATAGGAGTCCATGGGGTCACAATATAATCCTAGCCGACCTAACAATAACAATGTAAGGGCACAATAATAACAATATGGGGGTTACAGAGGTACAACAATAACAATAAAGGGAGCTACACTGACATAATAAGGGACTACACTAGTAATATAGGGACTTAACACAAGCCAATATACTAGTGCATAACCAAATCATTGTCGATACCAAATAAACCAAGCCATACCAAACCAAATCAACATTGTCGAGTACCAAAACCATAACTCGACAACTTTGTCAATTTTTTTCAAACCATAACATTGTCATGCCAAGCCAAAGAAATATTTCTCATCAAGACATTTACATATCAAAAAATTCTTTCAACTATATCACATCACCATAATGAGAAAATAACAAGCAATAGTATATCAAGTCATGAAGGATCATTGTCTCATTTCTAACAGTATAACATAAACCAATCATTTTTCAATAATACCACGTCAACCTATTTTCTTATCAATTTAGATCAAGTAGCCAAATCGACCTCAATTCAACTATTGGAAAGTGAGTAGTACAATTTCTCTCACAAATTGAAATGTATCCAAGCATCAAACTCTTTCTTTATAATATAACCATGAAGGAAAATTTATAACATATAAGGTTCATGAACCATCAACCATTAGATAAAATAAAATGTGTGACCCAAGACAATAGTACTAGATTCACCAAGCATCATTCAAATCATTGTTGTTAAGAAAATAAGTCAATATCCAACACATAGATAAGAGACCCTCTCTGTCATCAAACATACAAACCCAATTGTTAATATTTTTCCCTTCAAAAGACTTTTTATTCTCTACATACATAGTCAAGGACCCACACAAATCTCTACAAAATAAAAATAGGACAAACAACAATGTTATATCCCTAAGAAATCAACACATGAATCTATTTCATACTAAACCCTGTGAATTCTAACTTAATTTCATCATTCAAGTTGCAATCAAGACATAAAAATAAGCCAAAACATTTATTGATTATAGATCCCTGCATAACTTATTAAGTAATTGTTGTATCTTTCAAAACCCTAGGCATAATGAAAATCTCAATCAAGGACTGATCAAAGTAGTGTGTTCATCATAATCCTCCATACTCTCCATGAAATCAATTCATAGACTCAAGGCATATAAAAGAAACATTATTTGTCATATTAGTTGCACGTAGAATTAATTATTGCTCATGATGATATAGAGTATTAACATCATACTGTGGACAACCAAGGATAATAAATCATATTAAGTAACTAATGGTTGATCTTTGTTTCTTTGCATAACTTCTGCATTATTTTCTTCTCTGGTCAACAAAGTGAATGATTCTAATCATGCAACAAACAACTGAGAACTTACAATTTATGTCTCATATAACCATTGTCCTCATCCGCATAAACTATTTTGTGTCTCTGCCAATACTATGCAGCAACAATAACACTGTTACCGATGAAATAGGTAACCTGACCTCAAAACGGGAACTCTAGCCCAAAAAGACTCAAAAAACATGAAAAACCACCCCAAAAACAAAAAAAGTGTATTCCAGAACGCACTTGGTTTTTTTTTAAGGTCAAATTTCAACATTTTATAAAAGTATGCTAAAAACAAAATTGTTTCTTGAAAAAAGGATTGAAAAAACACCCTCAAAACAAAACCAGTTGATGCTGGAATAACAAAAAAAAAAATTGTGTCATATTTTTGACATTTTAAAAAATAGAAATAACATTTTTTAATTTTTAAAATTCAAACATTAAAAAAAACCTAAAATTTAAGAAAAAAATAAATTTAAAAAATAAAAACATTTTAAAGCTTAAAATTTAAAAATATATAGGAATAAAAAAAAATAAAAATAAAAACAAAATAAAAATTTTAATTAAAACATTAAAAAAACCTAAAATTTAAGAAAAAAATAAATTTAAAGATTTTAATATAAATCTTCCGGGAAATCACATAAGAATTTTCAGAACCAACGCGTTTCGAACCACCAACTGTAGTTCATCATCAGGATAATGAAAATTGGCTGATCTGACATACACTTTTATACCAAGAGGAGAGAAGCAACGGTCAAAACCCAACAGTCAAAAATAAAAAATATAAAAACCAAAAATAAAATTAACCCCAACATTAAAATTACAAATGTTAAACGGTCAACAAAAAACTATAGAAATAAAAAGTTAAACGGTCCACTAAAAAAATATATATATCCAAATATAAAAAGAACCAAAAACCTAAGCCCCCACCTTAAACAACACAATTTAAAACTAAAAATAATAAAAATTAATAAAAAATCAGAACTAAAATTTTTAATTAACACCCCTCTCAAAAACAAGATAAATAAGAATCAAGTTAAAAGTCATAAAAAATTCAACGTCCAAGTCAAAAATTATAACTAAATCAAAATTATAAAAACATAAAATAATAAAATAAAAATAACGGATCTAATCAATAAATAAATTAATAAACAAATAAATAAAATTTAAAAAAAAAAATTCAGAATTAAAATACAAATAACACAATTAAAAAATAAATAAATAAATAAATAAATAAAAATAAAAAATTAAATTAAATTAAATTAAAATTAAAATTAAATAAAATAAAATCAATAAATACATTAATAACTAAAACTACAAATAAATTAGTTATATTTTAATTTTACAATATACTTAAATATAAATAAAAAGGATTAAAATAAAACTATAAATAAATAAGTTAAATTTTAATTTTAGAACATACTTAAATATAAAAATAAAAAGAATCAATCACTAAATTAATTAATAAATTAAAATACATTGATACATAAATAAAATTTATAAAAAAAGGGGGGGGGAAAGACCCTTAGAGATGGAATCCAACAACTGCTAACTTTCCATCCATCATCCCTATTCAACGTACAGGGCCTCTTCTCAATCTCAATCGCCTCCCTGGATTTTCGGTGATGGAAATGGTCAACCCTAGCAAGGACTCTAGCGTCCTCCATACAGATATGATGCTTCGTCTTCTCTGCATGCTCAGCTAGTGCTGATGACTTGGTTCTACCAAGCCTAATATCAGCAGAATGCTCCTGTATCCTTTTATTAATCGATCGACCAGTTTCACCAATGTAGGGAGTCCCACAAGAGCACGGGATCAAATAAACACCTTTCACGCTTTTTGGGTCCAACTGGTCCTTAACCGACTTAAGGGAGCCTCGAATGGTGTTTAAAGGTTTAAAAGAAGACGAGATCTTATGCTTCCTTAAAATTCGAGCGATCTTGTCAGTAGTACCTTGAATAAAAGGTAAATGAACTTTACCAATAGCATCATCCATTATCTTCTTCTGTCTAGGACCTTTGCTCGCATTCATGAAAGCCTTCAAACCCTGACTTCGGCTATATCCATTTTCTCCAAAGACCCTAAGGAGATGGGCTTTCTCTTCATCTAAATGATCATCATCAGAAATTCTAAGAGCTCTCGTAGCTAAAGTATTCAGAACCCCAAGCTTCTGAGCAGGAAAATGATGAGAACTCGAATGCAGATACTGTTCCGTGTGGGTCTTTTTCCGAAAAACACTATGCGAGAACAAGCCATTATTATTTCTAGAGATGAGAATATCAAGGAAAGGAAGGTCCCCATTATTCTCAGTTTCCATAGTGAACTTGATGGAGTCAGATTGATTATTCAAGTGATGATGAAAAGCTTCTAATTCTTGACGTCCATGAGACCAATTGATAAAAGTGTCATCCACAAACCGCTTCCAAATCTTGGGTTTCAAAGGAACATATGCCAAAGCTCTGGATTCAAAATCTTCCATAAAAAGGTTAGCCACCACTGGCGAGAGCAGGGAACCCATGGCGACACCACAGGTTTGCTCATAAAATTCTCCTTCAAAACAGAAAAAGGTAGAAGCGAGGAAAATTTCCACCAATTTAGCAGTATCAGGATCAGTGATATGCCTGATAACTTCTACTGCCTCCATGATAGGAATGTTCGTGTAGAGAGAAACAACATCAAAACTAACCATAGAGTCATTAGGTTCGCAAACCCAGCTTTTTAACTCATGAACAAAAGAAGCAGAATATTTCACGAAAGAATCTGTCTGACCAACAAGAGGCTTAAGCTTGCATGCCAAATACTTAGCTAGGAGATAAGTGGGCCCACCAATAGTATTAACAATTTAAAGATTAAAATTTCAAAATATATAGAAATAAAATATATATATATATATATATATATATATATATATATATATATATATATATATATTAAATTTTAAAAAAAAAGGTTAAAAAAAGAAACAAATTACAAAAAATAAAATATAGAAATTAAATTTAAAAAAGAAAAAGAAAATGTTTATTAAATTAAAAATAAAAAATAAATAAATTTAAAGAAATATATTAAATTTTAATAAATTTAAAACTTTAAAATAAAAATTTTAAAAAGAAAAAAACATTATTGAAATTAAAAGTAAAAAAATGAAAAATAAAATACAATAAAAATATTAAATTTAAAAAAATATATATTAAAAAAAATAAAAATTTTAAAAAATAAATTAAATTTAAATTACTATCTATATATATATATATATGAAATTAAATTAAAAATATATATATTAGATTTTATTAAATTTTAAAAAAATGTTAATATTAAAATAACAAATTAAATTGAAAAAAAAATATTAAATTTTAATAAATAAATGAATAAACAAATAGATTTTGAAATAAAAAATAAATTTTAAATATAAGGAAAAAAAAAACATTGTTAAAATAAAAAGTTAAAATATTTTAAAAATCAATTAAAAATGAAAAATTGAAAAAAATAAATTAAATAAAATATATTAAATAAAAAATAAAATAAAAAACAAATTAATTTGAAAATATTAAGTTTAATTAATATATATATATATATATATATATATATATATATATATATATATATATATATATATATATATATATATATATATAATTTTAAATACACAATTTTAAATACACAATTTTAATTGAAATAAAAAATATATAAAAATTTTATGTAATTAAAAAAATAATAATAAAAATTTAAAAATTAAAAGAAAAATATTAAATTCAAATAAATAAAATACAAAATTTATTAAATTTTAAAAAATTAAATGAAAAAACTAAACATAAAATTTAATAATAAAAAAAAATATGAAATTTTTTTTTAAAAAAATCAATTAAACAAAAAAAATACAAAATTTAATAAAAAATATTAACAAAATTTAGAAAAAAAAAAAATTTAAAAACAAAAAAATGGATAAAATTAAAAAAAAAAATTAAAATTAAAAAAAAAAAATTTCAAATATAATTAAAAAAAAATTAAATTAAATTAAATTTTTTGAATTTTAAAAAAAAATCAAATTAAAAAAATAAATATTAAAAATTAAAAAAATAAAAATAAAAAATAAAAAAAGAATTTTATGATAAAAAATTCTTTTTTGTTTTAATTTTTTTTAATTTTTAATATTTTTTTTAATTTGATTTTTTTTTTTTAATTCAAAAAATTTAAATTTTTTTTTTTTAATTCAAATTTTTTATTTTAAATTTATTTTTTTATTTTTTTATTTTTTTAATATAATGTTTTAGATTAATTATTTTTTAAAATTTAAAATTTATTTATCAAAATTTTAATTTATTTATTTTTTTTTTAATCTTTTAGTTTATTTAGTTTTTCATTTTTAAAATTTATAAATTGTTTCATTTAAAAAAAAACAGTAAATTTATGAATATTTGCTTTTTAATTATTTGCACGTGGTTTTTTTTTTTTTTTTTTTTTTTTTTTTTTTTTTTTTTTTTTTTTTTTTTTTTTTTAATTGTTTTTTTTTTCAAATTATTATTATTATTTTAAATTTAATTCTTTTCTTTTTTGTATTTTATTTTTTTATCTAAATTTTAATTTTGCAATTTAAATTATTTTTAAATTTTCTATTTTAATTTTTTTTTAATTATATGGTTTTTTTTAATAACTTAGAAAAAAATGTTTTTGATGTTTTTGGTTAATTTTTGTTTTTTTTCTTTAAATTATGTGTTTTTTTTTTTTCAAATTTTGTCATTTCTTTTGATATAATTTTCGAATTTTTTTGTTTTTTTTGTTGTTTTTTAATTTATTTTTGTTTAAATTTTTTATTTTTACAAGTTAATTTTGTTTTTTTTTACATTTTTATTGTTTTTATATATATATATTTTTTTATCTAAGTTTTTTGTTTTATTAGCAACATGAAAATCACCACTCTAAAAAAAAGGTTGATGCTACATCAATACGTTTCAAAATTAGCATGAAAATCACCGCTCTTAAAAAAAAAAAAATGATGCTGCATCAATACCTTTCAAAAATTAGCATGAAAATCACTAACATTTTAAAACAAATATTCATACTTCATAAATAAAAATATTAGAGTGTCAAAAATGTGCACAAAAAAAAAGGGGTGATTCTGCATCACCACTTTTCAAAATCAGGTGCTTTTTATGCTACCAAAAAAAAGTAGGTAACAGTGCGGTTACCTATTTCATCGGTAACAGTGTTCAATCTGATCATATCAATCTAAGACATTATATAATTGAAACAAGGATTTATCCTTCATATCTCAGACCTGCATAATGTTAGTAGCTCATATCTTTAGGAATAAATCATATAAAACACATATTTTATTGGATCTTAAAACCATCTTCAGATATATTCTTGACAGATCGATCTGAGCCTCATCATATTCCCTTGTGTGTTCCTGTTAAAAAACAATCAAAATAAATATCTCATTGAATGTACACAAAATGATTTAGATCGATCTCCACATATAGCCCTTGATCCCATAAATACCTTGGTAAAATATTAATGACCTTCAAATACCACAATCCAAACAAATAAGGTATTATTGACCTTGTCAATACAACCTCGTGCGCATAGTTCCAAGGACGAAACCTTGGTTTTCGCTCGTGGTATTTATTTTTTCTCAGCTATAGGTATGGCTTCATGCACAATACATGAAATTTTTTGTTGGTTGCACTATTAATATGCCCATTTTTTGGCTAAATCTTTCCAGTTGCACCCATGAGCATTCCTCCATGCAGATGAGGCTTGATGGGAAAACCACTACTCTTCTTCAAGCCAACCCTTCACACACTTCATCTTTATTCTCTTTCTTCTCTACAACATCCGTGAAATTCATTTTAGCCTTTGAAATCCTATGAGAACATCATCCAACCTCTTCCTGCACTCTACATTTACTTCCTATACTAGAAGTTGACACATCAATTCATGGACAAGTTTACACATTAATCAATCCAAGTAGTCATACTGAGACATCAACATCCAAATCAAACATTCATATTGACATTAAAGCCAACACATTAGCCATAATTCTAATAGGGATGCCTACCCCCATGTTCCTAACATGAACTATAAATTATTTTGTGACCCTTGTGGGTAATTTAATTGGTTCAAGTTAACGTTTATTTTTAAAAATTATTTACTTTTCTTAGAATGTGATAAAATGTAAACTAAAAAATAAACTAAGTAAAAATATTACAAAAGATCATACCTTTTGTACAAATTTTAAGTGAGTTTAGTGTGTGATGTGATTATGTGTGCAAGGTGAATGGTGTACATAGAAAGTGTTTTAAATTGAAATAATGTGGATATGCAATTATCCTTTATGATTCCCCATAATTACACTGTGTGATGTTGTTCCTTGTAAGGAAAGAAAAATATGTGTGGATTATGGGTCACTTACTTTTGAGTCAAGTTTACCTGAACCACCTTAACAACCACCGCCCCGTCAACTTTACTTGGGGAGATTAACTTGGTCCTAATCACCCTATTGAAGTCCATATAAAAATGTTACCATATACCAAAATAATGGGTAACTAGCCATTGTATCTGCCAATTATGTAAGACACTTTTTCACATATATGATTCTTCAACCATCTCACATTCCCACATTCCTCCCTTCAAGCTAGGATACGAGTACACCTGTCACCCTGGTACCTAGCCAAGTGGTCCATTCCATAACTTGATAACTCCATGTGCCACTAAACTACATGTATGCCTTATCAAAGTCTTAAGGCATATAACAACTAACCTCAATCCAATGTACAAGTACACCAGCCACCCTCATACCTATTCAAGTGGTTCATTTCACAACTTGAGTCATCACGTGCTCCTACACAACATGTATGCCTAAACAATATGTCTTATAGCTTCCTTAGAAAATACACCTTCCTATGGCAGGATTTCATAAATTGGACCAAAAATCCATAAGGGTGTTCACACACCACTGGTGTTATCACACCCTCATGGCTCTCATCACACATTGGCTCCTGCACTAAACTTCAAACCATTGACTCCATATCCATTTTATCATCCATGTGACCACTCTATATATACATATCTAGATTTTCTAATCTATACCTTGACCTAGCCTATCACATTACTTGAACTCTCTCTCCTTATATCTCCAACCCATGATATTCATCTGCATCATCATTATCATTATGCATCTTATTCATAGCTTTTCTTGTTGCTTAGATTCCATTTTCTTAACTTTCCTTACTTTAACTTCAATTTGTATCCATGTTCCACTATCCTCCGTGATGCATTGGATCTCCTTGCAACAATTGTATTTTTATCTCACTATTTCTCTCTACTCCTCACTCCTTTTAGGGTCTACAAAGGATGGATATCAAAGGATTTATCTAACTAAATATCTAAGCTCCCTCCTTGAACCACATCGCCTTGCATAAATAGTATTTCTTGATCTCATGTCCATGGTCATTTATGTAACATAGATCACCACCCATAATTATTTTTGAAGGGTCGGGGTTTCAGTCCTTTAAGCACCCACTAATGCTATCACCACAACCTGCATGGGTTTTTACAACTATCTATCCTCGCTTTGTTTTTCCATTCTTCTTTCCACCTTTCTTAAAAATCTTCTTATCGGCCTTGGGAAGAGTGCGCTTCTTCTCCAAAGTGGGGATACTTCTACCATGTGCTTCTTCTCATAAAGTTTCTTCAATATTATTGTCTACCTCTTTAGACCATTTGTCATTCTCCCACATATGCATCTAACTGCCACCATCTACACTGGCCAATCAATAGTTAAGTTTCTCATTGAACAAGTTTCTTTCCTCTACTCAACTCTTCTGGTCACTCGAGCTACTCCTTACTGAATGTGCCTCCACTCAAAAATAATATATTTCACTCACCTCATCTCATTCTGATATTCACCAGGCTCTAATACTGTTTCATAAGATCGTGAAACACCAAGATAAGTGGTGGTGTCTGAAGACACTATTGTTGGGGTCCCAATGGCCACGATGACCATTTAACATCAAGTCTTTTCACCTTTAAATATGATATATTCCACATGAATACCATGGGTTCTCACAAATTTAGATCCCAAAAATTGTTGGTAAGTTGGCCCAGTCAAGTTTACCCAAACCACCCAAACATTCCCCGCCTTAAACTTTACTCAGGGAGATTAACCTGGTCCCAATCATTCATCTACCATATCACCTGAGATCTCTCCTTCCAATTAACATGTTTGATTATTTTTAATTTTTTTTATCTATTATATTATGTTCATCACATTATTCACTTTCAAAAAAGTTGGTCTTACTTTAATCTCTCAATATGGTGTCAAGGTTGTGATCTAAGAGTTATTTATTACATCTATGGAGTACTTTATTTAAGCATATTTCTCTTAAATTGATTTACATCCAAATGTTATTTTGATATTTAAATGTTTATGGATGATTCGGTAAACTTTAGGGTTTTGAAAACATAGTTTGATGGTATTGAAGGAAAATTTATATAACGACATAGTTATCTCATTAGCATAAATGTTATATATAAGAATATTTTCATGGGATTCTTGAAATCTTTTAGTTGTTTTAGCCTTCTCGATAACATTGTTAATTTTAAAAATTTGAATTTTTTTTAATGGAGATGGAGAACATGGCACAATCTATAAAAGATTGAAATGAAGAAAAAAACAAAACTATTTGATTATTGTATGAAATCTATAGACAAGTCTTTTGGGTATATGAAAAAATGAAAAATCGACATTATTTTCAAAGAAGAAAAACTATAATCAATTAAAAAAAAATTGATATGACGATGGGGTATTTTAAAGAGGAATATTCTTCAACCAATAATGCATTATATTAGAGAGATGCTCCTCAATTCATAGTGAATTTTGTCTAATACGTAGAGACTACTATTACATGAGACAAGGGTGTGTGTGTGTGTGTGTGTGTGTGTGTGTGTGTGAAGAGACATGCTTGAGATATTTATTTGGTTATAAGGTTTAGAAAAAAGACAAAAGACATGTTGATTTTCCCATGGGAAAACAAATATATGTTAGCCATTTAATTTTGAAAGCCAGTTGAAACTCTAAGAAAAAACTAGGCTACTCCACTATACAGGAAACCAAACTAATAATGCACTTGGAGCTAAATATTGAGTTAGAACAAAGAAAAACATAAATAAAACCCATATTTGAGAACCCAGAGTTAGGGGAAAGTGTGATTCTCATTTGTTTCCCAAGCAAAAGATATTTTTATAGGGTTGTCTTTCGAGCATCTCTTCAATTATGAGATGAGAACCCTACAATGTTTCCTTACTAGCTATGAGCAGAGAGTAACCAAAGGTTGGCTCTACTTCTCCAAAGCCTCTACCATTATTTCAACTCATGATTCTTTGACTCATAAATAAGTAAAGCATGAGCAATAAACGTCTTTGTGTGCCAACAGAACTCAATAGTCTGGAAAATTTTGGTACCTCTCATGAGGTTGGTATTTAGATCTAGCACAAATTCTGTTACCAATAGAGCAACATCCTCATCCTCTTTGTGTGCACATTCCACTTCAACGTTGCCCTAACAAAATTTAATCTTCTTTTTTATTGTATACAGAAACAATCATTGAAAAGAAACAACCATAGCTACAATGAAAATCTCTGCTTTGGTTTGGAAAGTAGAAGATTTTTCATAGCGCGAGCAGTGATGAGCCATAGTAACCAGAGTGAGCAATGAACTATAAACAAGAAATCCCAAAGGGAACTCTAGACCAAAACAAGCATTTTTAGTGTTATGCAATGACTGATAAAAGGGTTGGGGATATTACTATTGGACAGTTTGCATGTTCATTACATTCAAATTGCCAGATTCCAATATGATTATTGCTAAGATCAATTGCATCATTCGAGTGACTCTGTATCAACAAAATCCCCATTCCTGAGTGAACCTTGTGCAAACAATAAACAACATCCTCTGAATATGCATGTGTAAGGGTGTCATCTAACCAACACTTGGCTAAGTGACATGACAAAGCCTCCACTCATGCATACAATGTTTCTTTCCTCTCCATCTATCACCAAACATAAGGAAAAAGAATTATTATATTATTATTAATATAAATATATAAATATATAAATATATATTTATATGATATAATTAAATTTTAAGATGTATAAATTTTATTTAATGAAATAAGTAAAATAAATTAAAATAAATAATTATATTATTTATTTCAATTTTTTTAAATTAAAAATATTAAAATCATTCTTCAAAAGTATTTATAAATTTTAAATAAGTGGATGATTTTTTTTTTTTGTTTAAGTTTGATGGGATTGCATTTTCATCATGTTCAACATATCATTTTAATCAAGAGAGAGAATTGCACTGACATCAAGGATTAATAGAATACCCATACCCATGATCGTGGGTATGTTTTATACTACCCGTTATGTTGTTGGCCATGGACATCGAATTACTTCTCTTCAGAAGTGATTCTGGATGTATTGGTATATGGGGTTTTTCTCGCTGTTTTAATAACAGTTTGAGAATGTATTGATGATCATGTACTGTTATATTTTTTAATATATACAGCGTTTTTTTCCTTCTGAAAAAAAAAGAATAATAATTAAAATCATTTTATGATGATAGATATTTTGTATGTGAGAGAAACAACAAAAAGAAGAATATTGGTGAAAGCAACAAAAAGAAGAATAATGGTGAAAGCAAGGTCATGTGAGTATCCACGTGTTTTGAAAAAAGGAAAAGGTAAATGACATGATAGTGAATGGAGAAAAAAATGACATATTTTTACGATATTGTAGTACCATGTCATAAAATGATATTGCTCTACCTATACCTAACATAAACATGCCACGGCGATTTGAATAGAAAACAAAGTAGTGATATTAAAATATACTTAACATTCATAAGATGCACATTCCATATTTAGGGTGTATATATATGGATGATTTTGAGTTCAATATGGTGTGGAACTTACGTGGGTTAATTTTGGTGTGATATTTAAATTTTTTTAAAGGTTGTTTTTTTGGTAAAGTTGATATTAATTTTTATTTATCTATAAATTATATGCATGTTTGAGATTGTTGGAACTTTGTTTGAAATGTTTATATATCATTTTTAAAATTCTTGGAAATATTTATTAGATGATGATTTTATTGGATTTCTATATTTTAGAGGTGTTTGGCAATGTCTATGTATAGAAGTTTTGCTATGAAGTTATATTTTTAATATATTTTGTTATCGAATTTCTTTTTTGAGAGGTGTTTCGCAATGTGTATTTATTGAAGTTTTGATGCGAAGGTATATTTATTTTAATGTGAAGTTATACTTATAGTGCATTTTTATTGTTTTTTTGAGGGAATATATTTATGAGAATGTTTAGTTTAGTGTTGTTTAATAAAAAAATAATAATAATTATTTATATATATATATTTATGATTTTTTTTCTTATTTAGTTTTTATAATATAATTAATTTAAAAACTTTAATAGCATTGTTTTTTTAATTGTAATATGAAAACATTTTTTAATAATAAATTTTAAATTTGCACTTTAAAAATAAAAATAACTTTTTTACAAATATATAATAGAGGTTGTTTGGTTGAAGGATAATTTGATTTAAAAGGTTTTCTTGGGTTTTTAGATAGCTCAAGTAAAGTTAATTAGTGGACAAACTCAAGCTCTTTTCTATTAATAATATTTTCTAAATTTTGTAGGAATTTTGTTGGAAGTTATAGTTTTACATGATTGATGGAAACTTTGAATATGGAATTTTTCTCTTAGGAGTTTTGGTCCATTTTAAAACAACTTAGATCATTAGAATTTTGAAATGAGTAGATAAAGGTGAAACTTTGCATTGCCGAAAAAAAAACACACCAAAAAGGTTGATTTTGGTCGCTCATTAACCCACTCCAACCATTAGTTTATAATCCTTGTGAATTATTTTTTTCCTTACATTGCAAAGCTCGAGGAGAACCCCTAGGTACTTCCCTCATATCAAAGATGGTACCTAGGGTAAACCTTAGATTCTTTAGTGCATAAGGCCAAGTGAACAATAAGTCTCTAAACCATTACAATAGTATACTCATTGTGAGTTCAACATGTCAATTATGATAATAGAGTCTGTGTGGGGAGGACAAGACTCCATCCCACAACCACACAAACTAGACACAATTAACAATCCATATGAATTATGTTATGTTAATATAAACAACATTTTTCAAAAAGGAAAAGGGAGATGAGGGAAATTTACGAGTCATTACTTACATCAAAAGTTTAGTAGGTTGGGCTTAAGGTGTAAGTTCTTTAATTGATGGGATATAAGCATCTCTCATTTTATTAATAACATTGTAAATGCATTAGTGTTATGCTTTATATTCCTTCTTTAATTTGTCGTTATTATCTATGTGATTATTACAATAATATATCTCTATTTTTTGATTATTTTTTTATATTAATACTTACTTTATTTTAGCTTAAATTTCTCTCCTAAACAACAAAATCTTAACTGGGAATTTAATGATCAATGAATAAAATTTAGATACACAAAATTAGTAATTATAAATTATCAAAGGGGTATTAAATTTTGAATGATGTGTTAATTGCTAGATTATTCTTGACACGGAAATTAGGTGCATATCATCCTATGATTGAACAATATAATAATATGAATCCATTTTAATGTAGAATATTTTCAGTTTACTTTATTTTTATGGTTAAAAGGTTCAATCTCTTTACATGGTTTGATCAAATATGCCATGAGATTTCATTAATATCCCATTAATGGCCACTTGGAGGGCCATACCCACCAAGAAAACTCAAGACTTCTCAGCATACCTTGCTTACCCCTCACCCTCTCAACCACATACAAAGTTAGGAGGTGACATTTACATGAAGATGAGCTAATGGGTTGACCATGTAACCTCCCATAATCTCAATGTGCTTGAAGGAGATTAAAATAATAACTCACTTAGTAGGTTATGACTTTTTAAGGTGGAATATACTGAGAATGTTAAAGGGGTCAAAACAAAATCAAGGTGTAAATTGCTAAATGCTTAAAATATAATTGTTAAGATAAATTTGTGTCATTGTTATTACTAATTATTCACTTTTTTTTTTTTTTACTATTTGATGTGGGGAATTTTTTCTTTTCCATTCTCTTTTATTAATTGAATGTTGATAAACATTTATTAACAAAGTTAGTTAGGTGGTTAAGCTGTTAGGTCAATTTTATGGATTCTTAATCTTTCTAAGACTTCCACCTAATCTTATATACTTTTTTATGGAGCATACTCATTATGATTGAGACTTGTCTAAATTTTCATTATGACAAGCATCATAAATTCTCCTAGATCATAAAAACACACATATTACACATTTTATCGCAGTAAAATGTAAATGCACCTCACTTCTTTTAATTCAATTAATTACTACATCTTCCAATTTAAAATCCACATTCACATAATATAAAAATGGAATAGGAATTTAATTGTTCTAATTGAAAATGCTCCATTAATATATTCAACATTGTCACCTAACTATTTTGTGATTTCAAATCATTTTCATCACGACAAAATTTAATTATAATTTAACCCACTTTTATGATAATTCAATTAATTATTACATCTCCAATTTAAAATATGCATTCACATAATTTAAAAATAAAATAAAAATTTAATTATCTTAATTGACAAAACTATGTTTACATATTCGACATTATCACTTAACTATTCTATGATTTCAAGTCATTTTCATCAGATTGACAAAATTTAATTATTATTTAATCTGTTTTTATGCTATATGAGTCGAAATTGTAAAATAGTTAAACAATGACATATTCAACTAATAGAATAATAAAAAAAACTTTAGCAAATAAAAATGACTCATTAAATTTAAAAAATGAGAGCCTATTGTTATTTAATATTCCCCATTCTTTTCCATGCGCTCATGACATCTGTCTCAATGAATCACATTTAGCAAATATAAATAAACTTTATCAAATAAAAATGACTCATTAAATTTAAAAAATGAGAGCCTATTGTTATTTAATATTCCCCATTCTTTTCCATGCGCTCATGACATCTGTCTCAATGAATCACATTTAGCAAATATAAATAAACTTTATCAAATAAAAATGACTCATTAAATTTAAAAAATGAGAGCCTATTGTTATTTAATATTCCCCATTCTTTTCCATGCGCTCATGACATCTGTCTCAATGAATTACATTGACAAGTAGCCTTGATTAGCCATGAGATTTCTTTACATTATCTCTTTCACCATTATCTAATGATGTCGAGGTATAATTTTCCGCATTACCTAATGATATATCAGTTTCAACGATCTAAGGAAGTTTCCATTTATAATTGGAACATAATTTCCTCTTTGTAATTTCATGAAAAGTTAGGCCCCTCAATGCTAAATATGATATTTGACTTATGAGTTTGGAATATATAATATGGTCGATGTTCTGATTTTTCTTTCTTAGTTTGATTAAATATGACGTTATTTCATTATATGAATTATATAATTATTTTGAGTAAATTTTATTGGTTAGTTTAATTGGTTAAGTTTCTATTATTAAAGCATTTTTGTTATTGAGAAGTTATAAGTTTAATTATTTTAATATTTTTAAAATTAGGTTTTGTGATTGAGTTAACCGAAATTTTGTGGATTTCAATTTCGTAAATCACATAAATAAATTAAATTAAAAAAAATATTATGGAATATATTGATTATGTTTAATTTTTAATTTTCAAGTCTTATTAGCACATCTAGTTGAGGATGAGCCTCATCTGCAAGGCGATCTAGTATCAAACCTGATAGGGGTGGTTGTCTTTCTACTAGGGGGAGGAGACATGCTAAAAAATCTAGTCAGCTTAGGGCTAGTGTGGCCCAGACTGGGTGTAATCCCCGAGTGACTTTGACGGATTAGATGCCCTTGGTTCGTGGTTTCTCAAGCAACATGTCAAACCTTGAAGATCAAAGACAACTTGACAAACAAAAAAATATTTATTTATTAATTTATTATTTTTTATTTTTTAATTATTAAATTAAAAATCTCTTTTAACTTTTAAATCATTAATATATTAATATTTCAATCATTACTTTATTAACTACTCAATTATTATTATTAGTAATTTAATATTTAACTATATTGACCACAATAATTAGAACTGTGCATAATATTATTTATGGTTGAGTAACTTGAGTCCACTAAGAATATTAATTATCCTTGATTACATTAATCACAATGGATATTAGCAATGATGATTTATTTATAATCAATATTATTATTATTTATAATAAGATATTTAAATGAATTATGTTATTCTAATATTTTAAATGAACAATTTTTTTATTTAGGATTTTATTAAAAAAAATTGTAAGTTTACAAATTTAATATATATATATTTTTAATAAATGTCTTTATATTAATAAAATAATATGTTTTATATAGGAACATTTAGAATGTTCTATAGGAAAATGGTTATCAGTATCCATTTACAATCCCACATATCCATAGAGAAATTAAAAGAGCCTAGTTTACACAACCTTGAACCTAATTCATCACAAGTTACAATCCCAATTCCAACACTTTCCCATCAAATACATAGCAAATTAGCAATGACAACAGAGCCAATGTCGACACAGATATTCAAAACCAAAAGCAACAACTTACAAACCCAAACATGCCATAAACTCATCATGGTTACACCTCATTACAACAAATTTTAATATGAGAGTTCGAAAAATATAATAATAGACAATTCTAGAAAATTGAGCCAAGAATTGGAGAAGAAAGGTCCACAAGAATCACTAAAAAGCATTATCAACCAAGACACCATACTTGTAGGAACAACAACAACATCATTGAGGACAAGAACAAGAATTCCCACCAACACTAATCATTTTTAGAAGAAGAAAATGTGTCTCGCATTTGAGCACTTGAACCTAAGGGATCTGAAAGATATCCTTTCTCAGAATCACTCATAATGTAGCCCTCTACACGTGCCAAATGAGAATCCAAGTTGTACAAGTTGACCCACTGATTTTGAATCATTCTTTTAACATCCCCTAGGGATGATTAGACATTATAGTTAAATCCCACCTACTTTTATTTGAGATCTATTCTCAACAAGGTGAGCATTTGTTGATGTAGAGATAATGAGTTCAGAAATTACGTCATCAAGTAGCTCTAAATCAGAATGAACTTCCCGTTCCATCCCTTCTTGAAATTACAACCCACTAATTTCCTTTCTCAATTTTGGAGAAATAACATTGAAATAAGTAGCTACAGAATCATAAGTGAAGGGTCTGACCCTTCTCTATCTTGGCGAAACATGGCTACCTCCTCCCCTTCTACAGTGAATGTGTTTTTTAGGAGGCATCAATTTTGTGGAGGAGGGACACGTTAGGTAGCCACGACCTGCAAAAAAACAATAAGAAGGACAAGACACACCCGCAAACACTCCAGGTTGACTCCCTAAAACTAATGCCACTGAATCATCTCTGAATCTCTTAACAATTAATTCAGAGTTTCCTACCAAATTAACAAAAAAAATGGCATATGGAGACTCACCACCTTCGACATGCACCTCACAACCTAGCGCCATTAAACATGTAATTCTACCCACACATGTTTCAGAATTCCAGATACAATATAGCAGTTAATTAACAAACGATCCAGAACATTTCTAAAGGACTTGACATTATACTTTCCAAATGTCCCAATACAATTGGCAAGGTTCAAAATAAACAATATTTCCTTGCTTAGTACATTCCACAAGTAAAATTCGGGAAACAGACACCCTTGATAACTAGAATGACCCAACTACTTATAAAAACAACCAACGAGCCCACTATAACTGACAGACGAACTAGCGCTAACAACACAAACTGCCTCTAGAATTAGAAACCACCATGCAAAGAGCTCAAGAAAAAAGAATGAAAAGGCACATAAATGCAAACAGAAAAAGCCCTCACTAGCACATTACAGAGCCTAGAGCAAGAACAAATTCCTGCGCATTGAATTTTATAGAAAGCCAAAGTTACCATTTCCATTGAATGAACTAGCTGCTAGAATACGAAGGGTGAGGTCTCACCCTCGACTCCTCTCTAGTATTTGTCTCCAAACACCGAAACCTCAAACATACCTCACATCTAAAGAAGCCAACCCTCCATAACAACTATACACATGTATGTAACAATGAACCTGCTCGTGTCACGCTCCTCCATGTCATTAATGTTGAATGAAATCAGGAGGTGGCAGGGACAACCCCAACTTCCTATCTCATCAACATTAACATTATTTACACCCCATCAAAGGTATTTAATATTTGAATTATAAATGAAATAAATTTTAGAAATTAATTATAAAATATTACAATTTAATTGGATTGAGCAATTAAGATTATTTGTTTTTTTGTAAAATGTTTCATTTTTAAATTTAGAAAAAGATAGAAAATATATATATATATATATATATATATATATATATATATATATATATATAATTTTTAAAATTAGATAATAAACTTAATTAAAAATAAAAAATAATTACAAAATTTTAAAAATAATAATAATATGGAAAAAATTAAAATAAATGAGACAATACAAATTTAAGAAAAATAATATTAAATAACAAGAAAAAGCTTTGAAATGAAAAATGTGAGGGGTGTCCAAGGGGTAACTTAATTGGTAATTGAAGTAATGTGAGCTTTGAGAAAACTTCAAATCCCCTAATTTACAGAGAAAAAGACATACCATAAACCCTAAAATTTATTAATAACTATCTCTCATTAATATTAAGAAAATACATTATTATAATACATCAAATTAAATAATTATAAAAAACATTAATAAATCTTTTTCTCTTAATTCAACCACACATCGCCCCCTTTTGAGTTTTTCCTTCTTCAACTATATTCCTCTCTCTTAGCTTTTTCTTTAATTCTCTCCCTATCTTGTAACTGAACCTTTTCCCTTTTATTACTTTCACTTTTCCATTTAATAAATTATTCTTTTAATTTCTTTGAATTTTATAATTTGTTTCATGTAACTTCATAAATTTAATTTAAATTAATTAAATTTATTTATTTATTTTCCTTAATTATATTCCTCTCTCTTCACTCTTTCTTTAATTTTCTAACTATCTTGTAATTGAACCTTTTCCCTTTTATTACGCTTTCACTATTCCATTTAATACATTATTCTTTTAATTTCCTCAAATCATTCTTTTAATTTCTTCAAATTTTATAATTTGTTTCATACAACTTTATAAATTTAAATTAACTTCCCTTTTATAAAATTACCCCTTTCGACCATTATTTTTATTCTGAAATTTTATTAATTAATCTATGTTAAAAACTATATGCTTTTAAATCTTATTAATTAATCCGATTCATAGGTTTTTTCAAATCTGATTTTTATTAGTAATTTAAATTAACCAAATTTCTTCTATTTAAATATTAAACTAGCTTGTAATCTTAAACATAAATCATGTTTTACATGATGAATCAGTCATTTATATCTTTTCATATTAATATTAAATTTATCAATTTAAAAAGTTAAAAATATTTTAAAATTTTAATATTAGGTATACAGTTATTGGAATTTTTATATCAAGCAAACGTTGTAGTTGGGACATGTAGTTAAGTATATTGAGAAATATTAATTTGTCAAAATTGCAAGGTAGGAAATTTTAATTTAGACTTTCTCAACTCACAAAAAAGAATTTGATTGACTTATTTTGTGAAATCTTTAAAAATCTAAATACTTAAAAAAAAATATTTCAACATTTCCTATATGAGTGGATTCTCATGAATTGGTTACATAATAATAGACAAAAGCAATAGATCTACTCCTGAATTGGTTAGATAATAATAGACAAAAAAAATATATGATTAAATTAGTTTTCAATTCCCACTTTTTGTCACTATTGGTTGGGATTCAACAAGAGTTCTCTTCTACTTCTCCCTATCTTTGTCTAAACTTCTTTTAAATGTAGGTGGAAAACTTGTAGGGTCTTCCAAGCTTGGAGGATCTTGAATTAGGGAATCTTCTTAAGCTAAATATTCAACATCATCATCTTCATCTACCCTACTTGTCATTAGCTGAGGGATTGACTTACCATGGAATTTTGGTACCAAGTCATATGGGATGAGATCTTCTACCTTTGTGATTTAGGAAACCTATTCTTGTTATTTTTCTTGGGAAATCATATTCTCTAGAGGTGGAGGAGTGACTAGTGGAGATTTATCTCACGGGACTAGCTATTGAACCTCTGAAGAACCAATCCACTAAGTTTATTTTCTTTGTTTCTTATTATTTTTCTTAAACCCATTTGGACATTGAGAAATTATATGGCTTGTTTCAAAACAAGCCCTACAAGCCCTACACTGTAGGGAGACTTGCTTATAGTATAATTTCTAAGTCCAGGAAAATTCTTGTCGAGTCATAATAATTTAAGCTTGGAACCCTAAGTTGAAATCTATTTCCACATAAATTCTAACATATGTTGCAATACTTCACCTTTGAGTTTCATGCGAAACAAAATTCAAATTTCCAAGAGTAGGCCCAATGTCCTGTGGAGAGGATAAACCCCAAAGATCTAGTGATAGATTTGGGATCTACACCCAAATAGGAGTTGTTTATAAGCCTATGTTAAAGGATTGAAAGAGGGAGACTAGGGCTTCAAGCGTAGGATTGGATTTCCCAAAAACCATGGACCAAATTTCAGGATTAGATCTATGTCTTTGACATTGTAAAACTTAGCATCAAAAATCCCTTTGCATATATGGGTGGATGAAAAAATCACGTTGAATGAAATGGATTCCTTATTTCACTATCCAGGTGTGAAAATCAACAAGCTACAACACAAACCCAAAGAAACAACAAATAAAACTACCAGAAAAAATAAAATCAACTTCTTCATCCATCATACAGCAACTTGGGATGGGGATCGAGGGGGGTTGATGCACCAAGAGAGAGGAGGAGTGAGTATAAGGCTATTGAAGAATTGCATTCTTGAAGGAAACAACACATGAAGGAGCATTAACAATTTTGGGAACCAACTAAACATGGAAGGAATAGCAAGAGGAGGCCACCAGCCCAACAAATTTCATAAGGATGGGGGAAATATTATTGCACCTACAAGTGCATCTAGAAATTAAGGAAGACAAAGACATAGGGAACCATACCTAGCCAAAACTACGAGGACATTTGATGGTCAAGAAGGGAACAACACGGGTGGCTAGAAATAAATCCTAGATGCTACATATGGGAGGGATGTCATCCATTTAATCTCTCTCTTCATCCTATTACAAGTGCTACTCCATATATGATTTCTACTAAAGAAAACTTATCAATGTAATTTTAATTATGTTAATTAAGAATATTTTGTTAAAAAATCAATAATAATAAAAAGATAAAGATCAAATTAATAGAAAAAATATATATAACATTAAGAAGATTGAGTTAAGGGGAGGCAACTACAGGAGGGGAATCTTTCATCCAGGAGGAAATGTTGAAATAAAGTGAGTATAAAATGGGAAATTTCTTAAATAATTTTTCTAGAGCCTATGCTCTTCTTTAGGGGATCATTATTACTCAATCATTCTCTCCTCGCTCTCCTAATAGTCATTTGAGACTCTTTAATCATTATAAGGCACACGATAAAGGATGAAAGGCTAAGGATCTTCGATTAGAATAAATTATGGGAAGGATAAGGTCCACAATAAGAAAAAATAATCAAGTGGAATTTTATCATCTAAGAAGGAAAAAAAATGCTATGGTTGATCTACAAGTCAACCAAGCAATAGATCTAAGGAAAAATGGGTGTTTATTGATTCGAAACTCATAGTATGCTCAGCCTCTCCTTAAATCAAGAACTCAAGACAATATTCAAGTAACGAATCCACACAGATCCCACCGTCATCATCCTTCAACATGTAGGAACAACAAATATGGATTGGATCATTATATTATTTTTCATCCATCTTGATGCTTTAAGAGTGGAAAAATTGGAAGAATTATTTTACAGGACCATTTTTACCAGTGGATCCCAGTTTTCTTAATAGGGATTTGAAACCTTCTGAAATAATTTTGAGTCATCAAATAACACTTTTGGGGCGTAAAAAACAGTTTCTTAAGATTTGACACCCCCTAGGGCTATTCTAAACATAGATATCTGACAGTGAGGCCACCCTTGGCCCCGGTTTACCTTGGTCCCAATCCTCAATGTGTGTGTAAATGTATCCAAAGTTCATGTCCAATCATATCCCAATCCGGCAATCTCACACTTCCCTTCCTCAGTGCTGGCAAATTTAAATAAACAAGTCTGGTTATTTTATATCTCAATTCAAAGAATTGAGATGTTAATTCAACACTCCCTTTATAGCTATAACCAAAATAATAATGCTTCCACATCATGCCGCATATTCAAACATTATACGCACACCATAATATCTCAATGTATATGATATATGCAATTCTTTTACACAAATAACCCGAATTCATTACATATATCTCCCAGCCTATGTATTTATCTCCGAACCTTATAATAATAGTCCGACACTTTATAACCAATTGATGTCGCAATAGCCCTTCGGCCCCAGGCCCACATATATATCAATAGACCAATCAAACGCATGCACCGTACCTCATTTATCGTTCGCGCACCTCGTTTATCGTTCGCACATCTACAGCAAGCGGCCACCGTCCGATGGCCCCTTCCTAGATCAACGGCTCTCGGCAATATCGCTCGTTGTCCAGGTACGAACTATAACGTGCGATGGCGTGGTTTAAACGGTGGTTTTCCAATTTCGTTTAGGGATGCGTGTCAGCAGCTCTATGGAATCACTCCCAACTCCTCAAATACCGCTCACCGTATAAAGGTGGTGCGATGAAACCCACCGTTCGCTCCAAACCACTGTTACTGTTCATCGGGTCATGGTTCCACTTCTCCACTCCAGGTTCTGCTCAGCTTCTGCTTCTATATAAAAAGGTTATTTTTATCTATTTAATCCGACGCAGGGTTCCCCCCCCACATAACCCTTGCGTCTATGTTTCACAGTGCTCACAAGCCTTGGATATGGTCTATCATCGAATCCTTAGCTGTTATAGATTCAATTACTCTCATCAAGAACACACATACAATCAAAACACAACACTAACAAGAAAGTCGTTTTCTTCAATCACACAGTATTCGTTAACTAGAGTTAAACCCCACCATGATTTCTCAACAGGGTTTCACTTTAACTTCATATGCAGAGACTCATACTATACATAATTACAGAGAATAATCAACAAACACATGAACACACAGGGTATTCCTCACACAGTGTTAAACAACAAATGCACAATTGCACTGAGGTAACCTCCTCCCACGATTCGACCAAGAAAACATAAAATCACACATGGAACTTATAAACAGTTCTCCAAATTGATTATATATACATACATATACATGTGATAAATCTCAGCTGATTCTTACAATTTCATGACAGGCCAGATATTCAATTCGGTGGCCATTATCCCCTATTATGTTGTTGAAGAGGTTCTTTACCTCTCTAACTCTCTCTTCTCCTCTCCCTGTCCTCTTTATTGTTTTTCTCTAACCCCTTCAGGGTTACATTTATACAAACAGTTCAGCAACTCTTGGTATTCCAATTCCTGAATCTAGACTCAATAACTGAATTAATCCTAATCTGACTCTTCGTATTCCTATCTCAACCAATTCTCATGTTCTCAAAATGACTTGAGAACAACTACAATTTCCTACCAAATATTCCAAAATATTAATATTTACAATAAATTCAAAGAACATGGGACCCCCTATGTCTACTTATGTACAAAGAAACTTTTGAGCCTAATGCCCCTGCATCAGACTCCCAAGCTTCAAAATTTTCATGGTCTCCTGATCATGTGCTCTTTGTCTCTGCCTCTAGGATCCCATACTTAGTATTGCTACTGTCCATTAGCTGCATCATTCTTCAACTGACCTTCTCCAGGCTTCCAGATTTTGTTCTGTAATCTGCCCCCAACTATGCTTTCACAATCTGCAATTGTCTTTCTCCCGTTGAGACTCTCCTGCTTTCCTGCTGTTGTTTGCTGCTCCCGAGTCACTCTCATCATCAGTCTTCTGATGTGCTCAATCTCCATGTCCAGCTTATCCTCTGGCTGGAAACTATCTTGCCCTCTGCTGCTGCTTCCAACCTCACATGCTATCAACATGTTTACTACTTCTGCAGGTGTCATCCTCCATGTTGCATTTGCTACCACCATGGGTGTTGCTGCAACACTTTTCTTTTGTTCATCATCTGCAAATTCACTCTCAGGAAACAATTCACTATTTGATTTCCTACCAGCAATGACATACTTCTCTAGCATACTAGTAAACAGAATTAGATTTTGCAAGCTAGTATCTACAGCTTTAGGCATCCTTGCTCCAGGGTCTACAATCCCTTTCTCTGCTTCAAATGCTCTCAAAAAACAACTCAACCAATTATCATGTGTTTGTTTTACATCTTCAACATGCTGGAAGTTAGACTCAGCATCTTCTGCTCCTTTGTGGGCAATCTTTAGCAATTGCCTCTCATCCTCCTGATGGATTCTGGAAATCCAATCAAGTTCTCGGAGCTTTTCTTTCTCATATTCTATCAGCATGGAATGCTGATTCTTCCTCACTTCGGCAGCTTTTAAAATCTGTTCTTCAAGTTGGCTTTGGCCTACCCAACTAGCCAACTCTTTTCTGTCAATAACATTGATAATTCCCTGTGTATGAGACATGGTTGTCTCATCCTCCTTTAGCAACAGTTTTTTTTCTCTCAAGAAAATTTCAAAGGATGAATTGTCTTCTACATCACCTATACACATAAACAAACTGTCAGTTCAAAACCATGAGACCCAATGGTCTCAATTGATGACCTGGTCACCAATTCTTCTCCCGGCATTTCTAACTCTGGTTCAAGGCTCAGAAATTCTTCATCATCTTTCTCTGCACATGGATCATCAGCAGTAAAGTTCCAATGCTTCAATGCCTTCTTTTCTTCTGACAACATATCAGTATGTTGTGCAGGACTCCCTTCTAAACCTTCTGTCAGCACCTCAGCATGCCGATCTGCATCCTTCATGAGACTGTCAGCTAGTCTCACTTTTCTTCCATCACCTGCTCCATGAAATCCATCCATGAAGATCTTCCTGCCTTGTTCCCTTAGAAAACCATCTTCTGCATAGGTCCTCTGCTTTTCCAATTCTCTTCTCTGAGAATCCAACCTCCTATATAAGTCAACAACTTCCATAGGAGTAGATTTCGGGAACCTTACACAACCTTTTATGCCTCTGCTTATTCTTGACCAATCCTCTGTTGGCCCTTCTCTCACTGCTCCAACACTCTGCTAGATATCTTCATTTGACCCTTATGTCTTCACCTCTCCCTGAGATCTCATTATCTCAGCATTGATCTGAACAGATTCTAGATTCAATGTCTTCTCCTCATCAACAAACTCTGAAGCTTGTTCATCTTCCAGGGGTGTACCTGCAAACACACACAACTTTTTAGTTTTCAAATTACAAGACCTTTCAGTCTTGGCTGCTCCCTCAAGCACTTCTTCTTGAACAGGTCTGCACATGGAATCTTCAAATTCCATCCTTGCCTCAAGAACTCTGGGTTCTTCTTCCTCTGTGGAGTCTTTCATCACTTCACATTTGTCAGACTCAAGAACACAAGCCTCACATCATCTAGACTTGTCCAAAAACTCAGGAATTCCTCAATGATTTCCTCCTCAGCAAGACAAGCTTCTTGCTGCCTCAAGTCTTAACTATGTCTCATAAGATCTCCTATAGGTCTCCAATCTTCATTTGTGCTTTGTTCTGCTTCACAAGCAAAAATTTCTTCTTTCAACTCAACTGCTCTGAGTTCTTCTCTCAACAAGGTAATCTTCTTCTGCCTCAACCTCATCTGTAATGGTTTCCATTTCACACTCTTCTTCATGAGCCAACCAACTCTCTGGCTTTCTTCTATCCATATCTTCAATTCATTAGGCTCTTCCTTGATCTCAGCAATTTCTTTCCAATACTCTTCATCTGTGGATTTCTTCCTCATGCCATTTACTTTGGCATCTTCACTCATTCTTCTGTTGTGGTTTCTCTCAGAACCTCTGCAATCTCTGCAGTCTCTGCCATGGCTCTCAATAAGCATTTTCTTCTCTAGGAGTTCTTCACTCACAAGCTGCACTAAGCCTCTGCAATAGCAATCTCTCTTGCTGCAACTTACCTCACCAAGCTTCTCTCCGAGCTCCGGCTTTTGGCAAGTACTGGTCCCCTTCTGTGCAGGAACCTTCTAGGCTTCACTCTGCAACTTCCACAAGAACACCTATATCATCCAACCTCAATTGGGAATCTTCCATGTTCTGCCACACTTTCCTTTACTCAGAGTCCCTTGTTTGACTCTTCTATCACTACTCTCAAAGATGTGATCTACTTGTGCTGAGATGTCTTCAATTGTTTGCACTCTGACTTCTGAAAACAATACTCCAACCAGAGTTAAACACTGCTCATCTTCTCTCTAGAACACTGAAATTTTCCTCTTTATCTAGCCTCTAGCTGAATACCAAGCTCACTACCTTTACTGCCAAACTCTGTCTTCAATTTTTAGCAACCATAATTCTGCAACTATAAATTCAAATCATATTAGAGTTAATCACCTGCAAGATCATGATCCTGTCCTCCACTCACTCCACAATCCTGTTCACTTCAAATATGTATGTTGTAGTCTTCTGTTAAACAGATTTAAACTTCTACTTTTTTTTCCTGTTCAGTACATGTGCATTTCCAAAACAAAATTTTCAGCGAGCTAACTAAATCCTAGCTCTGATACCACTTGACAGCAAGGCCACCCTTGGCCCCGGTTTACCTTGGTCCCAATCCTCAATGTGTGTGTAAATGTATCCAAAGTTCATGTCCAATCATATCCCAATCCGGCAATCTCACACTTCCCTTCCTCAGTGCTGGCAAATTTAAATAAACAAGTCTGGTTATTTTAATATCTCAATTCAGAGAATTGAGATGTTAATTCAACACTCCCTTTATAGCTATAACCAAAATAATAATGCTTCCACATCATGCCACATATTCAAACATTATACGCACACCATAATATCTCAATGTATATGATATATGCAATTATTTTACACAAATAACCTGAATTCATTACATATATCCTCCAACCTATGTATTTATCTCTGAACCTTATAATAATAGTTTGACACTTTATAAACAATTGACGTCGCAATATCCCTTCGGCCCCGGGCCCACATATATATCAATAGACCAATCAAACGCATGCACCGTACCTCATTTATCGTTCGCGCACCTTGTTTATCGTTCGCACATCTATAGCAAGAGACCACCGTCCGATGGCCCCTTCCTAGATCAACAGCTCTCGGCAATATCGCTCGCCGTCCGGGTATGAAATATAACATGCGATGGCGCGGTTTAAACGGCGGTTTTCCAATTTCGTTCAAGGACGCATGTCAGCAGCTCTATGGAATCACTCCCAACTCCTCAAATACCACTCACCGTATAAAGGTGGTGCAATGAAACCCACCGTTCGCTCCAAACCACTGTCACTGTTCATCGGGTCATGGTTCCACTTCTCCGCTCCAGGTTCCGCTCAGCTTCCGCTTCTATATAAAAAGGTTCCTTTTATCTATTTAATCCGACACAGGGTTCCACCCACTCATAACCCTTGCAGCTATGTTTCACAGTGCTCACAAGCCTTGGACATGGTCTATCATCGAATCCTTAGCTGTTATAGATTCAATTACTCTCATCGAGAACACACATACAATCAAAACACAACACTGACAAGAAAGTCGTTTTCTTCAATGACACAGAGTATTCGTTAACCAGAGTTAAACCCCACCATGATTTCTCAACAGGGTTTCACTTTAACTTCATACGCAGAGACTCATACTATACATAATTATAGAGAATAATCAACAAACGCACGAACACGCAGGGTATTCCTCTCACAGTATTAAACAACAAATGCACAATTGCACTGAGGTAAACTCCTCCCACGATTCGACCAAGAAGACATAAAATCACACATGGAACTTATAAACAGTTCTCCAAAATAGATATATATATATATATATATATATATACATACATATACAGGTGATAAATCTCAGCTGATTCTTACAATTTCATGACAGGACAGATATTCAATTCGGTGGCCATTATCCCCTATTCTGTTGCTGAAGAGGTTCTTTACCTCTCTAACTCTCTCTTCTCCTCTCCCTGTCCTCTCTCTTGTTTTTCTCTAACCCCTTCAGGGTTAAATTTATACAAACAATTCAGCAACTCTTGGTATTCCAATTCCTGAATCTAGACTCAATAACTGAATTAATCCTAAACTGAATCTTCGTATTCCTATCTCAACCAATTCTCATGTTCTCAAAATGACTTGAGAACAACTACAGTTTTCCTACCAAATATTCCAAAATATTAATATTTACAAGAAATTCAAAGAACATGGGACCCCCTATGTCTACTTATGTATAAAGAAACTTTTGAGCCTAATGCCCCTACATCAATATCTTTCCAAGGATGCAAGATTTTCCTTAATCCAAGTCCATATGCAAAAGTTATGCCACTCGAAAGTTAACCTTCTTGTTTTTACCATCATGATTCAAGAGGATGCCACATCAGACCTATTATTCATGGAAAAATGGCTATCCATGTAATCATGATGAAGAATATTCTAGAAGAGTTTATATCGTAACTCTAGTTAAGAGTTGAAGATTCAAACTTAACAACTAATAGGCTAGCAAACTATGTTATAACTAGACCACTATGAAGGAAATGGGTTTCATTCTATTCGAATGCATTTTGTTCCATAGCTGAGCAGAGTAGCTAATAATGGATAGAGAGAGGAAAAATAGAGAGGGTTTGTGTGCTTTAGCATCCCACAGGACAAGTCTCACTTATTTTCACTTGCATTTCTTTCAATTCAAAGAAAGAGAGAGAAAAACATCCTCACTTTCAAGTTGGTTTTTCTCCCATAACAATTTCCTAGGTCGTAACTTGTGTTATTATGGTTGTGAGTGATTATAATTGTATATGTTCTCTACTTTCTATATGTCATATATTGCATGCATAAGCATAATAAAATAATTAATGAATCCAAAAATCTAAGGAAAAATCAACCCTCATAAAGTAGATTTCGTATTTTCATTATCTCATTAGATATGTTGTGCTGAAATTTCCAGTGGAATATCAACGATAATTTACGAATCAATAAAAAAGGCCTTAAATTAACCATCATGCCACATGATGGCATTAAATGGTGACATTCTTTATTGTTACCATGTCCATCAACTCCCACGTAGCACTTGTGGGATATTGTTGTGGACAATAGCTATGGATGTACACCATTCAGACTCATTTTAGAAAAGCTCCCCCATTACTCAATGGTTTTTTTTCCTTCTAGATTCATCTTAGGATGGACATCTCCTATCAGAATATCTCTCTGGTTGCGTAGGGTAAGGGTAGCCCCTCATATCTTTTTGTGTGCACTAAGAATTTATGGAATACGAGGAGCTATGAACCATCCAAAATTGTCTCATTCATCATGAACTATAGATAAAATAATTGAAGTAGTGCCTTTCTAAGGCTATAAGTTGTCTATACAAGCTAGAAGTAAATCCAAGTTAGGAGTTAGTTATGTGAATTATCCTCCAAATCAACAGCATCCCAAATATCTTGGAGTGCATGGTGTAGGAGAACATTAAGAATTGTCCCTCTCTAAGTTCATTGTTTTCCTGTTTGTCCTTGGGTATGAATTTATCACTCTCTTTTCCTATGCATTTTGAAATCCTATTCAATAATGTGATGAATGAAAAGGCCTCAAAGGTTCATGATGGTGTAGGGTTACTTTTAAATTAAGTCCGAATTTTTGGGAGTTTATCTTACAAAGATTTTGGAAAATTATGTGTTTGTTATTGGTTTTAGTTATATGGAAATAGTTTAGACTCTACAAGATATCATTGAGATAAAGATATATGGAATTAATGAGTCTTAGATGATGATAACCTACTACATAGAAAAAATATTTATTTGTACTTTTTTGTGTGAACTATGACCACATGGTTTTATTAATATGTGTATTTTTCACTTTCTCTTTAAAAAATAAGAAGAATAAGGGTGAGTTAAGTTAATTAATATATTTCAAAGAATGATATATGATAGTTATCAATATGCACCCCATAGCTAAGAATTTAATGTTGTTTATGTTGGGATATATATCTTTTCTCATGAGAAAATTATTTATATTCCATATGAAGAATATACATGTTTTGGTCCTTGAGGGATTGCTCAAACTAAACAACAAGGCTCCAAGCCATTACAACAAAGTCCATCATGTCACTCAAGGGAATTTAACCGAGGTAGGGAGGATAACGATCATTTATACTAATAATTGGAGATAAACACAATTGACAAGTTTGTTTCTTTGTTTTTTCTTTGGGAGAATTGGTAGGCCTATTGATTTCCACCATGGAGGTCTAGGTTTGAGTCAAAGGGATTGACCATATGCTCCTGAGCTTAAAACAACCAACCGCAAACCATGTTAGGTAGGTTAACTGAATTTCGAATTTGAGTGAGCCCCCAATATTGGTCAACCAATTCTTTTTGATGTGAGACATCCACCATTCGGCCTAGTCCGATGGGATAACCCAATATACAAGTTGGGATATATATCATCCTATTTAAAGGTAATTTAATTTGGATAGTAATAATAAAAATAAGAAGAATAATATATTTTTAAGGTTACGACGATTGAGAAATCAAGTGGCAGCTAGATTAGGTGATTTCTATTACTTTGATAATTGCTTATGAATTTCTTTTACTTAACTTGATGCACTTGTAGTTAATTCTTATTTACTTGATTATTATTGAGTTCTTTGTGACACAAAATGTACGCTGCTAACCAAGTCCAAAACCTCTCCTCTTGAGAGGAAAACCCACAATAGTTATTCTCTTCTTATAGAATGTTCAGATGAGAATTCCAATACCTATGACCCAAGACCAATACCCCTCCAAGACAAGTCAAACCTATTCTTATATGAGCTTCTATTCCTCAAAGTCAATGCTAGTCAAACTTGCTCCAAATATTTATATTTTGACTTCTCTTCAGAATTTTGGCGTGTTGCTTTAGGACTGCAGTTTTTGGCCTCTACTACATAAACCCTAATTGACACGTGTGAGATTTTTTATGGTGAAATTTTCTTTCTAAATTCTTCGCTTGGATAGATTTCACTTATGTTATCACCAAACTGGGAATAATAGGGTTGTTCAACGGTCAATTTGATGTAATTATTTCAAATCACTTGGGGCTGGAAGTTAGCCCTTCCAACCAGAGAGGGCTCTCTCAAGATAAGGTAAGATATTCAATAAACGAGCTTATAATGAAGATGGCTAACTCTTATATGTGTTTTAGATGGTTTTTTTCAAGTGGAAGATGAGTGAGGGATGCCATTGGGCATGAAGTGAATCATATAAATTCAATTAAAAATATGTATCATTCATGGAAACTGAGGCACATGAGCTCTTACAAAATAACTCTGACAACAAACATAATACATAAAGGAAGTTGGAGCATAAGATTTCACGAATTGCAAGTAATTGTGTATGAGAAAGCTAAATTAACATTCAAAAGATAAAGGACAAAAACACATAAAAGCTTAATCAGAATCTCAATTCTGAACAAAACACTGATGAAATTGTCTATTAACTGAGTGAAAACAGATTACATAGTAGCTCTGGTCATTACATCCATCAACCCTCTCTAACTCTAAAACTCCTCTATTTATAGAGTGAAATCCATTTTACATAGGTCTTCCATCAGGGCTAGACTCTCGAACCTGATCTAGAGATCTAATCGAAAAAGGATTCCATTAGATTGAGAAAAATTAGAGATAATTCTGTTTGAAAGAGTTTGTAGTCTAAAAGGACTCTATCTCTATTAACTGCATCAACAAGAACTTTTAATAACCCATGATATTGATGGCTATCGAACCAAACAACCTTTTTTAGGAGGAAAACAACCATATTCAGGTGTCAAACTGTCATACTTGATTCCAGGTCCTGATATATCGAATTTGATGATGAGATGTCTATTGGTGAGGTGGAAAAAGTGTTGTGTTGTCAGCTATGTCAACCTTATGAAGTGTATTGTTGAGTTGTCTTCATCAATAGATGTCCCAATGACACTCCAAAATATGTTTTGAAGACTCATATTATTCCTGAAATGCATTAAATGCCTCAAAAAGACAAAAACTTTAGCACGCTAGAAAAACAAAGTATTTAGGCAAGTTCATAGCGTAGTTTTTGTAGCATTTTCATTACACTACCTTCTGCAAATTTTTGAATTTTCTGCCTATGAGAGGGTCTTCATTGGGTATAATAAGGTAAACAGATGCCTTTATTTACCCCTGACATGATATTTTTTGGAAGTTTTCTTCAAAAATTTCTATAGTGAGTTCGTAGCGAAAACTCGGCTTCAAGCCTAGAGCTCTCTACGAACTTGCCTAATTTCTCCAAATTTTTCTATTTTTCTCCTTAAATCCAAAAACATGCTTGTAACTCTATAAATGACTTGATATGGTATCTTAAGACAAAAGGTGGACAAAAAGGGTGTGTCTTACCATATTTCAAGGGGCACTAGGGTCATCTTCCATCACAATCATCTTCAAACCTTTTTTCTTCAACTCTGCTTACACCATCTCCATTTGTATTTCTAATTCTCTAACTTGGCCTTGTAACTTCCTTCTTTATGATTGCAACCACTTATTCCTCCTGAAGAGACATTTCATCATTCTATGCAGAGGTAGTGTCCTCTTCAACATCTTCCTTGACCCCTCTACAACCTCATCATAAAAATCTATCTGTTTGCTCACTTCTTTTTTGAAGTCTGTGAGCTCCTGCCTCTCTTGTTTAAAGTCTTCTAACTCCTGCTTAGCTTCTAAAATATATTCTCTAGCTTCCTTAAGCTTTTCTTTTAAAAGCTCCAGTTCAAATTTTTCTTGAAAATTTTCCTTTCCTTTCCTTGCCTTACTCATCTCTGCCTCCGTTGGAGATAAATATATTATTTCTTCTCTTGCTCGGTGTTTCTCCTTTTCTCATTCCTTATGCATCTTCTCATATTTGTCTCCCTTTAATAAATGTGACCTGGTGAGTGGCTTCCTAAGTTTAAAAATAAAACCTGAGCCTTCTTCGGATAAGTCTAGTTTCTTAGCTTTAAGAACCTTTTTCTTGGTTTATGCTCCTTTAACCTCTATAGGCTTCACAACAAGAGATTCCTCAATGTCAATTGGCTACAAGATATATTCTAACTTTCATTTCCCCTCTATCTGACTTCTAGTGATACTTCTGTGGGTTTTTATATCATTTTTAACTTTACTGTTGGTAGGCGTTTGTTTAGGCACCACTGTCTCCTACAATTGATCAATTTATACCTCCATAGGTTCCACCATGGGCTGCATCTCTGTCTGCACTTCCACCTCCGTTTCAACCCTAGATTATTTATCTTTCCTTGGAGTATTTTTCTTTGATCTAGGTGTCTTTCTAGGAGTGAGGACATCCACCTCATACCCACTCAAGAACAGAAAAGTGGACCAATCCCTGTTTAACTTCTTTAACTCCATAACTAATGATTTTATCAAACCATGGTGGAAAACATAAGTATCACTGCTTTCAGGTTTAGCTTGCACCTTATCAGCCATTTTTCCTAAACCCCTAAATAGAAAAAATGGTACATCCAGAGGTTGTTTACATGTGAAATGAAGCAACAATCTGAAGTGGTATTGATAGATCATGTGAAATCTACCTTCACAAGTAAAATATTTCTGAATCACCATCAACAATTTTGAATAGTTGTCCTTGAGGCAATTCCTAGAGATGCCTGAACTCATATCTATGCATATGTGCTCCTCCTTTATAGACTCATCATCGTTTTGAAGCTTAAACTTTGTTTCTTTAAACCACTCCTCTCTAGACCTTGGAATATCGGTGGCTTGTGCAATTGTCTCAGGAGACAGTAAAATTGAGGATGCCCACCTTCGAATCTGTACCATTGAAGTTTACAACAAAATATTTAGACACTTGTGCATGATACCCTTGCAGTTTCTAGCAGAACCGCATGTAACCTGCATTTGCAAAATCTTGTGAGAAACTAGCGTCTTATGCAATTAGCCTCAAATACATGGGCTCATATCTGACCACAGTGCCACCCTTGTTTGTATTTTTATGTGAAGCCATACCTTCAAACACAACACTGATCAAAATCTACTTTGACACCTGCAGAATTGTTTGAGACAACAAACACGTTCCTTGACACATGTAAAACCTAGCCTAAGACAGCTACTGGAAAAAAATCAAGACTCAAGACTACTGGAAAATTTTTCAAACAACTTACAAGGATGAAGGCAAGGTGCTTTTCGAATTAGGGATAGGGCTACATTAGGAAAGAGGAAATGAGTAGGAAAAATGAAATGATGTAAGGCATAATGATTACCACGCATGCACATGACATATGATGACACATAATTTAATAGTACCATGATGATCAAGTGTGAACTAACCACTGAAATTATGACAAGATACCGCTTAACCCATCGTTAGCATAAAAAATAAAGTTCGTAGCGTTTTCAGTTCTTGGGAGGGAAAATTTGCTACAGAACTGTTAAACACTTATGTAGTGAAATCGAACTGTTTTACACAGACTACGCTACGAATCTAGAAAAAGTTGTCAAGTGTCATAGAATGACCTTTATTACCCATGCAATCATATTTTTTTGAAATTTGCCTTGATAAGACATCTATTGCATGACCAATGACCATTTAGACCCCTTAAACTATGTATAATATTTGAAATTTAATGAATTTCATGACCTTATTTCATCCTAATGACCTAAAATAACTTAACGAAGACCAACCTAGACAAACCTAGTTGTTATCGAGGATAACAACTTCTTTGACTACTCAACTTGTGAACTTGAAGCTTTTTGACCCTTAAATCGGTTCCTTGAATATGATTGCAATTCAGTCTAGCTGTATTAGATTGATGCTCTAACCTTTTGCACGTGTGTAAGGAATTAGCCCCAAAGCAATCCCTAAAATTTCGGTTTTCTTCCTCCTTTTATTCTCTCTCCTTCGCTAGTTATACTTGTGCTTCAATGAGCTTGATGACCGCTTCCCAAAAAAGGTCGAACACCTTATATATATAGGATTCATATCACTACTAGTAGGTTGGCTTGTCACTGCTTATATGGAGACTTGTTTGACTGTAGGTCGACTTTTCTTGGAGGGAGACTTTGACTCAATTTTGACTTAAATAAATTCTCTTGACCAGATACAATATGCCCAAAAGGGTCTTCAATATGTTACAATGATTCTTTCGACTTCTTTGACTCAATGACAAAACCTAGAAGCACTCAACGGGCGTTTGACCTAAATAAAATAATATTGACCATGAGACCCATGCTAAAATAATAATAATAAAATTTCTCTTTCTCTTTACATGAAATCATGATTACATCAGACATTATGAAGACCGAACCTAGTTACACATTTCAACAATGACCAAGTCAGACACCAACTTGGTGTATGATATCCCCTTACTTGTGAGACAAGGGACTTGCCTCTGCGCAACGATTTAACTACTAAAGTCTACATAGATGTACATACTCTACCCCCGCTAGATTTAAACCTGTAAATTTTTACAAGGGAACACATATTCTTAACCATTAAATTCACTCAAAATATATATCTTAATACATGAAACGTTAAACAATAAATTGTAAAATATATATTGTTTATGATATAAAATGTAATTTATAAATATAAATTATTACTCATACAAATATTGATTAAAAACTATAAAATATATTATTAAATGAAATAAATTTTAAAAATGTAATTTATAAAATAATAGGTATAAAAATAAAATTGATAGACTAAGTTTAATAATTACTTAATTTATAATTTTATATTTACGATGGAGTATGTTGAGTATACTCCATCAGCACGAACGGATCGAAAAGAAACGACCACTTCCAAGGACCATGAAGGACTTTTTGTCTTTGGTGGCCATCCTCGTCCATATTTTGCTTTCTTTTCAGACACACGCATGGTTGTGCATTAAATCTATCTGCATTTATTTTTCATAAGTTTATGTCGGTGGTTGTGCATTGAATCTATCTGCATTTATTTTTCATAAGTTTATGTCGGTGTGCGGATACGAAATAAATTGGGTACCATAGTCTACATTAGAAAGTGGTACCCCACCCCTTCTACCATAAAAAGTGGAGTGGATGGCTATGGTGGGTGAATTTGGTTGTTATGAGTTATGTGTGCTTCTAATGAGACTTTACCTTATAAAAGCAACTATGGGAAAATTCCTAATGATGAAAATGATCATGTAGGTGCTCGACTGTTCTAGTACTAGCCTATGGAATATTGACCAAATTAACATCTTACAATTTACAATAATGTAAAAATTCACTATTGTAAATTGATGTTGTACAATTTATATTATAATTACATCGACATATGGTTATAGACAATTACATTACAATTTGTTATTGTATGGTTATTTGTGTAGTTTAATGAGGTTTTAAATTTGTTTAGAAAATAATGAAAATTTTAGTAAGATTTTGATAAAATTTTGTAGAGATTTTGAGAGATCTTGGTTACAACTATCAAGTTTTAAAATTTTGGGTGTTTGAAGGGTTATTGATGGTGTTGATTCCATTTCCACCATAAAAAAAATAATTCAAACACTCCTAGTATCATTTTTTTAGAACAAATTAGTCAAATTCCAGCAATTTTCTATCATCCGAACAACTTTGCTAGCTCGATAAACAACGCCATTGTTATTTAACAATTTTTACTTAGAAAAAACAGAATGATACTATTAAAGTTAAAATAAAGCTATTATATTCAGGGATATAATAAAAATAGATCATATCAGTCATCTCAACTTATAAAAAAAAATCAATTTGTTCATGAGAGCATCTCAACTAAATAATTATTAATAAAAAGACAAATATATTAACCAACGAATTACTGGATACCATTAGCTTAAGAGCTTGCAAGCAATTTTTAGGATTTTATTAAAATCCAATAATAGAAAGATGTATGATGTATGGAGAAGCCCTCTTAGCAATATACTCTTCCTTCAATTAGATATATATTTATCTTATATTTACAATGATATAGATGTTACTCAAAGCCTCTCTTTAGAAGAGCCCCTCAACTCAAAGAGAGAAGTCAAAGTGTTAATATAAAAAGTAATTATAAGGATTTATTTTATATAAAAGAAAGTTTGATAAATAGTTTTGAGCCATTGCTTGTTAAAGAGGTTTGTCAATTATATCATATAAGATCAAATGTTATATAACAACCTTAAATGCTTAGATTTATTTAAGATTAAGTAATATTTCATGTTTACATTGATTTAAGATTAAGTATTATTCCATTTATCCTTATGAGAGCCTTAGTAATCATACAAGAATCACTAAAAAGCATTATCAACCAAGGCGCCATACTTGTAGGGACAACAACAACATCATTGAGGACAGGAATGAGAATTCCCACCAACACTAATCATTTTCATAAGAAGAAATTGTGTCTGGCATTTGAGCACTTGAACCTAGGGGATCTGAAAGATCTCCTTTCTCAGAATCACTCATAATGTAGCCCTCTACACGTGCCAAATGAGAATCCAAGTTGTACAAGTTGACCCACTGATTTTGAAGCATTCTTTTAACATCCCCTAGGGATGATTAGACATTATAGTTAAATCCCACCTGGTTGTCTCTGAGAGCTATTCTCAACAAGATGATCATTTGCTGATGTAGAGATAATGAGTTCAGAAATTGTTTCTTCTTGCACTTGCAATTACCAAGGCCGGGGATCCATTTCCAAAGATCATCAAGTAGCTCTAAATCAGAATGAAATTCTCGTTCCATCCCTTCTTGAAATTACAACCCACTAATTTCCTTTCTCAATTCTGGAGAAATAACATTGAAATAAGTAGTTACATAATCATAAGTGAAGGGTCTGGCCCTTCTTTATCCTGACAAAACATGGCTACCTCCTCCCCTTCTACAATGAATGTGTTGTCTAGGAGGCATCAATTTTGTGGAGGAGGGACACGTTAGGTAGCCACGACCTGCAAAAAAACAATAAGAAGGACATGACACACCTGCAAACACTCCATGTTGACTCCCTAAACCTAATGCCACTAAATCATCTCTGAATCTCTTAAGAATTAATTCAAATTTTCCTAATGCCACTAAATCATCTCTGAATCTCTTAACAATATGTTTTGTTATTGTATGGTTATTTGTGTAGTTTAATGAGGTTTTAAATTTGTTTGGAAAATAATGAAAATTTTGGTAAGATTTTGATAAAATTTCGTAGAGATTTTGAGAAATCTTGGTTACAACTATCAAGTTTCAAAAATTTGGGTGTTTGAAGGGTTATTGACGGTGTTGATTCCATTTCCACCATAAAAAAATAATTCAAACACTCCTAGTATCATTTTTTTTAGAACAAATTAGTCAAATTCCAACAATTTTCTATCATCTGAACAAATTTGCTAGCTCAATAAACAGCGCCATTGTTATTTAACAATTTTTACTTAAAAAAAATAGAACGATACTATTAAAGTTAAAATAAAGCTATTATATTCAGGTATATAATAAAAATAGATCATATCAGTCATCTCAACTTATAAAAAAAAAAGCAATTTGTTCATAAGAGCATCTCAACTAAATAATTATTAAAAAAAAGACAAGTGTATTAACCAACGAATTACTAGATACCATTAGCTTAAGAGCTTGCAAGCAATTTTTAGGATTTTATTAAAATCCAATAATAAAAAGAGGTTTGATGTACGGAGAAGCCCTCTTAGCAATATACTCTTCCTTCAATTAGATATATATATTTATCTTATATTTACGATGATATAAATGTTACTCAAAGCCTCTCTTTAGAAGAGCCCCTCAACTCAAAGAGGGAAATCAAAGTGTTAATATAAAAAGTAATTATAAGGATTTATTTTATATAAAAGAAAGTTTGATAAATAGTTTTGAGCCATTGCTTGTTAAAGAGGTCTGTTAATTATATCATATAAGATCAAATGTTATATTACAACCTTAAATGCTTAGATTTATTTAAGATTAAGTAATATTCCATGTTTACATTTATTTAAGATTAAGTAGTATTCTATTTATCCTTATGAGAGCCTTAATAATCATACAAGAATCACTAAAAGGCATTATCAGCCAAGGCGCCATACTTGTAGGGACAACAACAACATCATTGAGGACAGGAATGAGAATTCCCACCAACACTAATCATTTTCAGAAGAAGAAATTGTGTTTGGAATTTGAGCACTTGAACCTGGGGGATCTGAAAGATCTCCTTTCTCATAATCACTCATAATATAGCCCTCTACACGTGCCAAATGAGAATCCAAGTTGTACAAGTTGACCCACTGATTTTGAAGCATTCTTTTAACATCCCCTAGGGATGATTAGACATTATAGTTAAATCCCACTTGCTTGTCTCTGAGAGCTATTCTCAACAAGGTGAGCATTTGTTGATGTAGAGATAATGAGTTCGGAAATTGTTTCTTCTTGCACCTGCAATTACCAAGGCCATGGATCCGTTTCCAAAGATCATCAATTAGCTCTAAATCAGAATGAACTTCCCGTTCCATCCCTTCTTGAAATTACAACCCACTAATTTCCTTTCTCAATTCTAGAGAAATAACATTGAAATAAGTAGCTACATAATCATAAGTGAAGGGTCTGGCCCTTCTTTATCCTAACGAAACATGGCTACCTCCTCCCCTTCTACAGTGAATGTGTTGTCTAGGAGGCCTCAATTTTGTGGAGGAGGGACACGTTAGGTAGCCACGACCTGCAAAAAAACAATAAGAAGGACAAGACACACCCACAAACACTCCATGTTGACTCCTTAAATCTAATGCCACTGAATCATCTCTAAATCTCTTAACAATTAATTCAAATTTTCCTACCAAATTAACAAAAAAAATGGCATATGGAGACTCACCACCTTCGACATGCACCTCACAACCTTGCACCATTAAACATGTAATTCTACCCACACATGTTTCAAAATTCCAACTATAATATTCGGAAAAGACTAAGCAATTAATTAACAAATGATCCAGAACATTTCTAAAGGACTTGACATTATAATTTCCAAATGCCCCGATAAAATTGGTAAGGTTCAAAATATTCAATATTTCCTTTCTTAGTACATTCCACAAGTAAAATTTGGGAAACAAACATCCTTGATAACTAGAATGATTCAACTACTTATAAAAACAACCAACAAGCCCACTATAACTGACAGACGAACTAGCCCTAACAACACAAACTACCTCTGGAATTAGAAACTACCATGCAAAGAGCTCAAGAAAAAAGAATGAAAAGGCACATAAATGCAAACAGGAAAAGCCCTCACTAACACATTACAGAGCCTGGAGCAAGAACAAATTCCAGCGCATTGAATTTTCTAGAAATCCAAAGTTACCCTTTCCATTGAATGAACTAGCTGCTAGAATAGGGAGGGTGAGGTCTCACCCTCGCCTCCTCTCTAGTATTTGTCTCCAAATACCAAAACCTCAAACATATCTTGCATATAAAGAAGCCAACCCTCCATGCCAACTATACACATGTATGTAACAATGAACCTACTCGTGTCATGCTCCTCCATGTCATTAATGTTGAAAGCAGTCGAGAGGTGGCGGGCACAACCCCAACTTCCTATCTCATCAACATTAACATTATTTACACCCCATCAAAGGAATTTAATATTTAAATTTTAAATGAATTAATTTTTAGAAATTAATTATAAAATATTACAATTTAATTGGATTGAGTAATTAAGATTATTTGTTTTTTTATAAAATTTTTCATATTTAAATTTAGAAAAGGATAGAATATGTATATTTTAAAATTTTTTAAATTAAATAATAAAATTTAATTTTTGTATAAATAATTACAAAATTTTAATAATAATAATAATAATAATATGGAAAAAATTAACTAAATGAGACAATACAAATTTAAGAAAAATAATATTAAATAACAAGAAAAAGCTTTGAAATGAAAAATGTGAGAGGTGTCCAAGGGGTAGCTTAATTGGTAATTTAAGTAATGTGAGTTTTGAGAAAACTAAAAAATCTCAAGTTCAAATCCCCCTAATTTACAGAGAAAAAGACATATCATAAACTTGATAACCTTAATTAGTAATTGAAGTAATGTGAGTTTATCATAAACCCTAATAATTAGCAATTAAAGTAATGTGAGTTTTGAGAAAACAAAAAAAATGGAAAGTTCAAATCCCCTAATTTACAAAGAAAAAGACATACCATAAATCATAAAAGTTATTGATAATACATTAAATTAAATAATTATAAAAAACATTAATAAATCATTAACTTTCTCTTAATTCAACTACACAACACCCCTTTTGAGTTTTTCCTTCGAGTATATTCCTCACTTAACTCTTTCTTTATTTCTCTCCCCCATCTTGTAATTGAACCTTTTCCCTTTTATTACTTTCACTTTTCCATTTAATGAATTACTCTTTCACTTTCTTCAAATTTTATAATTGGTTTCATGTAACTTTATAAATTTAATTTAAGTTAATTTATTTTTTTCCTTCCTCAATTATATTCCTCTCTCTTGACTCTTTCTTTAATTTTCTACCTATCTTGTAATTGAACCTTTTCCCTTTTATTACGCTTTCACTCTTCCATTTAATACATTATTCGTTTAATTTCTTCAAATTTTTATAATTTGTTTCATGCAACTTTATAAATTTAAATTAACTTCTCTTTTATGAAATTACCCCTTTCTACCATTATTTTTATTCTAAAATTTTATTAATTAATCTAGGTTAAAAACTATATACTTCTCAATCTTATTAATTAATCCGATTCATATGTTTTCTAAATCTTATTTTTATTAGTAATTTATTTTAACCCAATTTCTTCTCTTTTAAATATTCTTATTTTAAAACAAGCTTTTAATCTTAAACATAAATCATGTTTTACATGATGAATTAGTCATTTATATTTTTTCATATTAATGTTAAATTTATCAATTTAAAAATGTTAAAAATATTTTAAAATTTTAATATTCTGTATATAGTTATTAAAAAAATTATATTAAGCAAAAGTTGTAGTTGGGACATGCACTTAAGTATATGGAGAAATATTAATTTTTCAAAATTGTAGGGTAGGAAATTTTAATTCAGACTCTCTCAACACATCAAAAAAAAACTTGATTGACTTATTTTGTCAAATATTAAAAAATCTTAATACTTAAAAAGTTATATTTCAACTTTTCCTACATGAGTGGATTTTCATGAATTGGTTACATAATAATGGACAAAAGCAATATATGATTAAATTAGTTTTCAACTCCAACTTTTTGTCACCATTGGTTGGGATTCAACAAGAGTTCTCTTCTTCTTCTCTCTATCTTTGTCTAAACTTCTTTTAAATGTAGGTGGAAAGCTTGTAGGTTCTTCCAAGCTTGGAGGATTTTGAATTGGGGATTCTTCTTAAGCTAAATATTCAGCATCATCATCTTGATTTACCCTACTTGTCAATAGCTGAGGGATTGAATTACCGTGGAATTTTGGTACCAAGTCATGTGGGATGAGATATTATAACTTTGGGATTTAGGAAACTTATTCTTGTTATTTTTCTCTGGAAATCATATTCTCTAGAGGTGGAGGAGTGAACGGTGGAGATTGATCTCACGAGACTAGCTAGTGATCCTCTAAAGAAAAAATCCACTAAGTTTGTTTTCATTGTTTCTTCCTATTTTTCTTAAACCCATTTGGACATTGAGAAATTATATGACTTGTTTCAAAACAAGCCCTACACTATAGGGAGACTTGCTTATAGTATAATTTCTAAGTCCAGGAAAAGTCTTGTCGAGTCATAATAATTTAAGCTTGGAACCCTAAGTTGAAATCTATTTCCACATAAATTCTAACATATGTTGCAATACTTCACCTTTGAGTTTCATGTGAAACAAAATTGAACTTTCCAAGAGTGGGCCCAATGTCCTGTGGAGAGGATAAACCCCAAGGATCTAGTGATAGATTTGGGATTAAACCCAAATAGGAGTTGTTTCAAAACCTATGTTAAAGGATTGAAAGAAGGAGACTAGGGCTTCAAGCATAGGCTTGGATTGCCCAAAAATCATGGACCAAAGTTCATGATTAGATCTATGTCTTTGACATTGTCAAACTTAGCATCAAAAATCCCTTTGCATATATGGGTGGATGAAAAAATCACGTTGAATGAAATGGATTCCTTATTTCACTATCCAAGTGTGAAAATCAACAAGCTACAACACAAACCCAAAGAAACGACAAATAAAATTACTAGAAAAAAGAAAATCAACTTCTTCGTCCATCATAGAGAAAGTGGGGATGGGGATCGAGGGGGCTTAATGCACCAAGAGAGAGGAGGAGCGAGTATAAGGCTATTGAAGAACTGCATTCTTGAAGGAAACAACACATGAAGGAGCATTGCCGATTTTGGGAACCAACTAAGTAGGGAAGGAATAGCAAGAGGAGGCCACAAGCCCAACAAAAGTTCACAAGGATGGAGGAAATATCATTGCACCTACAAGTGCATCTAGAAATTAAGGAATACAAAGACGTAGGGAACCATAGCCAGCCAAAACTATGAGGATATTTGGTGGTCAAGGAGGGAACAACACGGGTGGCTAGAAATAAATCCTAGCTGCTACATATGGGAGGGATGTCATCCATTTAATCTCTCTTCATCCTATTACAAGTACTACTCCATATACGATTTCTACTAAAGAAAACTTACCAATGTAATTTTAATTATTTTAATTAAGAATATTTTGTTAAAAAATCAATAATAATAAAAAGATAAGGATCGAATTAATAGAAAAATATATATAACATTAAGAAGATTGAGTTAAGGGGAGGTAAGTGCAGGAGGGGAATATTTCATCCACGTGGAAATGTTGAAAGAAGGTGTGTGTATAAAATGAGAAATTCCTTAAATAATTTTGCTAGAGCCTATGCTCTTCTTTAGGGGGTCATTATTACTCAATCATTCTCTCCTCACTCCCTAATAGTCATTTGAGACTCTTAAATCATTATAAGGCACACAATCAAAGATGAAAGGCTAAGGATCTTTGATTAGAATAAATTATGGGAAGGATAAGGTCCACAATAAGAAAAAATAATCAAGTGGAATTTTATCATGTAGGAAGGAAAAACAATGCTATGGTCGATATACAAGCCAACCAAGCAACAGAGCTAATAAAAAATGGGTGTTTATTGATTAGCAACTCATAGTATGCTCAACCTCTCCTTAAATCAAGAACTCAAGACAATATTCAAGTTAGAAAGAATCCACACAGATACCACCGTCATCATCCTTCAACATGTAGGAACAACAAATCTGGATTGGATCATTATATTATTTTTCATCCATCTTGATGCTTTAAGAGTGGAAAAATTGGAGGAATTATTTTACAGGACCATTTTTACTGGTGGATCCCAGTTTTCTAAATTGGAATTTGAAACCTTCTGAAATAATTTTGAGTCATCAAATAACACTTTTGGGGCATAAAAAATTGTTTCTTAAGATTTTACACCCCATAGGGCTATTCTAAACATAGATATCTTTCCAAGGATGCAAGAGTTTCCTTAATCGAAGTTCATATGCAAAAGTCATGCCACTCGAAAGTTAACCTTCTTGTTTTTACCATCATGATTCAAGAGGATGCCACATCAGACCTATTATTCATGGAAATGTGCCTATCCATGTGATTATGATGAAGAATATTCTAGAAGAGTTTATATTGTAACTCTAGTTAAGAGTTGAAGAGTCAAACTTAGCAACTAATAGGCTATCAGACTATGTTATAACTAGACCACTATGAAGGAAATGGCTTTCATTATATTCGAGTGCATTTTGTTGCATAGATGAGTAGAGTAGCTAATAATGGATAGAGAGAGGAAAAACAGAGAGGGTTTGTGTGCTTTAGCATCCCACAAGACAAATTTCACTTCTTTGCACTTGCATCAGTTTCCATTCAGAGAAAGAGAGAGAAAAACATCCTCACTTTCATGTTGGGTTTTCTCCCATAACAATTTCCTATGTTGTACCTTGTGTTATTATGGTTGTGAGTGATTATAATTGTCTATGTTCTCTACTTTCTATATGTCATATATTGCATGCATGAGCATAATAAAATAATTAATGAATCCAAAAATCTAAGGAAAAATCAACCCTCATAAATTAGATTTCATATTTTCATTATCTTAGTAGATTTGTTGTGATGAACTTTCCAGTGGAATATCAACAATATTTTACGAATCAATAAAAAAATGCCTTACATTAACCATCATCCCACATGATGGCATTAAATGGTGACATTATTGATTATTACCATGTCCATCAACTCCAACATAACACTTGTGGGATATTGTTGTGGACAATAGTTATGGATGTACACCATTCAGACTCATTTTAGTAAAGCTCCCCCATTACTCAATGGTTATTTTTCCTTCTAGATTCATATTAGGATGGAAATCTCCTATCAGACTTCTCTCTCTGGTTGTTGTGGAGCGATAAAAAGGTGTCTTTGTAACTCCTAATTACCTCACATTAATTGTCAACCCAGGGACGACCTTTTGTTTCAAGAGTGTACTCAGTCTGAGGCGGCTATTTACTCAAGAGTAATGTTTTGCAGTATAGTGCTTAAAATCCAAAAGTAAATGAAAGCTGGAAATAAAATCTACTTACAACAAAGCACTTTAAGACTTAAATCATGCATTCGGAAAAATAAGCAATGTATCAGTCAAGGGTCCAGTAACAATAACTCATCCCTTTGGAATGGTTGCATAGGGTAAGGGTAGCCCCTCATATATTTTTGTTTGCACTAAGAATTTATGGAATACGAGGAGTTGTGAACCATCCACAATTGTCTCATTCATCATGAACTATAGATAGAAATAACTGAAGTAGTGCCTTTGTAAGGCTATAAGTTTCTATATAAGCTAGAGGGAAATCCAAGTTAGGAAGTAGTTATGGGAATTCTCCTCCAAATCAACAACATCCCAAATATCTTGGAGTGCATGGTGTAGGAGAAAATGAAGAATTACCCCTCTCTAAGTTCATTGTTTTCCTATTTTTCCTTGGTTATGAATTTATCATTCTCTTTTCTTATGCATTTTGAAAGCCTATTCAATAATGTGATGAATGAAAAGGCCTCAAAGGTTCATGATGGTGTAGGGTTAATTTTAAATTAACTCCAAAATTTTGGGAGCTTATCTTACAAAGTTTTTGGCAAGTTACGTATTTGTTATCATTTTTAGTTATATGGAAATATTTTAGACTCTACAAGATACATCGAGATAAAGATATATGGAATTAATGAGTCTTAGATGATGATAACCTACTACATAGAAAAAAAAATTATTTGTACTTTTTTGTGTGAACTACGACCACATGCTTTTATTAATATATGTACTTTTCATTGTCTATTTAAAAAATAAGAAGAAAAAGGGCGAGTTAAGTTAATTAATATATTTCAAAGAATGATATATGATAGTTATCAATGTGCAACCCATAGCTAAGAATTTAATGTTGTTTATGTTGGGATATATATTTTTTCTCATGAGAAAGTTATTTATATTCTATATGAAGAATATACATGTTTTGGTCCTTGAGGGACTGCTCAAACTGAACAACAAGGCTCCAAGCCATTACAACAAAGTCCATCATGTCACTTAAGGGAATTGAACCTAGCTAGGGAGGATAACAATCATTTATCCTGATAATTGGAGATAAACACAATTGACAAGTTTGTTTTGTTTTTTTCTTTGGGAGAATTGGTAGGCTTATTGATTTCCACCATGGAGGTCTACGTTTGAGTCAAATGGATTGACCCTATGCTCCTAAGCTTAACACAACCAACCACAAACCATGCTAGGCACGTTAACTGAGTTTCGAATCTGAGTGAGCCCCCAATATTTGTCAACCAATTATTTTTGATGTGGGGTATCCACCATTCGGCCTAGCCCGATGGGATAACCCAATATACAAGTTGGAATATATATCATCCTATTTAAAGGTAATTTAATTTGGATAGTAATAATAATAATAAGAACAATCATTTATTTTTAAGGTTACGACGATTGATAAATCAAGGGGCGACTAGATTAGGTGATTTCTATTACTTTGATAATTGCTTGTGAAGTTCTTTTACTCAACTTGATGCACTTGTAGTTAATTCTTCTTTAATTGATTATTATTGAGTTCTTTTTCATCAAACAAAAAACAAACAATAAATAACAATTACACAAGAAGACACAAAATGTATGCTTCTAGCTAGGTCCAAAACCTCTCCTCTTGAGAGGAAAACCCATAAGAATTATTCTTTTCATATAGAATATTTAGATGAGAATTCCAATACATATGACCCAAGACCCATGCCCCTCCAAGACAAGTCAAACCTATTCTTATATGAGCTTCTCTTCCTCAAAGTCAACTCTAGTCAAACTTGCTCCAAATCTTTATATTTCGGCTTCTCCTCAAAATTTCGGCTTGCTACTTTAGGACTGCAGTTTTCGGCCTCTACTGCATAAACCTTAATTGGCACGTATGATATTTTTTATGGTGAAATTTTATTTCTAAATTCTTTGCTTGGATATATTTCACTTATGTTATCACCAAACTAGGACTAATTGGGTTGTTCAATAGTCAATTTGATGTAACTATTTCAAATCACTTGGGGCTGGAAGTTAGCCCTTCCAACCAGAGAGGGATCTCTCAAGATAAGGTAAGATATTCAATAAACAAGCTTATAATGAATATGGCTAACTCTTATATATGTTTTAGATGATTTTTTGCAAGTGGAAGATGTGTGAGGTCTGTCAATGGGCATGGAGTCAATCATGGAAATTCAATTACAAATAAGTATCATTCATGGAAACTAAGGCACATGAGCTCTTACAAAATAACTTTGACAGCAAACATAATACATAAAGGAAGTTGGAGCATAAGATTTCATGAATTGCAAGTAATTATGTATGAGAAAGCTAAATTAACATTCAAAAGATAAAGGACAAAAACACATAAAAGCTCAATCAGAATCTTAGGTCCAAACAAAACACTGGTGAAACTGTCTATTAACTGAAACAATGTTACCGATGAAATGGGAACTATTACCTCAAAACGGGAACTCTAGTCCAAAATGACTAAAAAAACATGAAAAAAGGCCTCAAAAACAAAAAGTGTGTATTCCAGAACGCATTTGTTTTTTTCTCAAGGTCAGATTTCACCTTCTTATAAAATTATGCTAAAAACGAAATTGTTTCTTGAAAAATTTATTGAAAAAACACCCTCAAAACAAAACGAGTTGATGCTGGAATAACAAAAAAAAACATTGTGTCACACTTTTGACACATTGTAATAATGGAATTAAAGACAACATATTAGCACATTGAAAAATCGTAAAATTCTAAATTTTTTAATAGATGATGTTAAATATAAACAAAATCATGTCTGAAGGGCTTATCATTTCGAACAATTTTTATCCATGTTGTTAAACATAAAATATCTTGACTCTAAACAACCCTAAAATTGTAATTATTTTCAACCATAACATTAAACATAAAATTTCGTGGCGCATAAAAACCTTAATGACAAGTTGCAAATCTCATGTTTTTCAATCTTAAGTTTTCAAGATACTTGAACTATGAAATTATGGAGAAATTATATGACTTAAACAATTTTTAAGTGGAACAAGTAAATGAAAAAATTATTATTCATATATTTGTTATAAAAACATATTTTTTAATTTTTTTTAATTATTTTTCTATATTTTAAATTATAATTATTTTAGTTTTAAGAAAATAAAAATTAAAAATTAAAATCTTCTTATATATGTTTGTTTATATTTTAAAACATAATTAAATTTTTTTTTTATTGTTTTTTTATATTTTAAATAATAATTGTTTTAATTTAAAAAAATTAAAATTAAAAAATAATATATATATATATTTTATATTTGTTTGTTTATTTTTTAAAACATATTTTTTTAATTTTTTTTATTGTTTTTTTATATTTTAAAATTTTAATTGAATAGTTTTTTTTCTTTTTTCTTTTTTTATAATATTAAACAACACATTTTTTTATTATAATAGTTTTTGTTTAAAAAAATATTTATTTTTTAAATAGTTTGTGTTTGAAAAAAATAAATAAAATAAAAATTAATTTGCCGCCCGCCGGGGGTCGGAGGCAAGCTAGGCAGCCCTCGACGGCGCCGCTCGACCGACCTCTGGCCCCCAGCAGGGCAGAGGGAAATTCCGAGAATCACCCCTGGCTGGGCGGAAGGTGATTCTCGGAATCACCCTTTGCCAAGCCGGAGGTGATTCTCAGAATCACCCTCTGCCCAGCCAGGGGCAATTCTCGGAATCACCCTCCGCCCAGCCGGGGGCGATTCTCGGAATTGCCCTCCGCCTAGCCAGGGGCGATTCTCGGAATTTCCCTCCACCCAACCAAGGGGATTCTCGGAATCGCCCTCCATCCAGCTAGGGCCGATTCTTGGAATCATCCTCCGCCCAGCCGGGGGCAATTCTCGGAATCAACCTCTACCCAGCCGGGGGTGATTCTCGGAATCAACCTTCGCCCAATCGGGCGTGATTATTGGAATCACCCTCCGCCCAGCCAGGGGTGATTCTCAGAATCGCCCTCCACCCAACCGGGGGTGATTCTTGAAATCGACCTCTACCCAGCCAGGGGTGATTCTCGGAATCGACCTCTGCCCAGCGGGGGGTGATTCTCGGAATCACCCTCTGCCTAGCCTGGGGTGATTTTCGGAATCGCCCTGCGTTGCTTGGCCTACCTCTGGCCCTTGACTGGGCAAAGAGCGATTCCGAGAATTGCCCCCAGCTAGGTGGAGGGTGATTCTCAGAATCACCCTCTGCCCAACCAAGGGTGATTCTCGGAATTTCCCTCACCGGTCGGGAGTGATGTAGAAATTTGCTGAATAATGATTAATTATCCACCGAGACTATCCTGATCACATACAATTCGAATTTATATGCAACACATAATCTCTTCCACTCAGATCATCACACAAAACAAGCGATAACACATCAATTCATCATACACATTAACACGGTATGTATGGGGAAAGCTTATAGCTGAAAACCCCGCAGCTATTGTGTATATTATAATGGAGAAAACATGTAACAAAATCAGTACAATACTCCTCACAAGTACTCAGTACTATCTCATGAAGTTACACACAAACTAGCTTGGTTTTGAACAAGTCATTGGTTCAAAACTCACCACTAATTGCCTTGCCTCTATTAGCAATATTGGCTGTCTATATGAGATCCAAAGTTCAGATCTCTTGGCTTGACGACGCAATCATCATGGGCAATTCCTCCAAGTGTGGTGCAAATCTCATGCACAATGATGTCGCCAGCGATAGTAACCACCTTTCATCTACCTCTTTCAATGGTCTCCCTTCAGACTATCCATACTGCATGGTAAAGCTTCTTTTCTTGAGTTGAATAATGAGTTACTAATTAATGAATTAAATATTTAATTCACTCCACTCATCACTAGTGTATTAGCCAGTTAAACTAAATACAACTAGTTCAACTAAGTTAAGCAGAACACAACTCCACCAACTGTCTCATCAACTCCACCAAACTCTGCCACTTGAGTTCTAACTGAAGTCAACCATGCATGAGCTCACCAAACCCCTAGGAATAGCGTAATTCCTTTGTCAGATGTGAGCCACTTTGAGCTCGGCGAAGTGCTCCAAGACAGTAAACCGAAGTTTAGAGTCCAAATATTATTAAGGGTAAATAATATTTGACTTCCCTATTTTTAGGAAGGCAGTCTAAAAATAGACTTTGACCTAAATGTATAAAAATATAGGTCCATCTATTTTTACCAAAATGAGCAATACTCCAAGAATAACATACTGCAACCCCTGGACCATGCTCCATATGTCTAAAAATAGACATAGTCTAAAAATAGACTTTGCGCCAAAACTTGCCTGCGGGCCCACTTAGTGAAGGCGACTTCATTTCACTAAGCTCATCGACTTGGGCTGCATTTCACGCACTCCCCCCTTTATATATGGATTATCTGCAACCCATATCCACGCCTGCATGGGAATTCGAACTTGCTCCTGGTGAGCGCCTTCGTCAAGATGTAAAGCATCTGATCCTCCATGGGAACATATGAAAGCATCATGATTCTCGCTAAACACGTGGCTCCTACTGTAAGTATACGATGTCGATGTGTTTGGACCTTGTATGAAATCTTTGGATTAATGAGAGTTTAGTACCTTTCTGGTTATCACGGTAAAGCCTTTATGAAGCTCCAAATGCAACCGAACAATCCAACGAGGATCTTCCTCATCCAAATAGCCTCGCATGCGTGAGCGCTGCCATGTGCTCGGCCTCTAGCGGGCGGGTGCCACGGATCTCGCTTCTCTTTGTACCAAAGAGCGGCCCATGATCAATGCAAGCTCCTCCGGATGTGTGCTCTTCAGAGTCCGTTGGGCTCCCTGCCCAATCTGCATCCGTGAAGCCACAAAGCTTCACCTCATCCTCCTGTCTGTACCACAAGCCATATCCCAATGTGCCTCTAAGGTAACGCAATACATGCTTGCCTGCCTTCCAGAAGAGCTTGGTAGGCTTAACCATAGCTTGCGAAAGCTGGTTAACAGCATAGCATATATCGAGTCGTGTATTGACCAGATACATAAGCGACCCCACCAACTGTCGATAGACAGTGGCATCCACTACCTCCGCTGAAGTAGCATCCTCCTTCCTCCAACCACCAGGAAGAGGAGTGTCAACAGGCTTGCGGCCTTGCATGTTGAACCTCTCCAGAATCTCCCGGGCATACTTGCCCTGAGAAACAAACAGTCCTCCACTGCGCTGCCAAATCTCCAATCCCAGGAAATAATGAAGGATGCCCAGGTCCTTCATCTCAAACTCTCGTGCGAGATCCTCCTTGCATGAAAGTATCAACTGCTCATCGCCAGTCAAAATCAGATCATCTACATACAGTACGATGATCAACAGCTTCCCCTCCACCACAATCTGGTACAGGTTAGGATCCGCCTCACTCTTGGAGAATCCAAGCCCGGTGAAGTAGCTGTCTATCCGAGTGTACCAAGCACGAGGTGCTTGCTTCAGCCCGTACGGTGCTCTCTTGAGTCGGCACACATGCGACTCACTGCTGAAGATCTCAAAACCTTCAGGCTGCTCTATGTACACCTCCTCCTCAATAAATCCATTGAGGAACGCAGTCTTCACATCCATCTGATGAATGTGCCACCCCATCTGCGCTGAGAGAGCAAGGATCGTTCGTATGGAAGAGTACCTTGCGACAGGTGCAAAAGTCTCCTCATAGTCAATCCCCTCGATCTGTGAGAAGCCACGGGCGACAAATCTCGCCTTGTACTTCTCCACACTCCCGTCAACCGCCTGCTTCACCTTGTAGATCCATCGCGAACCCACCACTGATTTTCCCACCGATCTTGGGACAATCTCCCATGCACTGTTCCTGACGATCGAATCATATTCTTCGATCATGGCATCAACCCATGCGGGTTCCTCCACAGCTTCCTCAAAAGAGGATAGCTCTGTCACAACACATTGACTCACAAGAGCCATGTATCCAGTGTACCGATCCGGTGACTGTCTCTGTCTGCGCTGTGCTGTAGGTGGTCCTACAACCTTCCCTGCATCCCGAGCCAGTCGCTCAGCTTCTGTAGTGCGCATGCGCCCTCTGATGGTTGGCGCTGCCTGGGTGGTTTCTTCCACCTCCTGAACCTCCTCTTGTGGCTGATCCACATCCGGAAGCTCCTCCTTAGGAACTAACAACTCCTCATTTGCATGCAAGTGTAGCTCCCTCTCAAGCGAACACTGCATGGCTTTCTCCTCCTGAAATTTTATATCCCGTCGCACAACAGTCTTGCGACTGTCTGACAAATACAACCGATAGTTGTGAGGTGTATCAAAATCATTCAGCCTTTAACTAACCTTTGCGTTGGATCCAACTTCTTCCTGTCATCCTTCGTCACATGCATGTAGACAGGTGAACCAAAAATCCTCAAATGGGAAATATCAGGCCTCTTGCCAGAAAACGCCTCCTCTGGTGTACTCATGCCAAGTATCTTGTGAGGACAACGGTTCTGCACATATACTGTAGTATTGCATGCCTCTGCCCACAAGTGAAGGGGTAGGCCCTGATCATGCAACATCACCCGCAACACCCACGATCGTTCGTTCTTCCGCTCAGCACCTTGTTCGCCGTGGGTTATGGGGTGCGATGAGCTCTCTCCGAATCCCTTCGCGCTGCAAAACTCCTTGAATTCAGCCGAGATGAATTCACCACCGTTATCACTCCTTAGAGCAATCACCTTCTTCCCCGACTCCTTCTCAACCAGTGCTTTAAACTCACAGAACTTCGCGAATGTATCGCTCTTCTTCTACATGAAGAAGATCCAGTACTTTCGAGAGAAATCATCAACAAAGATCACATATCCAGTGCTTTCAATAAGCGAAGCAACCGAGAAAGGACCACACACGTCTATGTGAACTCTCTCAAGGATTGTCGTGGCGCGACTATCCTTCTCGTGAAAGGTGGCTTTCACATACTTCCCTAAAGTACACCCCTTGCACCGATCCGACCGCGCAAGAGTGCCTCTTAGAAGCCCGAGAGAAATCACAGGATCTTCAAAGCTCCATGGTGAAGGTGGCCCAATCTCCTGTGCCACAGTTTGCCCTCATCATCCCGGCTCACCACTTCTCCCGCCTTGCATGCCATAGCTGCGCAGCCATCTACCTGCAACTGATAAAGGTTCTTGGTTCGAACCCCCATCTTCCGGGTCTCTCCAGTAGTCTTACTGCGCAGGAAGGTTTTTCCTTCGCTGAAGACTACATCATACCCCTTATCCTCCAACATCGCCACAGAGATCAAGTTCTTCTTCAATCCAGGGACATGCATGACATCCTTCAGTACAAAGGGTTTACCAGACTCCCTCTGAAAGGATATGGTACCGATACCAGTCGCACTGTATCTACCATCATCGCCCATCTCGATGTGCACACCCAAATCTTTGTCCTCCAGATCTTAGAACAAATCCCGATCTCCCGTCATATGAAATGACGCACCGCTGTCCAAGAACCACACCGATCCCATCACACTTGAAACCAAGCATGCGATCAGTGAAAAGTCAAGCTCGAACTGTGAAGCCAAAGCTTCTCCATCTGCAGATCTTCCCGCTTGCTTGTTCTTCTTCTTCTTTAGACAATTGGTAGCATAATGTCTGTGATCATGGCAGTGAAAACACTTCACTTTCGCCATATCCTACTTCTTGCCCTTTGCACCAGAATGAGAAGTTTTCTTACCCTTCCCCTTCTTTGCTTTGGCCACCAAAGCGCAATTTTCTTCATCAGCTCCCTTTGATGAAGATCCATCCCGAGTAGTCCTCTTTATCTCCTCCTGCATGAGATCCGCCCAAAGGCGCTCCCATCCCGGCAGCTTCTCCCGACCATTGACACTATCTTGATATGAGTGCCAAGCCTTCGGAAGACCAAGGAGAGCCAGGTCGACCATGTCCTCATCTTCGACAATCACCCCCACACTTCCCAGCTCATCTCTGCACTGAGTGAACTTCGTGAGGTATTTGGCGATACTGTCGCCTTTCTCCATCTTGATGTTCCTGAGCTTATCTTTGAGTGCCAGCTTCCTTTGGTCGCTCTTACTCTGGAATAGATCCGTCAAATATTTCCACATTAAATATGGAGAAGCCTTTCCATGCAGGCTGGATACAATATGATCCTTGACGCCCTCCAATAGGATCCTTCGACATTTCGCCATCTTCTTTTGCCATGCTTCGACTTCAGCAGGATCAGTGGGCCTTTGGACATCCGTATCCACGAACTCCTTCAGTCCATTATCTTCTAATACTACCTCCATGCGATCCTTCCATGCAACATAATTCGAACTGCCTTCAAGAGCATATTCGAGTCGCAAACCGTTGAAAGACATTTTCAACTCTGGCACCATGAAAACAAAACTGCTACAAAATTCGAATTCCAACTCAAAGCTCAATCACTCTTGATCTATGAGAACAATTTATTTCTAGCACAGAGATCGACTGCAGGGGAATTTACTGGATATATCACCTTTCAAAGAAAGGATGGATCCAGAGGCTACCTGGCCCGCATGCAGACTCTGTCTACCGAAATAAGTTTGTAATCACTGTGATGATCAATCTCTGCTTCAATAACTCCGATACCATGTAGAAATTTGCTGAATAATGATTAATTATCCACCGAGACTATCCTGATCACATATCAATTCGAATTCATATGCAACACATAATCTCTTCCACTCAGATCATCACATATGCGGAAATAAAACAAGCGATAGCACATCAAATCATCATACACATTAACACAGTATGTATGGGGAAAGCTTATAGCTGAAAACCCCGCAGCTATTGTGTATATTATAATGGAGAAATCATGTAACAAAATCAGTACAATACTCCTCACAAGTACTTAGTACTATCTCATGAAGTTACACACAAACTAGCTTGGTTTTGAACAGGTTACTGGTTCAAAACTCACCACTAATTGCCTTGCCTCTATTGCGCAATCATGGCCTGTATAAATAGAGATCCAAGGTTCGAATCTCCTTGGCTTGACAGCGCAATCATCATGGGAAATTCCTCCAAGTGTGGTGCAAATCTCATGCACAACTGATGTCGCCACTGATAGCTAACTCCACCCTTTCATCTACCTCTTTCACTGGTCTCCACTGAACTGTCCATGCACTGTAGTGAACTGATGTGTTCTTGAGTTGAATAATAAGTTACTAATTAATGAATTAAATAATATTTAATTCACTCCACTCATTACTAGTTGATTAGCTAGTTAAACTAATCTCAACTAGTTCAACTAAGTTAAACCGAACTCAACTCCACCAACTGTCTCATCAACTCCACCAAACTTCTGCCACTGAAGTCCTAACTGAAGTCAACCATGCATGAGCTCACCAAACCCCTAGGAATAGTGTAATTCCTCTGTCATATGCATGAGCCACTTCCAAGGCTCGAACTGAAGTGCTCCAAGAGAGTAAACTGAAGTTTAGAGTCCAAATATTATTAAGGGTAAATAATATTTGACTTCCCTATTTTTAGGATAGGCAGTCTAAAAATAGACTTCGACCTATAGGTCCAAAAATAGAGGTCCATCTATTTTTACCAACATGACCAATACTCCAAGAGTAACATACTGCAACCCCTGGACCATGCTCCATATGTCTAAAAATAGACTTTGCGCCAGAATTTGCCTGCGGGCCCACTTAGTGAAGGCGACTTCATTTCACTAAGCTCCATCATATTGCTGCATTTTCAACACTAGACTCCCTTTTCTTTATGAATCAAATCATGTAAACTGAACTTCAACTCATTAAATTTAATTGAGTGTTCTTAATTGAGTGACAAGATCCCTGTCACATTAGTTAACTCCTCCAAGTTGTCTACTAATGTGGAATTTTGAATTTCCTCTATTTTAATTA
>CM076575.1:147951596-148089456 GCA_034641835.2 Pinus albicaulis
AGATGATGAGCTTAGTGGAAAGGAGTCGCCTTCACTAAGTGGGCCCGCAGGCTATTTTTGGCGTAAAGTCTATTTTTAGACTATGTCTCTTTTTAGACATATGGATCATGTTTTATGAGTTGCAGGATGCTATTTGTGGATGGTTGGTCAAGTCAGAAAAAATATATGGACTTCTATTTTTAGAAATACTGGGCGGAATCTATTTTTAGATTGCCGGTCTAAAAATAGATATGTCGAATATTATTAGCTCTTAATAATATTTAGACTATAAACATTATCTTCTTCTCTTGGAGAACTTCAGTTAAGTGCACAGATATGGCACAGGAGCTGAAAAAAGGAATTACGCTATTCCTGAGGGTTATGTGGAGCTATTGCATGAAGACTTCAGTTAGAACTCATTTGTGAGAGTTTGGTGGAGTTGATTGAGGAAGTTAGTGGAGTTGTATTCAGTTTAACTAATCTAAACATAGTTGAGCTATTTGTATTCAGTTTAACTAATTGATACAATTAGTGAGAGTGGTGTGAATTAATTATTAATTAATTCACTAATTATAAACTCATAAATCGACTAAAGAATACATCAGTTAACTTCAGTGCATGGACAGTTTCAGTGGAGACCAGTCGGTGGAGACCGGTGAAGAGGTAGGTGAAGAAAGTGTGACTATTAGTTGTGACTATAGTGTTGCATGATTTACAACAACCAGTGATTGGAGATGCCAATGAGGATTGCGTGAGCAAGGCTAGACCAATTAGAGTTCGTTCAGAGCCATTCTTCAGCAGTGATTGCGCAGTAGAGGCAAGCTATCAGGTGGCAGAGATTGGAGCATGTGATTTGCTAGATTGAGCTTGATTAGTGTGTAGCAATTGGAGATTGTACTGAGAGCTTTGTGAGGAGCTTTGTATAATTATTGTTACATGATCTCTATGACATATAATATACAAATAGATGGGGGTTTTCATCTTTAAGATTTCCTATAAAATACTATGTTCATATGTGTGATTGTTTATGGCTTTAATGTGTGCATGCGATTGTTTTTATTTCCGTAATTAATGATCAATGGTAGAAGAGATTCTATATTGTGCATGAAGTTAAAATTGTGTGTGATCAAGAGAATCTCGGTGTATAACATATCAGTTATCAAATTTCTACATGGTATAAAAGCGATATTGATCATTGGAGCAATTGCAAAACATTGAAGCGGTTGAGTTTTGTGTTGGTGGAATTCAAATTTGCAGCAGAGTTTTCTTGGTGTCGAAGTTGAAATGTATTTCAACGGATTACGATTGGAGTATTCCCTTGAGGGCAGCTCGAATTATATTGCATGGAAGGATAGGATGGAGGTGATGCTGGATGACAATGGGTTCAAGGAGTTCATAGATGTAGAAATTCCAAAACATGCTTCTAGCGATGTTGCCGCACCTGACGCATGGCAAAATAAGACAACAAAGTGTCGAAGAATTCTGTTGGAAGGTGTAAAGGATCACATAGTGTCCAACCTTCATGGTAAGGCTTCCCCATTCTTGATGTGGAAAGCGTTGACAAACTTATTCCAAAGCAAGAGCGACCAGAGGAAGTTGGCACTCAAGGATAAACACAGGAACATAAAAGTGGAGAAAGGCGATAGTATGCCCAAGTACCTCACGAAGTTCATTCAATGCAGGGATGAGCTAGGACGTGTGGGGGTGATTGTAGATGACGAGGACTTGGTGAGCTTGGCTCTCCTTGGGCTTCCAAAGAGTTGGAATTCTATCAAGACTCTGTGAATGGTCGGGAGAAATTGCCAGGGTGGGAGCAACTTTGGTCGGATCTTGTGCAAGAGGAGATAAGGCAAAGTACCGGGGACGAATCTTCATCAAAGAACTCAGATGAAGAAAATTGACTTTGGCTGCCAAAGCAAGGAAGGGAAAGAGCAAGAAGAATGCTTCTCAATCCGGTGCAAAAGGAAAGAAGCAGGACATGTCCAAGGTGAAGTTCTTTAACTATCACCAACACGGACATTACGCCACTAATTCTCCATAGAAGAAGAAAAATAAGCAGGCTGCTGGATCTGCAGCTAGAGAGGCCTTAGCCTCGCGAGTTGAACTTTTTGGATTTTTCCGCGATGCTATCTTGGTCTCAAGTATGATGGGTTTAGCATGGTTTCTTGATAGTGGTGCGTCTTTTCATATATTTGGATACAAAGATTTGTTTACTAGCTCTGGATGAGAAAAGATCTTAGATTACACATTGAGATGGCGATGATGGTAGATACGGTGCGACGGGTATCGGTACATTTCCTTTGAGAGGAGTACGGTAAACCCTTCGTATTGAAGGAATTGATGCATGTTCCCGAGGATTGAAGAAGAATCTTATCTCTATGGTGATGTTAGAAGACAAGGGATATGATGTTGTCTTTAGCGAGGGAAAGGCATTCCTGCACAGTAAGGCAACTGGAAAAACCCGGAGGATAGGGGTTCGAGTTAAGGACTTTTATCAGTTGCAGGTAGATGGCTGCGCAACAATGGAAGGCAAGGCAGAAGGAGTGGTGAGCCGAGATGATGGTGAGCTGTGGCACAGAAGATTGGGCCACCTTCACCATGGAGCTTTGAAAATTTTGCAGTAGATTTCTACCGAGCTTCCCAAACGTACACTTGTGCAGCCAGATCAGTGCAAGGGATGTACTTTGGGACAATTTGTGAAAGCCACCTTTCATGAGAAGGATAGTCGCACCATGACGATCCTTGAGAGAATTCACACAGACTTGTGTGGACCTTTCTCAGTAGCTTTGACAGGAAAGCACATTCACTATGTGATATTTGTTGATGATTTTTCTCGAAAGTGCTGGATCTTCTTCATGCAGAAGAAGAGCGAGACATACTCAAAGTTCTGTGAGTTCAAAGCACTGGTCGAGAAGGAATCAGGGAAGAAGGTGAAGGCTCTTAGGAGCGACAATGGTGGTGAATTCATCTCTGGCGAATTCAAGGACTTTTTCAAAGCAGAAGGGATTCGAAGAGAGCTCATAGCACCTCATAACCCACAGCAGAATGGGGTTGCTGAGTCGAAGAACATAACGATCATGGGTGCTGCACGGGCGATGTTGCATGATCAGGGCCTTCCCATACACTTGTGGGCTGAGGCATGCAATACTACGGTTTATGTGCAAAACCATTGTCCTCACAGGATACTTGGCATGAGTACACCCGAGGAGGCATTTTCTAGTAAGAAGCTTGATATTTCCCATTTGAGGATTTTTGGTTCACCTGTTTACATTCATGTGACTAAGGATGCCAGGAAGACGCTGGAGCCGATTGTAGAGGTTGGGATATTTTTGGGGTACACTGATACGCTTGACAACTATCGTGTGTATTTTCCAGACAGTCGCAAGACTGTTGTGCGACGGGATATCAAATTTCATGAGGAGAAAGCCATGAAGTGTTCGCTTGAGAGGGAGCCACACTTGCATGCAAATGAGGAGCTATTAGTTCCTAAGGATGAGCCTCAGGATGTGGATCAGCCACAAGAGGAGGTTCATGGAGTGGAAGAGACCACTCATGCAACGCCAACCACTAAGGCACCTATGAAAAATCTGGGAGAGGATTTTTTTCTTCAGCCCTTGCTGAATAAAAAATTCTCTCTTTTTTTCAAAATTCGTTCCCATCTGCCCGAAATTTCCCTCGAAAACGGACTAGTAAAACTAGCTAAAAAATGGTTTTTCATTTGGGGAAAACGGTTTTGCAGGAGAAGAGTGGTATTTCGGACCCTTATGAAGTGGTAAGTGGTAATATAAAGAGGGGGGGGGGGGAGGGGGCGGGTGAGAATTCATGAGATATTGAGACATAAGGGGGTCCCTTTCTTGAAAACCATTCGTTCCGGACCCCCCCCCCCCCTTCAAGGATAAAGTAAGGATTGTAAAGGGGGTCAGAATGAAACATAGGTCGTCGGATTTAAAGATGACGATGGAGTGATGAGGTGGAAATCCTTTGCTTATTGCTGAGTATTTTGGCCTATTTATTCATGAAATGAGCTATAAACCTCGTAGTCCCTAATTGACCTTATACACACAAATCATAGTGACAACTCGTTCACCCAGACCTGAAATTATGTAGAATTTAGTTATGAAGTGGCATTGCATCCGCGCACTTCGTAACCTTTACAGTTAATTAGTTTATAAAGAATACGATCAATGATGCGATGCGATGGGGTGGTGACATGGAGGGTAAATGACGTGGAGGGTAAGTGGGATGGGACCGCAGTGCACATCGCAATTCGTAGCATTTAGTTATAAGCGTGGAATATGTAAACTCTAAAATCTGCGAAGTGCGATGTGCGAGGGAGGAGATGAGTGACGTGGAAGGGAAGAAGTGGGACCAGATCAATTTGCGAAGTGCGAGGAAGAGGGACCCACTGGCATTTGGCGAAGTGTTATGAATCGGCGGAAGGTTTTTAAGCGGTCATTGTTATGAAGTTTTATATGATTTAACAATGTATTGCAATGGCTATGTAATGGGGCGGAGCTGCTGAGGTGCGGTCGACTTACTGCATTGCAAACTAAATAGAATAGATTGTAGGCGCTCACAAGGTAAAACAATGCAATGTGATATCTCAAATCAGTGATCACATTATTTAAAGTTTAGTTCCAATGCCAAATACATAAAGTCTACAAAATATGATGAGGGCCCCACTTTGATCATGAAAGGCAGAAGAAAGGTAAGGTAACGTATATTTCAAAATGGAAGATGAAATGGAAGAGAAGCATGGTAGGGAATGGGTTTCAAAGCATGGGAGAATATGGAGGAAATGAGGGGGGCAAAGAGGGTGAATGAAATGAAATGGAATGAGGGAAGAAATGAAGTTTGATCCCCATCACACCTTGCCAGCAACAATTTTTCTCCTTTCCACTGAAGTATAAGGAAAATTGATTCATTTGATGCTCTTTGACAGTCAAGTTATAATTCCCTATTTAGGGAGATTTCCTAGCATTTTCAATCCATAAGGTATGTCATTAATACTGTGACTAATTTGCATAGAAGAAGAGGGGTTGTGACCCTTAGAGAGAGGTTTATCTCTGCAATATATACCACAAATTTGGAAGATGGTTTGCATAAGTATGTGCGGAGATAGCAAATCAAAAGGAAGGTGGAACCTGAGTAGAAGATGGAGCAGAATAAATGTGCCATATGAGGAATGGATTGACATGAAGAGAAGTTGATTTTGTTGGATTGTCCATGGATTTTTGGATAGAGATCTGAAGAAGCCTATAAATATTTAGTCAATGGACTGTTAATGGATGATTTGTGACCCTAGTTCAATCATCTACAAATTGTTAGAAGGATGATAAGATGAGTAGTTCAGATTTGTTCATAGATTGGACAAAAAAAAATTAGCACACAAGAATAGTGATTTTGAGAGGACTAAAATCACTATTAGGTGGCATATTTGAAGAGCCCTAGATGAGGGCAGCGTTGTGGGAACTAGATCAGTAAAACAATTTACTGTGGTTTGGAAAATTGATGGCAGTCCAAGTACAATTGGAGGGTTGTTAGGTGACTGTCAAATAAGAGCTATAAGTCCTATACTTGTGAAGGAAAAAAATACTGGTAGAAGGGTAGGTGTATTGGGCCTAAGGACGTGTAGAATTTGAAGGACTAAAGTAGCAGTCAAATGGGCTAGCCAACTAGCCCCACTTCACTGTATTGTAGAGTATTGTGTCATTGAGAAGAAGGGAAACCTCCATATCCCTAGACTTTTCATCTTGGAGCAGTAGTATGGCAAAAGTGGGCAGACCAAAAAGTTGTTCACAACAGAGTTGTGAACAGCTAATCGAAAACTTTAAGTGTTGGAGGAATTTTTTTTTTAGTCGAGTTCCATAACATAAAGGAATTTAGTTCATTGATAGAGGCAGAATGAGGAGTTTCATAATGGGAGGAAAGAGGTCCTGCCAAATGTGTTTAAGACATGTGGATTGAAAGGGCTATGTGTGTCCACCATAAAAAATTAGGTCAAGTGTTGTCTTGTTCCAGGCATATTGGTTGTCAAAGGACTAACACCAGGCCCTACTTGTATTCCTTGTATCAGTGTGACTGTAAAGGGCCATCATCCCTGGTACGAGAGCTATAGCTTATTCTATTACAGTTTGTAATTTAACAAAGAAAGGTTTGAAAATTTTAAAATTTTTCATGTGCACTAATTGATTCCCTGATGTGTGTAGATTTCATTATGAAAAGTTGATGTGTTGTGTCACTTGAGTTTGTTTGCATCAAATATTTGAAGACCAAACCCAAATTCTCATGTGTCATGGAAATTCAACATATGCCTTGTTCACCTAAGAACTACATGTAACTCATATTAGACTACTCATGTCTAATCTCAATTGATCCCACATAACAAGTTACCAAGACAAGGCTCATCACATACAACTGTGGTCGTAAAACAACTAAGAAACATAGTTTACATCTTGACATGCCATAACACCTGATATGTCCTAAATGCCTTGGAATTGTGTGGCATGTGTTAGCATCCCCTACATTCCTTGACATGATTTTACACTCCCTAACACACCGTAGCACTTCCTGACACACCTTGTAGTTTAACACACCTTGGCATTGCCTAGCATATAACCTTGTAACTTCCTCCTTAACACACCTAGAACTCATTGACACTCCATATCACAAACTCTTATTCGTTCATTTCCATGTATTTTGATCTAGTTCTTCCTTGTGTTTACCTGACACTCCCTAACACTCCCTAGCATGCATTAGCACACCCTAACACCTGACACATCTTGGCATGCCACCCTAGCACTCTAGCATTCATTAGCACTACCTAGCATACCTTTTCACTCTCTCCTTAGCACACCTAGAGCTCATTGAAAATCCCAGTCACAAACTTGTATTCATTCATTTTCATGCATTTTTACTAAGTGCTCCCTTGTGTTTCCATATCATTCCTTAACACTCCTTGGCACATGTTAGTACACCCTAACACCTAGGACATCTTGGCATGTTTCCTTGGCCTCTAGCATGCCTTAACACTGCCTAGCATACGTTGTCAATCCCTCCTTAGCACAGTTGGAAGTCACTGACACTTCCAATGACAAACTCTTATTTGTTCATTTCCATGCATTTTGACGTAGTTTTCCCTTGTGTTTCCCGGGCACTCCTAGTTAACACTTCCTTGCACGCATTGGCACATATTGGATTCATCCCAACCTAGCACTCTATCATTCCTTATCACTTCCAAGCATGCCTTGTCACTCGTCCTTATCACACATGGAACTCGTTGAAACTCCTTGTCACACAGTATTATTCATTCATTTCCATGCCTTGTGACATAGTGCTACCTTGTGTTTCTCTAGCACTCCCTAAAACACCTTGGCACACATTGGCATACCCTGGAACTTGGCACAACTTGGCATGCTTTCCTAGCACGCCATCATGCATTGGAATTGCCTAACATACCTTGTCACTCCCTTCTTAGCACACCTAGAACTTGCTAACACTCCCTCCTTAACACATGGCATGTCTTGGCACGCCTGGCATGCCTTGACATTATCTGGAACATATTAGCACACCCTAACACTTCTTGAAATTCCATAGCATTTCCTAGTATGCCTTGTCACTCCCCCCTTGCCACACTTGACACTCGCTAACACCCCAAACACACTCTCTTATTCATTCATTTCCATTCCTTTTTACTCTATGATTTATGTTTTATGGGGTGCAAGTATAAAAATAGTTCCTTTAAGAGAATTAAAAAATGATCTCACCATTACTGACATAAGTAATTGAGAGATTCTACTTGAATGACATTAGGAAACTACACAATAGATTTTAAGAATGGCATTTTTATGGTTTTTTGTTATGGTGTGAGAATGGTAAGAATTGAGTGGTCAATAAGGTGTGTGATTTATTAGAATACCTTCTCACTCCCTCCTTGGCATGACAACTATCACTCATTTCCACTCCCTACATACCCTCATATTCATTCACTTACATGTATTTTTACCTATTCTTCCCTTGTGTTGTCCTAGTACTCCTTAACACTCCTCAACATGCATTGGCACTCTCAACTTAGCACTTTTCGACATGCCCTGCCACTTCATAACATGCATAACACTCCCTGACACACATTGGCACTTGGCTTCTAAGTAATTCAAAACTTAGGAGAAGTTTGAAAGGGTCCAACCTCCTCATCAACAACAACTTCACTATTGAAGCTTACCCTATCAGTGTCAATATCAATCAACCTATAAACCTTATACTGTTGTTGTACCATATAATCATTAGCTTTGCTCTTTGGATCTAATTTGGTTATATTCTTAGCTAGAATCCAAGTGTAGGCAGTAGAACCAAAACTTTAAGATGACTTACTTGGACTTTCTTCCAAACCATTGTTATATGTGACCTTCTACTTCATTAATGCTTTGAACTTTTGAAATTCATTAAACACATCATATTTTAATTATAGAAAATATACCCACATTTTCTACTGAAATAATCAACAAACGGAAGGAAGTACCTAGCACCAGTGGTTGATGTCATGTTCATTGGTCCACATATGTCTGAAAGTACCAATTGAAGGACCCTCTATGCTCTCCAAGCTCGTCCTTCATAAAATGGTATTCAATGTAGCTTCCTTGCCTAACAAGCTCTACAAACTCTGTGGATCTTCTATAGAATGTTCGGAATTCAGTATTGTCACCATGACCTAGACCACCTATATCTAGATCATAAATTACTAGTCTAGGAGACTCATCATGCTCAAAATCTTCCACCCCCCTTCAAGTGTAGCTACCTGAGGCTTGACCCCTGAATCCTCAACCCCTTCCAACTTCTAAGTAATTCAAAACTTTGGAGAAGTTTCGAAAGGTCCAACCTCCTCATCAAAAACAACTTCACTATTGAAGCTTACCCTATCAGTGTCAATATCAATCAACCTATAAACCTTATAGTGTTGTTGTACTTATAATCATTATCTTTGTTGTACCCTTAAACCGCTAAACCACTAACACCTAAACCCATAACCCCTTAACCCCTTAACCCTTAACACCTAAACCGTTAATGCTTAACCCATAACCCATTAACTCCTCACCCCTAACCCCTAAAATCCTTAGCTGCTAAATCCCCTAACCCTTAAGCCCCTAATACCTAATCCCTTAACCACTAAATCATTATTCACCTAACCCCTAACTATGCCTAAATCACCTAACCCCTAAGCCCTCAATACCTAATCCCTTAACCACTAACTCATTATTCCCCTAACCCCTAAATGCACTTAAATCCCCTAACTCCCAAATCCCTAACGGTTTAACCACTAACTCATTTCCCCCAACCCGAATCCATAATCCCTTAACCAATAACTCATTATTCCCTTAACCCCTAAATGCGCCTAAATCCCCTAACCCCTAAGCTCCCAATCCCTAATCCCTTAACCCCTAAGCCCCCAATCCCTAACCCCTTTACCACTAACTCATTATTCCTCTAACCCCTAAACCCTAAACCTCTAACTCCTAAGCCCTTATTCCCCTAACCCATAAGCCCCTAATCCTTAATCCCTTAACCACTAACTCATTATTCCCCTAACCCTTATAACAATCCTTAAAACTTGTGGGATTAGCCATTCCAAATGAGAGTAGGTCTAGTTGGGATCTACGATCATGTTAATTCCCCCTTGTTGGCATAATGGAATAGCATGAGCAAAACCATGGGTGGAAAAAACCTCTCCTAAATTTGCTATTTTATCTCAATTTTATTTTAATAATTAATTAATTAATTTCTTTAAAAACTTTTCTAGATAAATCACATATTTTTTAAAATCGACACCTTTCTATGTGATTCATCATCAATGTTTTTAAAATAAATTTATTAGAATGAAATTGAATTGATTTTTGAAACTTCCTTTTAAATAATTGTTAACATTACAAAAAATCAAGAACTACTCTCACCATCCATCAAAACAACAATAGATATGATATTAAAAATGATATTTGGAGAGCATAATATTAAAAATAATGTTTGGAAAAATAGAAGGATAGAGTATTCATTTTTCGTTTAAATTTTAGACATCAAATTAAAATAACACATCTCCCGCCCAAAACACATCTCTCGCTCATCTCCCGCTGGCTTAGTGATTAGGGCTTTTGTTGTGGGTATTATTCTATTAGGCCCGAGGGAAAGCTATCAGTCAACATGGAAACAATTTCATCTCTCTCTGCGCGTGCAGTAATTTCTGCTTCCATCTACAGCAGAAAGGGTCTTGATCTGTGTAAGTTTCGAGCATTAACAACCTATTTAATATTTTTGAAGCAACTTCTTTATCTCTGCGTCCATTTCCTGTGTATTTATTAGTATCTGGTTTGGTTTCCAAGGAGTAGACTTTCATCCCTTTAAGGGAATCTTCTTTTATACAAGGATTTCCTCTGCGGCCAATAGATTCATTGTTGAACAGTGTGTAAGAACTAGGCTACAGAAACTACATTCCAAAAACTTTGATATGCATAAATTAGCACAAATTAATTACATGACCAAAAAAAAAAAAACATACTGGATTACAAGCTTGACTTATTATTACCATTAGTTAAAATGTTGATGACGATTTTTCTTCTTTACATTTGTCCAAACTTGTAATTTGTCCAAACTCGTAATGCCTTTGCTGAAATCTTTGTTATTTCTAGTGTATATATCATAACCGATAAATTCCCCTTTTTGGATTTTGAGTCTCTGGATTTACTCACACAGTACACTATGTGGTGATCTTCTGGAGAGCCAAACCACCATTTAGACGAGTTAGACGAGGGGTTACAATGTAACCTGTTTCAAATCAACACTTTTTTAAATGATTTTATTTTTTATTTCTTTTCAAAATCAAGGATTAAGGTTTCTCAAAATCAATTTTGACACAAGATTTTTTTTTACCAATCCCCTAAGCCCATTAAAAACCACCTTATAGCTATAATATTATCAAGCATAAACATGCCCTTTCAATCAAATTTGTTTTTCCGTATCCAACTAGCTGTCAACAAAGACAAAACCTTTTGTAATTTTAACCCTTCTTGGGAACTACTCCTTTAAAAAACTCAACAAAGGTGTCACATGGAGGAAATTATCTTGAAAATACTTCCTGATTTTCATCTCATCTCTAAAAATTTACCACTAGAATCTCAAAAGGACAAATCCACTCAGAATTCTATGTTCTCTTCAAGTACTAGGAGAAGAATTTAGAAGACACAGCCCCTTAGGCGATTTGGGGAATGAGTGCCCTAATCCTAAGCCCCTGCCCCCGTACCAGTACAAGGCTATTCTTTTATGTCCTATCAGAATGTCTGGAACTTACACATCTTGTTCACAACTTCATTTTTGAACAAGATCCATTGTTAATGATTCTGTTACCGATGACCTTTCATGCTTGATGTGCCGATTGAAAGTAATGATGCAATACAGATTGATGCCAAGCATGCATCTGTTGTGTCAATGAAGTAATTGATCTTTCATACACACAACTATGAAGCCATATTACATATATGAGAGGTCAACCATGTTATTGTAAGCAAAGATAAATAAGCCAAAGATCAACCATACCACTGGTATGGTATACCACTGTGATGCCAATAAGCTACCACTGAGATACTACAACCACTGTGATATCAAGCGCAACGGAATATCATAATTATGACAAGTCACAAGAGAAATGTTCATGGCCATATATAGAACAGAGACTGAGGTTCATAGAAGTACTGAAATCAGAGGTCAGGATCCCTATCCAAACAGAGGGAGAGATGAATTTATGCAGTCCATAGCCAAACTGAAATAAAAAAACTGTACCATCTGAACTATGCCAAGATAATATGCATAGTTATCCAACAAGGCCATGTGAAGATAATATACAGACCTATATAAAGGTCAGAAATGTTATGTCAGAAGGATTGATTATGGAATCAAATTCTTCCGCTTGTAATAATCATTAATCTCGGGTCTTCTAGACTACCTCTTTCACTGATTGATTTTGAAAAGAGCAAAGAGATAGATGGCTGAGATCAACTTAGATTTACCATATATCAGGGACTTGCCAAAGCACCATGATTTGTGGACTGTCATATCAATATTGATTGTATGTCAGACTGTAAGTCTGAAGCCATCCTTACCTCATTCAAACATTATACATCATCTGAAGTAACTAGAAAAGCGAGGATGTGTCTTTAACATTGCTTCAGGTATTATGACTTCATTTTGATACCTATGCCTAAGTTGAAGTTGAATCTTTAAACACCCTTATGTGGATGAAAGAATGTACAAAATTTACTTAGATGATATTAAGCCATCATTCGCATTCAGTCAATGTTTAAACTCATGGACTGGTCCTTGTAAAAGCCTCTTATGAACAATCTAATAGAGGAGAGCTGGTAAAATTGCATCAAGGTAATATTGCAGAAATGAGAAACAATATGTCCACAAATATGACTTAGAGAATTTGTATTTAATAAAGACATTATCGACTAAACTTAGATTCTAGAATTGGCCATGAGGAATAAGCTCCAGATACTTGGATCAACCAGCCAAAAAAAACTTTACTGCTGAGATAATGAATAAATAAAAGTGTCCAAAAATTGAGTCACATCATACTGGGATTATGACTCTAAGAGTGATAATCGTTTTAGGTATCTCCACAGGTCGGCTCTTTTAAACCATATATATATTCTTAGAACTGAGATGCTATGGTACTACATGAGTCTACAAATACATAAGTCTGCAAAGCATATTTTAAAACAAAATTACTACTTTTGTACCTTTGTTTGACTTGATCAAGGATATGCCTGAAGTAGGAACGTTGACTTCTTTTCTTGGATGCATAAGCATTAAGGCATGCCTTTGAAAGATACAAATTCCATGAGTTTGAGAGGGAATCAACTCCCTTTGTAACTTCACTATGAGGCACCCAACAAGGCCTTAGGAAGGCTTTCAATCAATTTGAATTCTTTATCAGAAGGGAAACATAATATCGGTCACCCACAGATGTATACGATGCTTGGATCCCATAGGTGGTACATAATTCAAATTGCTTGAAAAAATCCTTAAATGATGGGTCCCTTTGTTGACTTTGTCAAGAGTTTGATTAGCCATTCAAGTTCACCGAATTCTGAGGTGGATCAGTGGATTGGAAATCTCAGACCTCATATTATGTGCCCAGAATTAGACTCTTCTAATCATGATATTTGAACCAGGTCTTTTATGATCTTCAAAAAGGAATTTCACTCTTTATCCACAAAATTGTGAGCTGGTCACTATGATGCACCAAATTTATATCATAATTTCATACTATCTGATCCTTTGAGGGCGAAAGAGGCCATGAAGATTTGAAAAAATTTCTAGTGATTGCTTTCCCTCTTTCCTGGGCTTGTCCTCAGCCTAGCTCTAATACCATGTTAAATTTAGCTTAACATGTTCTTAGCATAGGACATTCACATCAATTTTTATATACAGCCCAATTATCAATCCATAGCAACCACATCAATTAAAATCATGATGACTGTAACTGGTAAAATAACATAAGAAAATAATGCAGAGGATAAGTCAAGACAAGAGGACACATGAATATGGCTCAAGCCAAGGAAAAACCCCAAGACGGCAAAAACCCTTGATCATTTCTTATTATTCATAATCTAATGTAAAATAGAGAGAGAGAGAGTACAATTATTTAAAGTCAATACTGACTTGACAAATAGAAGATTTTACCTCTAAGCTCTTAGGCTCAATGAAACTGCTATTATGAATACTGGTTAGGGTATGAACACAGATAGCTTCAAGGACTGATGTCGGAAATCTGGGTCACTGGTTAGGGCTGCTTGATTCAACTTTCTTTTCCATTACAGTGATGTACCATAATCTAATCTCTGATATAGAGCTTTGAGGCTCCTCCTCAACAATCCCTTCCCTTCAAAAATCCTGAATAAGTGGCAAGATAAACAACCCCAAACTCATGAAAGCAGAAGAGGGTTGACCATGCTTTCAAACCCTCGAAACAACTTAAAAACAGGTTGTTGTAGTGGCTTTCTTCCTGCAGTCTATAGCAGAGATAAAGATATGTTTCCTTGCACAGACTTCCTATCCTCCAACTGTGGCTCTTATCCAACATAAAATCTCCACCCAAAACAGAGATACGATACCCAGACAAACCTTCCATCCTCCATGCATTATGTCACAGATCTGCAGAGATGGTAAAATTGCATCAAGGTAATATTGCAGAAATTAGAAAAAATATGTCCACAGATATGACTTAGAGCATTTGTATTTAATCAGGACATTATCGACCAACCTTAGATTCTAGAATTGGCCATGAGGAATAAACTCCAGATACTTGGATCAACCAGCCAAAAAAAAACTTTACTGTTGAGATAATGAATAAATAAAAGTGTCCAAAAATTGAGTCACATAATATTGGGATTATGACTCTAAGAGTGATAATAATTTTAGGTATCTCCACAGGTCAGCTCTTTTAAAATATATATATATTCTTAGAACTGAGATGCTATGGTACTACATGAGTCTAAAAATACATAAGTCTGCAAAGCATATTTTAAAACAAAATGACTGCTTTTGTACCTTTGTTTGACTTGATCAAGGATATTCCTGAAGTAGGAACCTCGACTTCTTTTCTTGGATGCATAAGAATTAAGGCATGCCTTTGAAAGATACAAATGCCATGAGTTTGAGAGGGACTAAAATCCTTTGTAACATCACTATGAGGCACCCAACAAGGCCTTAGGATGGCTTTCAATATATTTGAATTCTTTATCAGAAGGGCAACATAATATCAGTCACCCACAAATGTATATGATGCTTGGATCCCATAGGTGGTACATAATTCAAATTGCTTGAAAAAATCCTTAAATGATGGGTCCCTTTGTTGACTTTGTCAAGAGTTTTATTAGCCATTCAAGTTCACCGAATTCTGAGGTGGATCAGTGGATTGGAAATCTCAGACCTCATATTATGTGCCCAGAACTGGAATCTTCTAATCATGATATTTGAACCAGGTCTTGTATGATCTTCAAAAAGGAATTTCGCTCTTTATCCACAAAACTGTGAGCTGGTCACTGTGATGCACCAAATTTATATCATAATTTCATACTATCTGATCCTTTGAGGGCGAAAGAGGCCATGAAGATTTGACAACATTTCTAGTGATTTCTTTCCCTCTTTCTTGGGCTTGTCCTTAGCCTAGCTCTAATACCATGTTAAATTTAGATTAACATGTTCTTAGCATAAGACAGTCACATCAATTTTTATATATAGCCCAATTATCAATCCATAGCAACCACATCAATTAAAATCATGATAATTGTAACTGATAAAAGAAGATAAGAAAATAATGCAGAGGATAAGCCAAGACAAGAGGACACATGAATATGGCTCAAGCCAAGGAAAAACCCCAAGATGGAAAAAACCTTTGATCAGTTCTTATTATTCATAATCTAATGTTCAACAGAGAGAGAGAGAGAACAATGATTTAAAGTCAATACTGACTTGCCAAATAGAAGATCTGACCTCTAAGCTCTTAGGCTCAATGAAACTGCTATTATGAATACTAGTTAGGGTATGAACACAGATAGCTTCAAGGACTGATGTCAGCAATCTGGGTCAATGGTTAGGGCTGCTTGATTCAACTTTCTTTTCCATTACAGTGATGTAACATAATCTAATCTCTGATATAGAGCTTTGAGTCTCCTCCTCAACAATCCCTTCCCTTCAAGAATCCTGAATAAGTGGCAAGATAAACAACCCCAAACTCATGAAATCAGATGAGGGTTGACCATGCTTTCAAACCCTCCAAACAACTTAAAAACAGGCTACTGTAGTGGCTTTCTTCCTGCGGTCTATAGCAGAGATAAACCTCACAAAAACGCACAAGAAAAATCAACTAAAGATACGTTTCCTTGCACAGACTTCCTATCCTCCAACTGTGGCTCTTATCCAACACAAAATCTGCACTCAAAACAGAGATATGCTGCCCAGACAAACCTTCCATCCTCCATGCATTATGTCACATACCTGGAGAGATTGGTAAAATTGCATCAAGGTAATATTGCATAAATGAGAAACAATATGTCCACAGATATGACTTAGAGCATTTGTATTTAATCAGGACATTATCGACCAACCTTAGATTCTAGAATTGGCCATGAAGAATAAGCTCCAGATACTTGGATCAACTAGCCAAAAAAAAATTTACTGCTGAGATAATGAATAAATAAAAGTGTCCAAAAATTGAGTCACATCATACTGGGATTATGACTCTAAGAGTGATAATCATTTTAGGTATCTCCACAGGTCGGCTCTTTTAAACCATATATATATTCTTAGAACTGAGATGCTATGGTACTACATGAGTCTGCAAAGCATATTTTAAAACAAAATGACTGCTTTTGTACCTTTGTTTGACTTGATCAAGGATATGCCTGAAGTAGGAACCTCGACTTCTTTTCTTGGATGCATAAGAATTAAGGCATGCCTTTGAAAGATACAAATGCCATGAGTTTGAGAGGCACTCAACTCCTTTTGTAACTTCACTATGACGCACCCAACAAGGCCATAGGAGGTCTTTCAATCAATTTGAATTATTTATCAGAAGGGCAACATAATATCGGTCACCCACAGATGTATACGATGCTTGGATCCCATAGGTGGTACATAATTCAAATTGCTTGAAAAACTCCTTAAATGATGGGTCCCTTTGTTGAATTTTTCAAGAGTTTGATTAGCCATTCAAGTTCACAGAATTTTGAGGTGGATCAGTGGATTGGAAATCTCAGACCTCATATTATGTGCCTAGAACTGGACTCTTCTAATCATAATATTTGAACCAGGTCTTGTATGATCTTCAAAAATGAATTTCGCTCTTTATCCACAAAACTGTGGGCTGGTCACTGTGATGCACCAAATTTATATCGTAATTTCATACTATCTGATCCTTTGAGGGTGAAAGAGGCCATGAATATTTGACAACATTTCTAGTGATTTCTTTCCCTCTTTCTTGGGATTGTCCTCGGCCTAGTTCTAATACCATGTTAAATTTAGCTTAACATGTTCTTATCATAGGATAGTCACATCAATTTTTATATATAGCCCAATTATCAATCCATAGCAACCACATCAATTAAAATCATGATGACTGTAACTGATAAAAGAACATAAGAAAATAATGCAGAGGATAAGCCAAGACAAGAGGACACATGAATATGGCTCAAGCCAGGGAAAAACCCCAAGAAGGCAAAAACCCTTGATCAGTTCTTATTATTCATAATCTAATGTTCAACAGAGAGAGAGAGAGTACAATGATTTAAAGTCAATACTGACTTTCCAAATAGAAGATCTAACCTCTAAGCTCTTAGGCTCAATGAAACTGCTATTATGAATACTGGTTAGGGTATGAACACAGATAGCTTCAAGGACTGATGTCGGCAATCTGGGTCATTGGTTAGGGCTGCTTGATTCAACTTTCTTTTACATTACAGTGATGTACCATAATCTAATCTCTGATATAGAGCTTTGAGGCTCCTCCTCAACAATCCCTTCCCTTCAACAATTCTAAATAAGTGGCAAGATAAACAACCCCAAACTCATTAAAGCAGAGGAGGGTTGACCATGCTTTCAAACCCTCCAAAAAACTTAAAAACAGGCTAATGTAGTGGCTTTCTTCCTGCGGTCTATAGTAGAGATAAACCTCACAAAAACGCACAGAAAAATCAACTAAAGATACGTTGCCTTGCACAGACTTCCTATCCTCCAACTGTGGTTCTTATCCAAGACAAAATCTGCACCCAAAACAGAGATATGTTGCCCAGACAGACCTTCCATCATCCATGCATTATGTCACATACCTGGAGAGATGGTAAAATTGCATCAAGGTAATATTACAGAAATGAGAAACAATATTTCCACAGATATGACTTAGAGCATTTGTATTTAATCAGGACATTATCGACCAACCTTAGATTCTAGAATTGGCCATGAAGAATAAGCTCCAGATACTTGGATCAACCAGCCAAAAAAAAACTTTACTGCTGAGATAATGAATAAATAAAAGTGTCCAAAATTTGAGTCACGTCATACTGGGATTATGACTCTAAGAGTGATAATCATTTTAGGTATCTCCATAGGTCGGCTCTTTTAAAACATATATATATTCTTAGAACTGAGATGCTATGGTACTACATGAGTCTGCAAATACATAAGTCTGCAAAGCATATTTTAAAACAAAATGATTGCTTTTGTACCTTTGTTTGACTTGATCAAGGATATGCCTGAAGTAGGAACCTCAACTTCTTTTCTTGGATGCATAAGCATCAAGGCATGCCTTTGAAAGATACAAATTCCATGAGTTTGAGAGGGACTCAACTCCTTTTGTAACTTCACTATGAGGCACCCAACAAGGCCTTAAGAGGGCTTTCAATCAATTTGAATTCTTTATCAGAAGGGAAACATAATATCGGTCACCCACAGATGTATACGATGCTTGGATCCCATATGTGGTACATAATTCAAATTGCTTGAAAAAATCCTTAAATGATGGGTCCCTTTGTTGACTGTGTCAAGAGTTTGATTAGCCATTCAAGTTCACAGAATTTTGAGGTGGATTAGTGGATTGGAAATCGCAGACCTCATATTATGTGCCCAGAACTGGACTCTTCCAATCATGATATTTGAACCAGGTCTTGTATGATCTTCAAAATGGAATTTCGCTCTTTATCCACAAAACGGTGGGCTGGTCACTGTGATGCACCAAATTTATATCGTAATTTCATACTATCTGATCCTTTGAGGGCGAAAGAGGCCATGAATATTTGACAACATTTATAGTGATTGCTTTCCCTCTTTCTTGGGCTTGTCCTCAACTTAGCTCTAATACCATGTTAAATTTAGCTTAACATGTTCTTAGCATAGGACAGTCACATAAATTTTTATATAGCCCAATTATCAATCCATAGAAACCACATCAATTAAAATCATGATTACGGTAACTAATAAAATAACATAAGAAAATAATGCAGAGGATAAGCCAAGACAAGAGGACACATGAATATGGCTCAAGCCAGGGAAAAACCCCAAGACGGAAAAAACCCTTGATCAGTTCTTATTATTCATAATCTATTGTTCAACAGAGAGAGAGAGAGAGAGAGTACAATGATTTAAAGTCAATACTGACTTGCCAAATAGAAGATCTGACCTCTAAGCTCTTAGGCTCAATGAAACTGCTATTATGAATACTGGTTAGGGTATGAAGATACCTTCAAGGACTGATGTCGGCAATCTGGGTCACTGGTTAGGGCTGCTTGATTAAACTTTCTTTTCCATTACAGTGATGTACCATAATCTAATCTTTGATATAGATCTTTGAGGCTCCTCCTCAACAATCCCTTCCCTTCAACAATCCTGAATAAGTGGCAAGATAGCTACCCCAAACTCATGAAAGCAGAGGAGGGTTGACCATGCTTTCAAACCCTCCAAACAACTTAAAAACAGGCTATTGTAGTGGCTTTCTTCCTGCGGTCTATAGCAGAGATAAACCTCACAAAAACGCATAGAAAAATCAACTAAAGATACGTTTCCTTGCACAGAATTCCTATTCTCCAACTATGGCTCTTATCCAACACAAAATCTGCACCCAAAATAGAGATATGCTGCCCAGACAGACCTTCCATCCTCCATGCATTATGTCACAAACCTGGAGAGCTGGTAAAATTGCATCAAGGTAATATTGCAGAAATGAGAAACAATATGTCCACAGATATGACTTAGAGCATTTGTATTTAATCAAGACATTATCGACCAACCTTAGATTCTAGAATTGGCCATGAGGAATAAGCTCCAGATACTTGGATCAACTAGCCAAAAAAAAACTTTACTGCTGAGATAATGAATAAATAAAGGTGTCCAAAATTTGAGTCACATCATACTGGGATTATGACTCTAAGAGTGATAATCATTTTAGCTATCTCCATAGGTCAGCTCTTTTAAACCATATATATATTCTTAGAACTGAGATGCTATGGTACTACATGAGCCTACAAATACATAAGTCTACAAAGCATATTTTAAAACAAAATGATTGCTTTTGTTCCTTTGTTTGACTTGATCAAGGATATGCCTGAAGTAGGAACCTCGACTTCTTTTCTTGGATGCATAAGCATTAAGGCATGCCTTTGAAAGATACAAATGCCATGAGTTTGAGAGGGACTCAAATCCTTTTGTAACTTCACTATGAGGCACCCAACAAGGCCTTAGGAGGGCTTTCAATCAATTTGAATTCTTTATCAGAAGGGCAACATAATATCGGTCACCCACAGATGTATACGATGCTTGGATCCCATAGGTGGTACATAATTCAAATTTCTTGAAAAACTCCTTAAATTTATCCTATTTCCATTTCAGTGACTTTAATTGAATGCTAATGTTGTTGTGAAGTGGTTCCGTAATCATGATTTTTTTTACCCTTCTTGTTTTGCAAGTTCTAATTGCTCTCTTGATGCTAATTGAGGAAATATTATTGTAATCATGTACCAAGTATTATTCTATTGCTCTCTTGATGCCTTGTGCACTAAATTACCAAGTATTAGTGGAGAGCATGGATTGCCAGCTTGCACATATTGGCCTATATGCGAGTCGAGATGTATGTGGTTTCTTTTGGAGTTAGTTTTTTTTTTTTTGGTGTATGCATGAAATATACTTAAGAAAGCGGCATTATTTTTTAACTTGTTACCTTTAGAAGTTTTCAGCTGACTGTGATGGGATTTCTAATTTCTTTAGCTTGAGAAACTGATATTCTGTTTTCACCTTTCTTCAGTCCTTTGTTTTAAGTTGTTCAAGATAGTACTGGTGTCAGAGTAGAAACTGCTTGCATTTACATTAAATCATATCCAGGTTCCCTACTAGGGTAAATTTGTGGTTGAAATTCTGAATTCTTCTGCTTTGGATTTCCATATGTTTTATGATGTCAAAGTTCCCTACAAAATTTCAATTTTGCTTTCAGGTCTCAACACGTTAATTTTTTTAGGTCATGGGTCCCATATAACCAAGCAGTTTTGGTTTATTGAGGTTAGTCACAGGTTTGAGATCCACAAAGGCATTTGATGTATGTTCTGGATAGCATACAATGTCTATGCCATATGGGTTTCTAGATGTGTATAGATAGCATGCAATTTCTATGGGTATCTAGAAGTGTATAGAAAATAAGGTTTCAATACCTGTATGGAATGTGCAAGGTCTTTGCTTAAGAAAGCAACATTCTGTTTTTACCTTTTTTCAGTGCTCTGTTTTGGGTTATCATTGATAGTCATGACACTAATATAACATGCACATCCATTTCCATATCAAAGTTCCCTTCTATGGCAGATCTGTGTAAATTTCTCTGTTGAACTACTTTTTTGTCATACTATGCTAATCCTGCCAAAGCTAAATCTATGTTGTCACAGTTCTAGAGACTTTTCCTTGCTCCGAGTGATGTGGCTAAATATTTAAGGAGTTTTAGTTCATCTAACCTCAATTTTATGATTGATGGAAACATTTGATGCATGCACTAATAAGTAATAACATGCAATATATGTGGGTTTGTATATATGTGATTCTGTTTAGAAAGAGGGCTTCAGTGATCTTTTTTAGTTTACACCTCGGTTTACCTTTTATCCCTCTTTAAAATTCATCTTCCAGGCTTTGATCCTTCTTCCATCCATGCTTGAAAGTAGCCATCATGAAATGATAACATGTATATGTCAGTCTGCAAGTACTTAGTGTTGGCTGCAATACATATGATATATGGGTAAGTCTGCCTGCATGTACTTAATGTAGGATAGGGAGTTTTCGAACATTTGTCTAAATTTCCCCTATATATTTGGAACAATTACAGAAGCTAATTTTCATCATTATAGTCAAGGCTTGATCAACCATATTCCCACATTACGTGAAAAGCTCATGTGGCACTATTTTGTTAAGTATGATTAATACTTGTACTATTCAATTTCCTGTCCAGTTTTAAAGTTTCATTTTAAAAAAAAAAAATTAACCAACATACAAGAATTTCTAATGTATATCCACTTTTTATCCTCTTTCCATTTCAGTGACTTTAATTGAATGCAAATATTGTTGTGAAGTGGTTCCGTAATCATGATTTTTTTTACCCTTCTCGTTTTGCCAGTTCTAATTGCTCTCTTGATGCTAATTGAGGAAATATTATTGTAATCATGTACCAAGTATTAGTCTATTGCTCTCTTGATGCCTTGTGCACTAAATTACCAAGTATTAGTGGAGAGCATGGATTTCCAGCTTGCACATCTTGGTCTGTATGCGAGTCCAGTTTTAAAGTTTCATTTAAAAAAATATATATTTAAATTTCGTCGGTCTTGCGACGTTTTATTTTTTATTATTTAAATTTTTAAATGTCCGTCGGTATTGCGACACTTCTTTCTGGTGTCGGTATTGCGACACTTTTGAAAAGTGTCGGTATTGCGACAATTTTGCAAAGCGTCGGTATTGCGACACTTTTGAAACACGTCGGTATTGCGACACTTTAAATGCGTCGGTATTGCGACACTTTAAAAGCGTCGGTATTACGAAACTTAAATAAAGCGTCAGAACAAGTGTCGCTCTTCCAACGCTTTATTTAAGTGTCAGAATTGCGACTCTATGGCTAACCATGCTTTGTCCAACCTCAAATTGTTGCTCTTGCGATGACTATGTGTCGGAATAACGACACTTTGGTCGTCGGAAATTGGGCCAAATTTACTAGTGTTAGGTGAGTTTAGTTTAATTTTATCGACTATATTTTAGTAGCAGTTATAGGTTGCATATTTCTTAAATTATGGAGTTGTTCCTTTCCTGTTGCATGTTTTTTTATATTTTTATGTTGTGATTCAAATTTTTAGTTGTGCTTTCCAGTTATTCTCCTACATAGTACATGCTTTGATAGATTATATCAAAAGTATTACCAATACAATAACATTGATTGTTGTATGTGGACATTTTTGTTTAGGATGGTCCATTACATAATCAAGATGAGGAGCTGGATCATGCAATTGCACTTTCTCTTTCTGAAGAACTAACCAAACCAGATGGTATATGATGGAAATTTCATTTTTTTACAGTTAATTTTAGTTTAATTATATCATTTAGCTCGATGATTTTCATATATTCAACTAAAATTTTGTTGCTTAACAAGACTTTGTCATTTCCATGTTTTAATGAAACTGCTTATGGTTTGATACTCTCATACAACCTTTATCAAGTTACATGCACCCTCATTAGAAAAAATAAGAGAATTTTGCTTGCCATAACTATCTTTCTTTGTCATTGTTGTCTTAAGAAAGTCTTTTAGCTAAGAAACTAGTTTCAAGGTTATGGCATAACTTGTCATATAAATTGAACAGAAGTTATATCCAAAATGTTAACTTGTAAACTACTTTGCTGGTTTTAGGCTTTCCATTTAAAATTGAACTTTGAACGAGTTGTTCCATAGACTTGAATATTAAGAGATTTTGGTGTAAGGATTAAAAATTAGCTCGTAAGGCCTCTCAGTTATTCATTTATTTTATCTGAATATAACATTTACCATTAAATTAGAACCACTCAGCACAAATACATCATAGATCAAGATCATATTTTGTAGAGTGTTGTAGAATAAAAATAGGAACAAGGACACTGAATTCTTTCAGTTTTCTTGGTTCTTATTCCTTTTTGTATCTTTGCACCTTTAGGGGCAATTTCTAGTCTAAAGTCTAATTCTTTAAAGGGTGCTAGCTCAATGGAAGAGCACCTGCTTTACAAGAAGGAGGTTGGTGGTTCGATTCCATCGTGCCCTGATATTCATATATAGGGAATGATGAAGATTGATTTTTGGTGACGGATGCTCTTTTGACCATCACCAATGAGCTTATGGTGACATTTTTCGATCCTCACCAAAATATGAAATGGTGACGGTCAACGAACACCACCATATATACGCACCAATAGTGACGACTATTAAAGGTCTGTCACCATAAATTGTTGTTGTTGATATGAAATGGTGAGGGTCACTGTTTGTCATTATAGTCATTATTTGTGATGGACCTTGATGTCACCAATAAGTTTATGGTGACGGTCAATGAACGTCGCCATATATATGCACCAATAGTGATGGCCATGAAAGGTCCATCACAAAAAATCATTGCTATTCATATGAAATGGTGACGATCACTATCCATCATTATAATCAATATTCGTGACAGACTTTGAATGTCACCACAACACATAATTTCGGTGACGCCACCTTTGGTGACGTTCAATTTTTTGGTTACGAAATGTATTGTCCGTCACCATTGCTCATATGAAATGGTGATGATCATTATCCATCACTATAAATCAATATTGGTGACGAACCTTGAATGTCACCGCAACACCTATACTTTCGGCGATGCCACCTTTGGTGACGTTCATTTTTGTGGTGACGGAGGCTATTGGCTGTCACCATTGCTCATATGAAATGGTGACGGTCACTATTCATCACTATAAATCATTATTGGTGACGGACCTTAAATGTCACCACAACACCTATACTTTTAGCGACGCCACATTTGGTGGCGTTCATTTTTTGGTGATGAAGGCTCTTTTGACCCTCACCAATGAGCTTATGGTGACCATTTTCACCCCTCACCAATGTGCCTTTTTCTTGTAGTGAATAATCCTTTCGTCGCAACAAGAGTTCTTTCATCGCAAGAAAGTATCGTCTTTTGTCACAACAAAGTGTTGGCTTTCGTTGACCTGCAATCACAAACAAGAAAATATCAAATAGCAACTGTATAAAAAATAATTATAAAACATACCTATCATAGTGATCAAGGAATCTATGAAATAAATGATCAAACGACAGCTTATTGAAATAAACAATCGAACGACAATTTATTGAGAAAAACAAAACTTGATTGTATTAATCTTAAAATAACAGAAGAACCTTACAACCTTAGCCTTGATGTTGAACAGGCCTTCCCGAGGTCCGAAGCAAGAGTCTCCTATACTTTCATAAGTCTTGCACTCTTCCTCCAGAAGCACATAGAGGTATGTGATCTTTCCTCTCAAAAGCTCAGCAGATAGAAGTCTAAATCTCAACAACACTTCAACTCAATCACACACGAAAGCTTGAACTCCCTTCGAGGCTACCCAATGCCTCTTTTTATAGAGTAGTTGAGGAGGTTAGGGTTCCACCTATGGAGGGATAGAAGCCTCCTTCAAAGGGATAGGCTCCTCACATCAAGGGATTAGTTCCTTAAGGTGTGGGATACATGCACCTTATTAAAGCATACCCATCCCCAAAAATTCTCATCTAGAAGCTTCTAGAATTGACCTCAAATCAGCTTTTTAACTTTTTCTTTTTCACTTTTTTGACTTTGGAGGGGGTATGTAGGCATAACACCAGAAAAATACGTTCCAGAACACAATTTCTCTTCACATTACCTGTGTACCCTAGCCAGGAACGCAAGTAAGCTTCACATTACCTGCGTACCTGAGGGTTTTTGAGTTTTTATGGTTTTTTCTCCTGTTTTAAGGCTTGACATGAGGATTAAAGGTTGTAAGAATTGCAGAGGAGGTAGGTATGAGTTTCAATGAGCTCAAACAGTCAGCATAATGTCAGGGTGATAGTTTTTAGTGCAACATATTGCCCCCTAAAGTGCGAAGTCTGGAATAGATGAAAATGAAGACTGTCATATATGAAGAGTGAATTACTTTATCATTTCAAGGATATCCTGTGGACACCCCAGTTGTAACCTGTAAAAACTTTCAATGCAAAATATATATATATATATGTAATCATATCATCGCTGAGGTAGGCATTCCCATACTCAGATCAAAACTAACTAGAAAAATGATTTAAACTCTTCTGATACAGGAATGATTTTCAATACATCAACAGTATAGACGTGTGTAGACACAGTATGGATGTAGCCATCTGTTTATGAATAGTCCACTATATAAATGAATAAAAAAATTCCTTGCAGCCTAGATGGTAGAAACTAGATCCAGGGTCTTGATTTCTGCTTCTCGAACTAGTACGATTCTATCCATGTGAATGAATGTGTCGAAGTCGAACATGGTAGAAACCACTTGATTACCAGTCAATAATGTAAACTATTAACAAGTGTGAGAGTAACCACCAGTAATGTAAATGGCTCTCAAAGTAGTCAGTACAATCCATGAAATGTGAATGAATGAGCTGAAGTTGAACATGTCACAGAATCATTCGATCGAAGGTCAATGATGCAACCTGTCGTCGAAGGCGAGAAACCTGCCATTGAGGCATGCAGATTTCAAGGTATTGACTATTTCTGGATCAACTTCCTAGATAATGAGTTGTCGTCGATAGAAAGTGATCTTTCATAGGTAATTCCACAACACGAACTCATAGATCAAGTTTTGAAGAAATATATTAGCAAGGACTGACTCAGGGATGGTCAAAATGGAAGACAAATATTTCGCAAATGAATGATTTGTTTGAAATTTCCTCTTGAACACATAACGACACTGCAGATAGCTTGGTGATAATTGACCCAAAGCTAATACCCAAAAACCGGCTGAAGACTTTCAAAATGGTTTTATTAACTGTTAGTCAAAGGATTTCCCAACCTAGGTGAACAAAAGTGTCGTGTTCAAGAGTGGCTAACGGTTTTCCGAATAATAAAAATGTAACAAACAGGTTCATTTTTCTCTCTTTTCCCCCACCATTTCTGGCAAGTACCTCTTTATTTTTGACAAGCTTGAGGAGGATAACATTTGCTTGTTTATAAGCTCATCCTTCGGATGAGTCCAACTTAGTTTAAGATTCGAACCCTAAGAAGGAGTGGTTCGTTCCTACTTAAAAATTGAATAGGTCCTTTACTGTTAAATTTTAAGGAGTCCAGTATAGGAGAAACTCAGTGTTTTTCAATTTTAGGGAGTCAGAAGAAAAACTTAAGAAAACTCTATGGGTGTACTTTTTCATAAATTTAGTCTCTCGAGCCCGAAAAAGGATAAAATAATGTGGGAAAGAACTCTATTGACTGTAATTAGTCAACGTATGCCTTTTCGTAAATAGTCCATTTCGGTCCGTAAAAGGGGTAAACTTATACTAAAGTGACGATCATTCATTTACTTTAACGAGTTCGAATAATCAAGTGCTCGACAATATTTTCATGTTTAGAGAGTTTGAAAAGGGCTCAAAATAGGACTCCATATTTCACTTTTTCGTAAGTTTTAACGATTTCGAAAAAGGGATAAAAATATACTCCTGTGGCCGACTTTCAATTTAATTTACGAGCAAGAAAAGACGGAAAGAAGTTGGCATTTTCATGTGCTTTACGAAAATGAAAGATAGCAAAATAATCTCGGGATTTTCATGAGATTAACGAGTCTTGAAAATAAATGAAATTGACTCAAGATAGGTTTCATTTTTACAAAATCTTGAAACAAAGAAAAACTATGCTTCAGAGTGGTTTCATTTTTACACAAGCTTGAAACAGAAAAAAAACTATGCTTGATGCCCCCTAAGGGTAACTGCTAGAGCGCATGCCCCCCTAGCTTCATTTCATTCAACTAAGTACACTGCTGGTAATTAATAGCTGGATGGAATGAAGGTTAATTTACGAGATCATATGAAAGACCCGACCTAAAACTGTAAGAAAATTATGCAAAAAACTAAAATAACTAACCTAAATATATGACTTAACATTTATGAGATCTAGTCAAAGACTCGACTCAATTAGGGGAGGATTTGTTTCATTTTTTAACGAGCTTGACACATGAAAAGAAATATGCTCATGGCAACGTGTTTCTTTTTTTAACGAGGTTGACATAGTAAAAGGAACTTTCCTCATACCTGATTCATTTTTTACGAGGTTGACTCAATAACAGGAACCATCTTCATAAACTACTTATTTCTGATCTATTAATCTACTCTCTACAATCTACCTACTAATTCATTTTTTAATGAGGTTGACACGGGAAAAGAACTGTCCTCATACCTGATTCATTTTTTAACGAGGTTGACTCAGTAACAGGAACTATCCTCAGAAACTACTTATTTCTAATCTATTAATCTACTCTCTACAATCTACCTACTAATTCATTTTTTAATGAGGTTGACATAGGAAAAGAACTATCCTCATACCTGATTCATTTTTTAACGAGGTTGACTCAGTAACAAGAACTATCCTCTGACCAACTAATTCATTTTTTAACGAGGTTGACACAGTAAAAGGAACTATCCTCACACTCACTAATTCATTTTTTAACGAGGTTGACACAAGAAAAGAACTATCCTCGGGAAACTGATTCATTTTTTAACGAGGTTGACACAGTAAAAGGAACTATCCTCACTACATGATCATGTCTTCCAACTGGAAGAAAGACACGTCAATGGACACACCTTGATCATGGCTTCCAAGAGGTCTTCATCATAAGGAAGAATAGTTCTCTGGAAGGAACACATGTCAAGGGACTCAAAAGGGATAACAACATCGCGTTCAAATAATCCCATAGAGTTTTCCATGTCAATTACCGGATCTAAGTCAAAGGAAGACGAGAAAACAGTGAGAAGCTCGCTTACATCGGTAACTGAAAACATGGGACTAGCTGCCACATAATTAACCTGTGGTGGGGTAGATACCACTTGCATATGAGGAACATTCAGGGATGTCAGATTATTGGTAGTCGAATCAAGACTAGGGAACGAAAGCTGGTCTATAGTCATAATATTGTCGTTGTGAGGGAAAGAAATCACGTGAAAGAGTGTCGATACGACAGCTTTCATTGCATAAACATAGTCTCGCCCAAGGAGTAAATTGAAATCCAAGGGACCTCGAACTACCATAAGATCAATACAGACAGTTTTACCTTCCAAAGTAATAGAAAACTTAGGAAGGATCCCTAAAGGTTCACTAATGGTTCTGTTAAAATCTTTCAGATTCTGCGTAATAGGCACAAGCTGAGGGGAACCCAAAGCTTTCCAAGCGATTGAGGATAAAATACTAACAGAAGCACCTTCATCTACCTATGTGTGGTGTATGTCCCTACCACCAAACTTCACAATGATTTGGAAAGGGATGGAGGAAGGAAGACGAGGTTCTGTCAGTCTATTCCAATCAAAGGAAAAGACCTCGGTACTTGGAGGGGGTTCTGTAGAAACAGGTGAAATGCCCCCCGGCGTAGAAGAATCTGATGTAACAAGAAGAACCTGAGCAGTATGAAGTTCATTCTCTACAGGGAGAATGGGATCGATTGAATGTGAAATCGAACTGACCACTTGATCAACTAATGGATCATCAACCTGAGTGATATGACTTTCACTCTCCAATGGAAGAGTGGGATCGACTGTACTTGAAAGTAGATCAATCACTCCGTCAGTTGACGGTAGGTTGGGAGAAATTTTACGGTAACCAATTGGAAAGTCTTGCTGTGGAACAGTAAGGTTTTCCAATAATTTTGAGGCTTCATCCATGTGAGGGAAAATGTGAGTTTGATGACTCCCTTTGCATAACTTACAAGGAAACCTAACTTTACCCTTTTTCCCAGGAACCTGACTATCATTGGTTGATGGATCAACGGAAAGTTAATGAGATTTTTCTCACCATACTTCCAAGACCTTTGAAATACTGGGACAATTGATAAGGAAGTGGTCACCCTTACAAAGCCTGCAAGGGTATTTGGGTTTACGATGCATGTTGGAGGTTTCCTCAACACAACTAACACTTACAGCCATGGTTGGTTGGTTGACTTCTTTCTTATCTTTCTTCTTCTTCTTCTTCTTCTTCCCTTTCTTCTTCTTCTTAGTCACCTGGTTACTAGCGTCAAGGCTTTTACCAAGCGAAGAGGAAGAAATGGAGGAAGAAATATTAGGCGAAGAAGGTAAAGGGTCAACAGAAGGTTGGTGATGTTGAGATGGTGAACTCTGTTGAGGTGAAGCATACGGTTGAGGTGGAACAATTGGAGTATTCGGGGCCAACGAAGTTGAAAATAACCATATCGGTAAACCTATTGTAAATCCAGGTAATGACAAAGTAGCCATATAAGGAGGACCAACATTTCCAAAGCAAGGAAAAGTACTAGGATTCTCATTAAGAGGGGTTCCTTGGTTGGTAAATTCTGGAACAGTTGCCATTATATTCAACTTCAGTGAATTTTATTAACAATTTAAAACTAAAATTAACAATTCACAATTCACACCTATGGTATCTAAAAGTAAAAACAAAAAAATTAACATGCGCTATCAAATCTAGGAGTAAAACCACACACAAACAGTAGATTCCTGCACTAAAAACACTAGTTGGTGATGAAATCCAACATCGTAGAATTTTAATGCAGAAATGGTGGTTGGAACAGTTACCCCGACAACCTGCTTAATGAAACAGATTGGCACAAGTTTCTTCACAAAACCATCTCGAGTGAAGAGAACCCCCTAGAGAGTCCAAGTGAGTCTAGTCGATGTCTGCTCTAGGTACAGTGATATCTTTCCTTCACCGTCACCTTAGGAAATAATCTTAAGCTTATGGACACTAAGGTTACCAACAGTAACAAATACAACTGGGGGAACAGTCTACGATCCGATTCCACGTGCAAGGGTAGAGTAACAAAGCTCAATCCTCTTGAAGGCTCCTCGACATGGTCAATCCGAGGTTTACCAACAAGTGACCCTAGGCTCCTCGACAATAGTTAATCCGAGGTTTACCGTTTGTAATGCGTGCAGATCCTCTATCTTTCCCAATGAAATAGAATTGATTGTCTCAAAGTTTCGGACATGATCTTGTGATTAACTCCTTTAAAAGAAGCTTCCTAGATTGTACCAGTTACAATTGGATTTATTTCTTACTGCAAGATTTATCTACTTGCTTGTTTTATTTGCTTTGGAAAGTTAACTACAACCTATTCCAAAGCACTAATCCTGAGCTAGATTGGTGGAAAGAGCCCTAAAAATGTAAAAATTACTAGATGAATTTTAATTAAGTGCTATGTTATTTAGGTTGTTATTACTTAAAAGGGTAAATGGATATGAAACCAATGGTGTTATGACCCGACCTAAAACTGAATGCAATCGAATATGATAATGTAATCTTTTCAATTTGATGAATCCTAGCTAAAGTAAGGAGAGAGTTTCCCTTCACTTCCAACAGTGCAAAGAATTGATCACTAAGAGAAAATATAGCAAATTCTCTAATGCACTAATTTCATCAAGAAAAACTAATGCAAATCAATTCCAAAACAATTTTTTTATTTTTTTGTTTTTAAAACAAGCATAAAAACATCTAAATTCAAATCAAAGAAAAATGATCTAAATCCACGATTAATTTTTCAGAATGTAAACTATGCAGTTGTAATCTATGCACAATTCACTTGAAAAGTATGTAAATGTAATCTATGCACATTTTTCATTCATATTCTGAAAATGAGAATTCTAATTATGCAATTAATGTGATCTATGAAAGAGAGTTCTCAAACACAAGATGATTCTAATGTAATCTAAGAACCAATCAAGTGAAAGAAAAGAAAATTGGGTCAGAGTTCCAAAGATCAAAAAATAAAAACACTCAAAGGCGATTAACACTCATACACAATTTAACCCCCCCCCCCAGCAAATGAGGGGGAAATTTTTTTGCAAAAACAAAAGCAAAAAGATGAAAAATTGTGAAAATACTGAGACAAACCTCCAAGTAATGAAAAAAGGAAATAAAATTAAGAATTTCTCAAAAAAGAGACTCAAAATTCCCAATTAACTTAACGGAGATTGATGAGATGAAAAATTTGCTGAAAGAAACTCATAAACAAGGCTGTTTGACAAAAAAATACAGATTTGGTAGATGCTAAGAATCCTAAATCAAATCTAAACTAAACTAAAATAAGAAATCTAAGTTTTTTCGAGACTCTTAACAGGGTCTGCAACAATGTGCGGTCCCCAGAAAATTTCAAGAGAAACAAAGAAGATTTCAAAGCTTTCCAAATCAAAGTAAATCTAAGTTACCCAAGCCCATACAAATCAATCAAAAATGAGAAAAATCATTTTCTCAAATCAAAATAAAGAAAAATCAAAACAAGTTCTTTCCCCAGTGGAGTCGCCAATTTGTTGGCCGGATAAATCGATCTTGCAGACAAGATCGATCTCCCTAGTGTTAGAAGACAATCTAGCAACAAACGAACAACTAATTTTATCTTTCTCTAAATATATTTGTTTTACAAATAAATGCTATGAAGGTGTCGATCCTACCTTAGATCCAAATGCTTATTTGTAACCGTATTTCTTCCGTCGCATCAGTAGTTCTTTCTTCGCAACAATAATCCTTCCGTCACAACAAGAGTTCTTTTGTCGCAACAATAATCCTTTCGTCACAAGAAAGTATCATCTTTCGTCGCAACAAAGTGTCTTCTTTCATCGACCTGAAATCACAAACAAGAAAATATCAAATAGCACTTGCATAACAAATAATTATAAAACATACATATCATAGTGATCAAGGAATCTATGAAATAAATGATCAAACGACAGCTTATTGAAATAAACAATCGAACGACAATTTATTGAGAAAAGAAAAACTTGATTGTATTAATCTTAAAATGACAGAAGAACCTTACAACCTTAGCCTTGATGTTGAACAAGCCTTCCCGGGGTCCGAAGCAGGAGTCTCCTCTACTTTCATAATTCTTTCACTCTTCCTCCAAAACCACATAGAGTTATGTGATCTTTCCTCTCAAAAGCTCAACAGAAAGAAGTCTAAATCTCAACAACACTTCAACTCAATCACACACTAAATCTTGAACTCCCTTTGAGGCTACCCAATGCCTCTTTTTATAGAGCAGATGAGGAGGTTAGGGTTCCACCTATGGAGGGATAGAATCCTCCTTCAAAGGGATAGGCTCCTCACATCAAGGGATTAGTTCCTTAATGTGTGGGATACATGCACCTTATTAAAGCATACTCATCCCCAAAAATTCTCATCTAGAAGCTTCTAGAATTGACCTCAAATCAGCTTTTTAACTTTTGTTTCTCGCTTTTTTTACTTTGGAGGGGGTACGCAGGCATAACACTAGAAAAATGCATTCCAGAACGCAGTTTCTCTTCACATTACCTGCGTACCCTAGCCATGAACACAGGTAAGCCTCACATTACCTGCGTACCCTAGGGTTTTTGAGTTTTTAGGGTTTTTTCTCCTGTTTTAAGGCTTGACATGAGGAGTAAAGGTTGTAAGACTTGAAGAGGAGGTAAGTATGAGTGTCAATGAGCTCATACAGTCAGCAGAATGTCAGGGTGATATTTTTTAGTGTAACATGGCCTCAAGCCATGATGTGAGGAATATTATAACCTCTCCATGGCCTCCCATGGAAGAGAAGGGCATTCTTAAATAGGAATACCTCTTGTGCTAAACAACAACAAGTTGAAGAGAGCTTCAACTTCGAATTCTATCTCCAAAACTATCTCCACAATGCTCTCCTTCATCTTTTATGAAATGTGTGCATGGACCCCACTCACATTAGGGTTTCTCTCTCATTTCAAATTTCCCTCCACTCCAACTACGCAATCTTCTTGTGCAAGCTTCCCCTCTTAGGGTACGTTGTTGACTTTGGTCAACCATGGACTAGCTCACTTGCCTTTGGCCCTTTTCACACTTGGGGCTACTATCTTAAGCCACTTAAGTGACTTTTTTCACCTTAGGAGTGTTTATTAATTTGCTACATGGGTTCCCTCACCCATTTTATTCCTTTTATTAAAATAAAAGCAAGATTAATGTTCCAAATACTAATTGCAAAATTTGGAACATTACAGTCCTCCCCTCCCAAAACTTTCTTGTCCTCAAGAAAGAGCGAGGATGAACTGCAAAAAGTTCCTCCACTCAAGGCATGGAGTTTGAAATATCCTCCTGTAGATCCTCCATCCTCAAGCGATCAAGCAAAATGAGTCACCCTCCAACTAGGCAACTCCTGAAAGTACTCCTCCACCTTGTGCTCATGAGAAATAGGTGGGCTGAATTTCTGAACTTGGTAAGCTTCATAGCCTACCCCACGCTGTCCTCTTCTCCACCCATGATGAATGTGGAGTGAAAGCTGAACTTGGGCTGCAATAGTGTTGCCTTCAAGAGGAAAAAATGAAGTCTAGATCCCCAAGGACCTCTCCTCCAAAGCTGCAAATCAAGCTGGCCCAAATCATCTCGTATGTGATGAGTCGGAATTCATCAACATATGGTATCCAACAATCATATGGTTCACCTCATGGAAGAACTCTTGGCTGAACATGGTGACCATATCATCTCTCATACTCCTCTTGGAGCATGTGTTGCAAAAGTAATGGAGGTCTTCTCTCCCAAAGGGCACATCCAGCCAATGAGTCTCTCCCTCCTCATGATACATATGGGGCTGTTGCTGATATATGGCTGAAATAAATGGCCTTCATGAGAGACCCAAGCCACCCCATCAATCATACAAACCATGAAATGCCTCTTCCAAAATTTTGAACTCTCCAAATAAATCCTCCCTCATGAAGGAAGAGATGAAGCTTAGCAATCATGGGCTGCCCATTACTTCTCCTCAAACATACAACATGCAAAGTAGGGAGAATCACCCTCCCAATGGGCATCTTCAATTTATTTTCCCTCCTCCAAAACAGTGCTTCCTCTAAACAGTGTTCCAATAGCAACATATGGAAGCATAAAATTATGAGAGCAGGGAGGTGAAATATGGTCCCATGCATGGAACCAGCGCAAGGAATCATTTCCCTACCTCCAAATATGATACAAAAAGTGTCTTTTCAGCCACTTTTTTGCTGCCACATCCATCCTGCAAGGTGTGATCATGAAAAAAAAAATTGGTGCCAAAGGTGCACAACCAAATCCATGTGGCTTTCCCCCACAAACCACCCATAAGATCACCATCATTCTTGCTGCAATAGACCTTAAGTATAGCTGAACATAATGTACAAGAAGGAAGGATCCTCCTTGATATAACATGCTGATCATAGGAATAAGAGAGCATAAGACATATAACAAATGGTTACCTCCCTCATCATGTACTTTGGCCTTTGAGCTGAAAATGGCTCCAGTGAAAATTTCTCCCTTACTACAACATAGTAGGGAAGTGGTTGTGCCAATCCTCTCTTCATTTCTTGGGCTATGCATCTGCTCATAAGCTGATATACCTCCATTAGGATGCCCTCCCAAGTGGATTCCTCCATCACTGAATGATATGCAGTAGCATGCATGAAAAGAGAACCCAAAATTTCTGCATGTAGATTCCTCTCCTTGTGCTTGTGCCACCAAGCCAAGAGAGTCAAAATGTAGTAGGAGTGCTTTCCTCCATTACTCCTTCATGCTCATCACCTACATGCCTCCAAAATGCATTACTTGTGAAGTGGCTTGGAAGACACTCCAACAAGTAACTCAAGCTCTCAAGTGACAGCGTTGCTGGCCTTTGGAGTAGGGCCACTGTCATCTCAAAGCTTCCCTCTTTGACGTGAATCTTTCCAAAGACTCCTCCCATCATGTTGCTGCAAATGTAGAGCTCCTCCCATGAAGAAGATGTTGCTTGGCATCCAAGATCAAAGAGCAATCCTCTTGCACTATGCTAGTGCCTCCTCTTGCTCCTGCAATATGCAAACAAAATCTGAGCAACAAGAATGTTTTCTGCTCCCCTATACTTCCACCATACCCAATCTAAAATGGGAAATAATGAGTGGAAAGGGAAATGCTCATCCATCATGATGCACCCATACTCTCCCTTGTCCATCAAGTACAATAAGTGTGAAATGATCCTGGGACCTATGGGTTATGGATCCTCCACATTTCCGCTGGGCACATATAATCCACAAAGCTCTGCTCTTTGGTGTAAGTATCCTGCCACTTAGTACCTCCTTCACAATAGCTACCATTGTCTCAAAATAGATTCCTCATTTTTCATTTCATGGGACATTGAAATGAAATCTCCTTTATGACAAAATTTCAAAACCCCATCCTCACATGTGAAGCATGGCTCATCAATAGTGCATGAGGATGATAAGGGTTTCTTTCCTCAAAATGGCACAGCACAGTGAAAGTACCCTACTCAAGACAATCAGTATGCAATAATGTACAATCCTCCATGATAGATGAAAACTCATGCATACCTTGGAGATATTTTGGAAGAATCTTGTGTTGCTACAAGAGTCTCTTCCTCAAGTGTGTTGGCTACCTCAATAGCTGAAGGTGGAGGTTTCTCCTCCATGAATGTGTCAGTGCTAGCATGTGCCTCTGTTGGTGAGGGCTCCTCCCTCCTTGGCCAAATCTTCTGCTCAAGATCTGAGAAAAATCAGCAAGAGTATAAACCCTTGCATACCTCCCATGGCTGAACCACCAAGTTCTTTCATCTTCCTGTTGAACAAGTGTGAAGAAGATAGAGTCTCTTGAAACACCCTAGGGTTTTCTCCATATTCAGCAAGATAATCACTTAGAATTTTGAATTCCAAGTGCTCTCCATGCTTCTGATCTGCTCCTCTGTGAGAATAGGAAGTGCATGGTCCTTCCACTTCTCCTTCTTCTATCTCCTCAACCTCCTTGGAGAGGTTGTTGCTGGACCCAAAACTGATGAGATTTATCTCACCTTCTGCATCATCTCTGACCTCTTCTTCTCTGAAATTTTAAATTCACAGGCTGACCCAAGTTCGAAGCTCTGATACCACTGTAATGTCCCAAATGGGTAAATTTCTGCAATGTTGGGAATATCTTGAGATATTCCTATTTTCCATCTCCGAGAGTATTAACAATCAACACTGAACTATATTAGAGATTTAATTCAGGGGAATTTACTAGATATGTCATCTTCACAAGGAAGAATGAGATCCAGAGGCTACCTGGCCCACTAGTAGACTCTACCAATAGAACTTGTCAAAGGCTAATAATTCCCTTCAAGGAATTTCTGCAATAGCTGTCCATGAGGACACTGTATAAGGAAGCCCATGTGAAAATAAGGTAATCCAATGCTAGGATTCCTTGGAATACATCTGATACAAACTCCCTGCATAATATAAGCCCAAAGAAATAACCCTAAGGGGGTTATTCAGATCTCCCACCACAGGTACATTGAAATAGTGAACAATGAGAGAATCCTCAGCAGTATTAAAACTCCAAGATGAAAATATAGTAAAATAATGACCCATAAAATATGAGAAGAGTACCAATATGATATATAATATGCAGCAGAAAATTTAATACAAATTCCTTGAGGAAAATTCCTCTCAAGGTGAGCTCAAGTCTGCCTCAATAGGAAATGTACATGAAACAAGAGAATATACTGCTACATGATCTAGCTACTTATATAACTACACATTCCATAGAGGAAAATTACTGCAAACTGATATACATATGATGGTATAACATTGAGATCTCAAATAAAGATGGGGGAGAAAGATCTCAACCCCGGAAAACATTATTATTACAATCCTCCAAGGGATTGGCTAAAATACATAAAATAGATAAATGTTGGAGTTGCAGTGTAACTACTGCAACTCAATAATAATACAAGAATGGAGAAGGAATTAGATGCTGAAATAAACCATAATACCTCCTCCAATGATCTCCAAAATGAAGGGTTTGATCCCCTTACTGAAGATTGCACTCTCTAGTGCACAAAATGATCTCCACCTGCAAACCCTCTCTAAGAATAACGCTGTAAGAAGAAGGGACTGCGCTGGGCATGAGAGAAACATATATGGCCTGATACCAAATATTCAATATGAACTCCAGAAATCTCCTTTTCTGATTTCCTAGAGAAGGAGTGAGCTTCCCCTTTACAAACCAACTCCGGAAGTGTGATGATGGAAGTCCCTCACTACAACACTAGCAACTCTAGCGTTCTCTTGCTGCAAGAATAACGCAGTAGCTACAAATGACTGTTTTGGCCTCAAGCCATGATGTGAGGAAGATGAAGTACAACCTCTCCATGGCCTCTCATGGAAGAGAATGGCATTCCTAAATAGGAATCCCTCTTGTGCTAAACAGCAACAAGTTGAAGAGAGCTTCAACTTCGAATTCTATCTCCAAAACTATCTCCGCAATGCTCTCCTTCATCTTTTATGCAATCTGTGCATGGACCCCACTCACATTAGGGTTTCTCTCTCATTTCAAATTTCCCTCCACTCCAACTACGCAATCTTCTTGTGCAAGCTTCCCCTCTTAGGTTACGTTGTTGACTTTGGTCAACCATGGACTAGCTCACTTGCCTTTGGCCCTTTTCACACTTGGGGCTACTATCTTAAGCCACTTAAGTGACTTTTTTCACCTTAGGAGTGTTTATTAATTTGCTACATGGGTTCCCTCACCCATTTTATTCCTTTTATTAAAATAAAAGCAAGATTAATGTTCCAAATACTTAATTGCAAAATTTGGAACATTACACTTTCCTCCTGACAGCCTGCCTCCACTGCGCAATCCCTATTGAAGAATATCCCTAAATGACTTCGATATTGCCTTGCTTGCACTGCGCAATCCTCATTGGAATCTCCAATGTTAGTGTAGATGCATTGAATGCATCACTATAGTCAAAACTGATAGTCCATCTCACCCTTTCACTTATCTCTCCACTGGGTCTCCACTAGATTTGACATGCAAGTAGTTAATTACTGTATTTGTTCAGTTGCAAGTAAGACACTACTTATGAATTAATTAAATAATTAATTCACTCATATTTCACTAGTGTATCTTTAGTTACAACTAGCACAACTGAGTTTAACTCACTTAACTGAGTTAAACTAAATAACAACTCACATAACTACTCTTCCAACTCTGTTACAACTTGCCAATGTTAGTTATAATGAAGTTCTCCATGCATGAGTCACCAACCACCCTAGGAATTGTGTAATTCCTTCAGCCCACTAATGTGCCACATCTGTTCACTAAAATAAAGTGCTCCAAGAGAATAAGTTACTATTTATTGTCTGATTATTATTAAGGGCTAATAATAATTGACATGCATCTACTTTTAGATTAGCGATCTATAAATAGACTTCGCCCAATCTTCTAAAAATAGAAATTCATCCAAAGATATAATTTTCTCAACCATCTATAATCAACATCTTGCTAACTTTAGAATATACTCACCATTCTAAAAATAGACATACACCTAAAAATAGCCTGCAAGCCCCACATAGTGAAGGTGCTTAATTTTCACTAAGCTCATCATCTTGTTGAATCTCAACACTCCCTCTCAACAAGATAGGGATTATCCTCACCCCGATCCTATCTCTATGGTATTCGAATTTTCTCCTGGTGAGCACCTTCATCATAATATCTACATCCTGATCTTTTGTAGGAATGTACTGAAGCAACATGATCTTTTGCTGCACACAATCTCTGATATGATGATACCAGATATCTATATGCTTAGATCTATCATGAAACATAGGACTAATCGAGAGTTTAATGCAACTCTAATTATCACAATGAATCATTGTAGGATCTAAATGAGAACTGAACAAACTGACCAGGATCTTCCTCATCCAGATAGCCTCACATGCAGCTTGACTTGCTTCCATGTATTCTGCTTCCGTTGAATTGAGTGCCACGGATCTCTATTTCCTGTTGTACCAAGAAACAGCTGTAGATCCAATACTGAAAACCCCTCCTGATGTACTCTTTTTGTCCATTGATATTCTTGCCCAGTTTGCATCTGTAAAGCCATGCAGCTTCACCTCATCTGTCTATCTGTACCATAAGCCATACTTAGATGTGCCCCTGAGATATCTCAGGACATGCTTGCCTTCCTTCTAGAAGATCTTGGTAGGCTTAACCATCGCTTGACTAAGCTGGTTCACCACATAGCATATGTCTGGTCTTGTATTAACTAAATACATGAGTGAACCCACCAACCATCAATAAACAGTGGCATCCACTACCTCTTCTGATGTAGCATCCTCTTTCCTCCAGTCCCCTACAAGAGGAGTATCCATGGGCTTGCAGTCCTCCATGTGAAACTTACCAAGTATCTCCCGAGCATACTTGCCTTGAGACACAAATAGTTCACCTTCTCGTTGCCATATTTCCAATCCAAGAAAATAATGAAGGAGGCCCAAATCCTTCATCTCAAACTCCTTTTCAAGGTCTTCCTTGCATGATTGTATCAACTGCTTATCACCCGTTAGTATTAAATCATCAACATAAAGAACAATGATTAAAAGATTACCCTCCACCACAATTTGGTATAGTTTTGCATCTGCCTCACTCTTGGTGAAGCCAAGTCTAGTGAAATAGCTGTCGATCTATGTGTACCAAGCACGGGTTGCTTGCTTCAGCCCATATAGTGCTCTTTTGAGTCTACACACATGCGACTCGTTGTTGAAGATCTCAAATCCTTCAGACTGCTCAACATACACTTCTTCCTCAATGGTCCCATTAAGGAACGTAGTCTTCACATCCATCTAATGAATGTGCCAACCCATCTGTGCTGAGAGAGAAAGGATGATCATTATGGAAGAATACCGTGCGACAGGTGCAAAGGCTTCTTCATAATCAATCCCCTCGATCTGTGAGAAGCCCCAGGAAAAAAATCTTGCCTTATACTTCTAGATGCTTCCATCAATAGCTTGATTTACCTTATAGATCAATCTTGAACCTACCACTGATTTACCAACCAACCTTGGAACAATCTCCCAAGCACTGTTTCTGACAATGGAGTCATACTCCTCCATCATGGCATCTACCCATGTGGGCGCCTGCACTGCTTCCTCAAAGGAAGATAGCTCTGTCATGATACACTTTCTCATGAGAGCCATGTATCTAGTATATCAGTTGAGTGACTGTTCTTGTCTGCATTGTGAAGTAGGGACTCCTACATTCTGTGCCACATCAAGCTTCAGCCTCTCAACTTCTATGGTACGCCTTCTGCCAGTTCTGATGTTTGGCTTTGAGTGAGTGGACTCCTCTGCTCCATGATCCATCTCCTGTGGCTGATCCACATCTTGAGGCTCATATTTGGGAACAAGTAGTTCCTCCTCTGCATTCAATTGTAGCTCCCTCTCAAGCGATAACTTCATGGCTTTCTCCTCATTTAATTTTATATCCCGTCGCACCACAGTCATCCGACTGTTTGGAAAATACACACGATAATTATGCGGTGTTTTTGTGTACCCCACAAATATCCCAACTTCAACAGTTGGCTCTAGTTTCTTCCTAGCATCCTTTTTCACATGAATGTAAACAAATGAGCCAAAAATCTTTAAATGAGAAATATCAAGCTTCTTACCAGTGAAAACTTCTTCAAGTGTACTTATGCCAAGTACTCTATGAGGACAAAAATTTTGCACATAAACTGCAGTGTTGCATGATTTCACCCACAAGTGAATTCGTAGGCCTTGGTCATGCAGCATAGCTCGTGCAGCACCCACGATCATTCTGTTCTTCCTCTCCACGACGCCATTCTCTTATGGGTGTTGAGGCACTATGAGTTCTCTTCGAATTCCTTCTTTACTATAGAAGTATTTGAATTCATTCGAGATATATTCTGTTGAGATTGCAACAAGATGATGAGCTTATTGAAAAGAGTCACCTTCACTAAGTGGGCCTGCAGGATATTTTTGGCGCAAGTCTATTTTTAAACTATGTCTATTTTTAGACATGTCGATCATATTCTATGAGTTGCAAGATGCTATTTTTGGATGGTTGGTCAAGATGGAAAAATAGATGGAATTCTATTTTTAGACATATTGGGCGGAATCTATTTTTATATTTCCAGTCTAAAAATAGATATGTCGAATATTATTAGCTCTTGATAATATTTGGACTATAAACATTATCTTATTCTCTTGGAGCACTTCAGTTAAGTGCACAGATGTGGCACAGGAGCTGACAGAAGGAATTACGCTATTCCTGAGGTTTAAGTGGAGCTATTGCATGGAGAATTTAGTTAGAACTCATGTGACAGAGTTTGGTGGAGTTGTAGAAGTAGTTAATGGAGTTGTGTTCAGTTTAACTCAGTTAGACACAATTGAGCTAGTTGTATCTAGTCTAATTGATCGATACACTAGTGAGAGTGGTGTGAATTAATTAATAATTCATTCACTAAATATTAAATCATTAATCAACTGAAGAATACATCAGTTAACTACAGTGCCTGGACAGTTTCAGTGGAGACCAGTGGAGAGGTAGGTGAAAGAGCAAGTGTGACTATCAGTTGTGACTATAGTGTTGCATGATTTTGCACCACACATTGATGGAGATGCCAATGAAGATTGCGTGAGCAAGGCTAGACCAATTCGAGTTCATTCAGAGCCATTCTTCAGCAGGGATTGCATAGTAGAGGCAGGCTAGCAGGTGGTAAAGATCAGTGCATGGATTTGCAAGATCTAGCCTAATTAGTGTGTAGCGATTGGATTGTACTGAGAGCTTGTGAGAATATTTGTATGAGGATTGTTACATGATCTCTATGACATATTTTATATACATATAGTTGGGGTTTTTAGCTTCAAGCTTTCTCATAAATCACTGTGTTAATGTGTGTGAATTTTTATGGTTTTAATGTGTGCATGCAATTGATTTAATTTCTGCATATGATGATCAATGGTGGAATAGATTATGTATTGTGCATGAAGTCAAATAGTGTATGATTAGGAGAATATTAGACATATAACATATCAGTTATATAATTTCTACATATTCACCACCATTATCGCTCCACAGAGCCTTCACTTGATTCCCCGACTCCTTCTCCACCAATTCTTTAAACTCACAGAACTTTGAGAATGTTTGATCCTTCTTCTGCATGAAGAAGATCCAACATCTACGAGAATATTCATAAAAAAAAATAACATAATACCTGTGTTTTGTTGTTGAAGCAACCGAGAATGGTCCACACACGTCTATGTGAATTCTCTCCAGGATCACTAAAGCATGGTTCTCCTTTTCATGAAAGGTGGTCTTCACAAACTTACCCATAGTACATCCCTTGCACTGATCTAAATCCGCAAGAGTACCCTTGGGATGTCCAGTAGAAATCTGCTGCAAAATATTCAAGGCACCATGGTGGAGATGGCCCAATCTCCTCTGTCATAATTTGCCCTCATCCCGGCTCACCACTTCTTCTGCTTTTCCCATCATTGCAGTGCAGCCATCTACCTCCATCTTATAGAGATTCTTGACTCGAATCCCTATCCTCTTGGTTTGACCCATTTTTTATGTCGTAGGAAAGCCTTTCCCTCACTGAAAACAATGTCATAACCTCTATCCTCGAACATCGCGACTGAGAACAATTTACTCTTCAGACCTAGAACATGCATAGCATCTTTCAACATAAATGGTTTACCTAACTCCCTCTCAAAGGTAATGGTTCCAATTCTGGTCATACTATATCTACCATCGTCTCCCATCTCTATATGAATTTGGAGATCTTTCTCCTCCAAGTCACTAAACAACTCCTTGTCTCCTGTCATGTGGAAGGAAGCACCACTATCAAGATACCACACCGATCCCATTGCGCTTGAAACCAAGCATGTGATCAAAGAGAAATCAAGTTAAAATTGTAAGGTAAGGGCCTCACTAGCTACAACTCCAGCAGCCTTCTTGTTCTTCTTTTTCTGTGGGCAATTAGTGGCAAGATGCCCATGCTCGTGATAGTGAAAACACTTCACCTTGGACAAATCCAGCTTCTTGCCTTTAGCCTCGGATTTTGCATGGGATTTATTCCCCTTCCCTTTCCTTGCTTTGGTAGCCAAATAAAAATTCTCTTCATCATCATTCTTTGATGAAGAGCCATCCCTAGTACTCTGCCTTATCTCCTCCTGCCCTAGATCTGACCAAAGTCGCTCCCAATCTGGTAGTTTCTCCCATCCATTGACAGAGTCTTGATAATTGTGCCAACTCTTCCGAAGCCCAAGAAGAGCCAAGCTCACCAAGTCATCATCCACAACTATAATTCCCACACTCCCCATCTCATCCCTACATAGGACAAACTTCGTGAGATATTTTTGAATACTGTCGCCCTTCTCCATTTTGATTTTCCAAAGCATATCTTTCAGCACCAACTTCATATGGTTGCTGCTGCTTTGGAAAATATATTTCAAAGCCTTCCACATTTAAAATGGAGTGGCTTTCCCATGAAGGCTTGACACAATATGGTCTTTCACACCTTCCAACATAATTCTTCTTGTCTTTGCAACTTTATTTTTCTAGGCGTCAAGTAATGCAGCATCCGTCGAAGTGGGCTTAGGAACATCGCTATCAATGAACTCCTTCAGACCATTATCTTCAAGCACCGCCTCCATCCTATCCTTCCAGGCTATGTAGTTAGAGCTTCCCTCGAGTGCATACTCCAACCGCATCTGATTGAAATCCATTTCAATGTTTACTCAACTGTCACACCAAGAAATTATTGCAGCAAATTCGAATTGTCCACCAGCACAAAACTCAGCACTACTTCAATATTTCAATCTCTAGTGATCAACATTGCTCTGATACCATGTAGAAATTTATAAACACAATAATGTATTTCCAAATTCTCGTGATCTAACAAATTAATATTATGTTAAATACATAATCCTTCCACTTAATGCTTTGCTGAAATTAAATCGCCAATTGCAAAACACATATGACGAAAATCAATCGCACATAACAAGATGTTTTACCAAGAAAGCTTAAAGCTAAAAACCCCAACTATCATATATTATGTATATCAATGGAACATGTAAAAATCTCATACAAATCTCAGCTCACATATCTCTCAGTAAAATATACAAACGTCACATGCTGTCATGCAGGAATTTGCATATCTATGCACCAATTTCTTGCCTCATGACAGCCTGCCTCCACTGCGCAATCCCTGCTAAAGAAGATCCCTGAATGAATTTGGTCTTGCCTTGATTGCACTGCACAATCCTCATTGGCATATCCAATTTCAGTGTAGATGCATTGAATGCATCACTAGAGTCACAACTGATAGTCCATCTCACCCTTTCACCTATCTCTCCACTGGGTCTCCACTGGATCTGACATGCAAGTAGTTAACTGTTGTATTTTTTCAGTTGCAAGTAAGACACTACTTGTGAATTAATTAAATAATTAATTCACTCATCTTTCACTAGTGTATCTTTAGTTACAACTAGCACAACTGAGTTTAACTCAGTTAATTGAGTTAAACTAAATAACAACTCACATAACTACTCTTCCAACTCTGTTACAACTTGCCACTGTCAGCTATAATGTAGTCCTCCATGCATGATTCACCAACAACCCTAGGAATTGTGTAATTCCTTTAGCCCACTGATGTGCCACATATTTTCACTGAAATAAAGTGCTCCAAGAGAATAAGTTACTATTTATTGTCGTATTATTATTAAGGGATAATAATAATCAACATGCATCTATTTTTATATTAGCGATCTATAAATATACTTCACCCAATATTCTAAAAATAGAAATTCATCCAAAGATAGAATTTTCTCAACCATATAGAATCACCATCTAGCTAACTTTTTAATATGCTCACCATTCTAAAAATATACATACACCTAAAAATAGCCTACAAGCCCCACTTAGTGAAGGTGCTTAATTTTCCCTAAGCTCGTCATCTTGTTGAATCTCAACACGAGGAACTTGATGTTCAGATACCTCATGTTCCATTAGTTCTCGAAAAGACAAACATCAATATCCAAGCAGTTTGCAGCCCATCCTGGACACCATAAAGCAAAAAACGATTGTTTCATGTACTCTGTCCACAACACAACCAAAGATGAAGTCCAAAATCAGAAGGAGGCAGGGAAATCCTCAACAACAACATACATGATAAATGACCTTGCATAGAGAGGTAGCCATCTCGAATCTAATTATCAAGAGGAATACTATAAGGTTGAGGTTGAGGCTGATTATTCGAAGTAGTGAGCACTATTTTCTTGGGAAGAACAAACTCAGTTATCACAATGAAAATATGACAATCAAACTCTGCATGTTGAGCAAGGTTGCAAAGAGGAAAATGTAGGAATTTGTCAAGTAAGTAAAAAATGCCTTCCTCTATCTTTTTCCTCACTCTTAAGAGAGAATTACAAGCATGTTGCAAATAGGAAGGAGGAGAATTTCTCTAATGAATCATTCAAGGAAGAGATGGATGATACAAACCATATTTTAGATCTGGAAGTTCTCCACCTCAGCCATCTTGAAATCATAGAATCTGAAGTAGAGGAGGAGTCAACACATCTTGAGTCTTTACCCTTAAATTTTAATTCATTTCAGATTTTGAAAGGGAATCTTGATCACATTCTAGTTGATAATCACATGAGAAGAGAACTCTCTCACCAATTATATGAGGAAATCATGGATGATAAAAAATATGTTTTAGATCCAGGGGTTCATCCCTTGAGTCCTTTTGAATGTCAAGTAGCAGATGAAATCACAGAGTATGAAACAGATAATGGATTTATCCAATTTGATTCTCTACCTTTATGCTTTAATGCATTTCATATTACGAAAGGGAATTGGGATCACATTCTGGCTGATAATCATAAGAGTAAACATGAGGTCTCAAAAGAGCCAACACTACCATCTAAAGCACCACATGACCCAATAGCAGACACATTGGATGGTTTCTACTTTCAAATTCAATCTTCATGTGTTCATAATTCTCTCAAAAGCTACTATGATATGGATATGATCAGATAGTCTTCCCCATTGTCTGATTCAGTAGAAGTAGTGGCACAAAATGTTGGAATCACGATTGTTGTTAGACCAAAACCAGCAAGCTTTAGTCTCCACTACAATCGCCAGATTTAGGATCCACAAGAGGCAATTATTCCATGTCGCAAAACACACGAGGAGCGTTTAACCTAATTTCCAACACAAAACTCATTAGGTAGTAGGAAAACATGTTCCGAGTTGATTAAGGACCTGGAGAGCACATCTGCAGTACTAGGATATGAAACTTAGTGGGCTGAGTCAAAATACCCAAAAATAAATCAAGAGTATCTTGATCCAATGGCTGTATATATGAAGGAATTGTCTGTACAAAGCCTGCACATATTCCTGGCATGACAATTGCTTTTAAATTGTACCAAGAACCATGTAAATCAAATCATGTCAAGAATTTATATCAAATACTATTATTAGGTCTGCTGCTTAATAGGGTGAAGAGTGATGGAAGAAAGGAGTTATTCAGGCAATTTCTTGACTGGGTACACTAGAATTATTGTATTATTTAGAAAGGTGGCCATTTCAGTAGATTAGGGTAGGTAGGTGTGCAAATAAGCTCAGTATTTTGAACATTTTTCTAGTTTTAGTTTTATATTGCTTTCTAGTTTTCAAATCAATTATGCTTCAAACTTCAGTTTTGCAGAGAGTGTTAATTTTGTCTTGAAGACTGTTAGCCACAGAGGTTGTGTATCAGATTAAGTTGTAGGTTTGGGATCAGCCCAATGGATCAAGCCACTAGTCTGCGGTGTTCTTGACACCTCCTGAAGGAGCTGCCATCCCTAGCTAGAGCCATTGTTAGACTCCTGTATTTCACAGTATCACTAGGTGACTGATTATTGCTTAGATTTGTCATTACTGAAAATAATATTCCATGGCTATCATTTATTTTCAGGAAAAATGGGAAATCCTGACTATCAAGAGCTTCAAAATAATCTATGTGCCTTTCAGTTCAGTAGAAGGGGAAAATCTTGTTGATAAGGAACACAAAGTAGCAGCACTAGAACTATCATTAAGGCAAAGGAGTAGATCAGACAATAATTCAGTAAGAAAATCATAAAAAGAAAGGCAGAGAAGGCAGTTTAGAGGCAAGGAGCAGCATTATACCATTAGCGAAGACAAAGGCAACAGAAAAGCAGTTAAGGCTAAAAAACAGCTAAGGCAGAGTTGTGAACGTGCTGGGCAGAGTCGTGAATGTGATTGGGTCAAGTCGTGTACGTTTGGGTCAAGTCATGAATGTGGGAAAAGTAGTGAACGAGTCAAGTATTATATGAACAATTAAGAAACAAATGAGCACAACCAAAGAAACAAAGTCGGCAAACCACAACAAACGAGCAGTGAGCACTATTGGATCTGAGCATTGATCAATGGTGGAGATTAAATTGAATATCGCAAATCAGTGAGTTTTACATTTATGTGTTAGGAAATCACAAGTTAAATTGTTTAAGTTTCGATGCGATAAGTCACAGAAAATGTTAAAGCAGTTGGAAATATGATGCAATATGTTGTCCTTGATGGCAACCTACCTGATGAAGATAGCAACCTATGTGTTAAAGATGAAAATGATGTTTCTTCGGGTCAGTTTAGATGTGACAAAAAAAGGAATTCCAGTGTGCCAGAAAAATGAAATAGGAAAAATTTCTCAATGTATATGCAGGTTTGATGAAGGCAACTCGCGTATAGAGTCAATGTATACACTACTTGGTATACAGGCAACCCGCGTATACATCCAAAATTAGTATATACACAGTTTTGATGATGAGAAGTCGTGCATACACGCGAGTATGAAGAAGAAAATTTGTGTATGCCTTTTTCCCTCTAAAATTATGATACCAAGGGGCATTACAATGGTATTAGCCCACAGTATTGAGTGCTATATCGTCTATTTAATTTCTTCCAAGAATACCATCGACACTTGTGTGGTTTTGGCTCATGGTATTGATAAAGGATAATCCTATATAAGGTGAGGAATATCAAAGTGCAAGGGTGTGCTTGTGGAAGGGTTGTCACTGAATACTTCTCTCTGAAGTATATTTGCATGGGATGAACTCTATTGTATTGGTAGATATGAATCTATGATGCACCCTTGGATACAATGATGGATTAAGTTCTCTAGACCTAAAATGTCTATGTACTTGCACCATCTAATAATGTGATGTTTGGATCTGTGACCCAACGCATGTTTGCTGAGGTGAAGTGAAGAAATCTAGGTAATATTATATATCTGAAACATTCTGTAAAATTAATATTTCTAGATCTATATGCTAATTTGTATCAGTGAAAGTGTGTATATACGTAGATTTGTCTTAGGAAAATTGCGTGTGGAAGTTAGGGTTTTCTAAAACTTACTGCAAAGGTTATCTGTTTATTTCTGGTGTATTTATGTTGTCTTTCAATGAAGTCTTCATATAGATCTGGGTTATTTGAATACTGTATATGCTGCTAAGTTGAATATGTACAAATTCTGATCAATGAGTGAGTAAATATGCTTAACGATGACTCATTGGTTAAGGGTTTTTCAATATTGGAAAGATCTCTGACTTAAAGCCTCATATCTAGTTCTGATATTGATCATATTTTGTAAATTCAGTATTTTCAGATCTATACACAGGTTTCCGTGAAGGAAAGCACATATACACACGGGTTCAGTGAAGTAAAGTAGCGTATGTATTTTATGATAATGAATGTTCATGATTGAGACTGATTATGCATGTTAATTCTAAAGTATGGGTTTAATATTGTGTTCTGGTTACAGTAATCTCACTGTTCTCATTGAATTTTGGGTTGTTAATGATCTTTTTGATGAGTTGTGTTGAAGCTGTCAAATCCAGTGTGAAAATTGATGAAACGTGGTCTGCAGTAATTCTGAGGGTTGAAGCCTTCAGTGTGGAAGTAGAAGATTCCTACCAGTAGAAGTTGATGTTCTGATCAAGGGTTTGAAGCTCCCTTCCAGTAGTGGGTGTTAAACGAGATCAGGGGGTTGGAGCTCCCTTCCAGTAGCAGCTCGATAACGAGAGAAGGTTGCAACCTTCTGCAGGTAGATGCCTGCGTATTGATATGATTCTACATCAATACAATATTGTAAGAAATTTTCCATATAATAAATATTGAAGACAGATACGACAGTAGTGGTGGTTTTCTCTCGAATTGGGTTTCCAACTTAAGTCTTGGTGTTCATGTTTGATGCTCTTTTGTGATGATTTATCTTGATGCACATATTTATTTTTTAACTATCTGATGCATAACTGATAAGCTGAGTTAAAGATTTTTTTGAAATTTCAACTAATAATAAATTTATTTGAGTATACACGTGATCCAAGTGGATATCGGTGGCCACCCATCTATTCCATTTGGACCAACACCATCAATTCTTGCAGCTTTTCACATTCAGCACAACTTACTATTTTTAGTAGGTTTTCGGGTCCTCCACTCCCAGAGCCGTTGTGGAGCTTTAATGATCCAAGTGGATATTTGTGGCCACCCACCTATTCCATTTGAACCCCCACCATCAGTTCTTTCAATTTTTAAGTTGCAACAAAACTTACTATTTTTAGTAGTTTTTCAGGTCCTGAACTTCCGAAGCTGTTTTGAGGCCCTAAACAACGTTTTTTGGGAAACCTGGGAGCAACATGGGTACTCCTCGGATAGATCTTTCTAACGAGCTATTGAGCGCGTCAAATGGTGATCGGATGCCAAAGTTACGTCCCCAGGAATTTGAAACACCAATTTACCCAAACGAGACCCATCGTTTTGGCGCTTCTTCTCCTAGAGTTAGGTTTTTTGAGGTTTCAGTTTTTCCATTGTTTCTCAATAATAAATAGGCCCTCAAGCCTCATTGTAACACAATTCAGAGATCTGTAGCTGCCACATCTCTTCTCAGAGATTCACTACCAGCACCCTAGCTATTTTATTTCCATTATGTTTGTAAGCATTTATGTTATTTGATATTAATAAAATTGTTAGCCACCTATAAAATTTTGGCATAGAAAACAGGTCGCTAAGTATGTTTCTAAGTCTTTAAGAGAAACATTTCCCTTGAAAATCTATCATTCTTGAAGCCTTCATGTGTTTTCTTTCCTTTGAAGAAATCTTCGTTTTTGTTTCCATTGAAAAGCCCTAAGACTGCTCTCAAAAAGGCCTCCATTTGCTCTATTTCATTCCCACAAAGTCTCCATTTTCACTACTTTTTTTCCCTTTCAAAATCCTCCAAAATCCCTCCTTTTAACCTCCAAATCTTCCTAAATCCCCTTTTTAAACCTTATACTGCCTTTTATTTGGTTTTAAAATCCCTTCTTTTGCCTACTGAAACCCCTCATTTGACTTAAAAAGCACTAATTTTGGGCCTAAAACAACATTTTTTCATTATAATACATTTAAGCCCCCGAGGGCTTATATCCATCAGCCCCTTTCCTCATATAACTATCGCCCTGCAACCGGGCACTTAAAAGCATACCTCCGCCTCGACAACAGATCGTAGCCGTCCATTCACATGATCCGATGATCGAGTAAAAAACCCGATGGCCTACCTCCGCCCACGCATCTTACCTCACATCACGCATCACCCGCACCATTAGATCTTATGCCCGTCATCCAACGGCTGAGAATGCATATCGCGCAATTTTTGCATCTGGGCGTTAAAGTTTTGAAATCGTGCGATATGGGTGGTTTAGATTTCCACGTGTCATGTGATGAGTGGAATCGCGTTACTTTTGTGAATTTCACTTACCCACCTCAGCGACACGTGAAAACCATTCCGGTTTTTCGCCTTACCGCCCTCCGCAAAGTGTTTTTGGGTCTAATCATATCCATTGATTGGTTCTAATCTAACGGCCCTGATCTAACCTTGCCTCTGCTCATTTTCCATTCACCTATGCTCTCAAATGACTTCGTCAAACGATCTCTGCCGTCGATTATTCAGATCCAACAACTCACGTTATATCATGGCTTCACTCACTCACCACTCATCTAATCCTTCAAACAACTTCAACGATGAATCTCCACAGTAGATCACCGCTGTTTGATCTAATCCGATGGTCCAAAACCCACGACGCACTCAACCTTCATCAAACTGGTTTTTTTCACCTTCCACCATGATTTTCACCGATTTCTCTGCTGCATCCACCATTTTTCATCACTGCGCCACCATTCCCACGAGCCTCCAAAGCAATCCTCCCCCACTCCCACAGGTTTTGTTTAATGAGTTTATTTTGTTTTACAGGTTTTCAAAGGGTGATAAGCCATACTGTCTCTACAATCACAGTCAAGATGATTTAGAGCGTAGAAAGACATTTCTGAAGTCAAATATCACAGAAGAGACATCCCTGGAGGGTTTAAAGCATGTTTTATTGAAAAATCAGTGTCACTAACCTTGATTAAAACCCTCCAGCGCCTCCATAACCCGTATATTCACAAACACAGGTCAGAAGAAGCAGGAGAGAGTATCAGAAGACAAATTAAAGGATTAATGCATAATGCAGAAGACTTAATGCTTATAATCCGAGGTTCAGAAGGATAAAGGACCCAGATGAAGACCATAAGAATGATCAAGAAGACTTAATGAAGTCTAAAGCACATAAACAAATTATGTCAGTGCTTTCATATCAGTATAATGTTCTTTTTCCAAGAAAATACTAAACACAAGACTTATTTCATTCTCCATCAAGCTCCTGAGATGTTATTACCCTGACAGAATTTCTTGAGCTGTCAGTGCATTGGTTATAAGACATGGAAGACCTGAAAGAAAAATCTGCACATTTCTTTCCACGGAAGATAAACAGAGTACTATAGCCAGAAAGTACTTCAAGGAACATACCCTTGGAGTTATTATAAATCTGTCGAAGACCCCTAAATCAATTAAGGGGTACTGAAAGTCAATGCATGGATATTAAGATAGAATGGGCTTCAAAAACACTTCTCCCTTTATTTTGATGAGTCATTTAAGTTCTATCTACCATTACTGTCACTCTTTCACCTATAAGAACTCATGAGAAATACATTTTAAAGGTTGTTGTTGACTGATTGTAAGAAGTTTCCCTGAGTTAGAGTTCTGTGAGTAGTAGTTGTAAAATAGCTTGGGAGATGATTTATGTATGATCATCAAGCTATTGGACAAGAATGTTGGTCTTGCTCTTCTAATATGACAAGCATGTTCATCGAATCCTGATCTAAATCAGTGGTGATGTGTTCTCTCTTTTTTTGTTGTTATCTCTCTGTTATACATCATGTTTCATTTTCTCTTATAAGAAATCAATAATTTTAGCTTAGGATATACTGCTGCAAGTACCCTAATGTTTCCTGCACTTTCTTATCTTTAATGTTTTCTACTAATTGTGTATCTAAGAACAAATTCAATATAATTTAACCAGTATAGAAGTTGGTTTATCCATGCTTACTGATGTATGAATTTAGAGTTGTTTCTTAGATTTTCTTATCTGGTTTCAGTTGAAAGAATTAGGAAACTGGGAGATTTAGAGTTAGCCTTGTCTCACTAGGTTTCTCTTCCAACATTTAGCCTTTATAAGATCCCTTTGAGTTGAATGCCAAAAGCAGAGAAAGTTAAAATTCTTTCTCTGATCTTAGGTTTCACTCTGTTTTAAACTTAAATGCTTTCTATTGTCTGAAAGTAGTCAGGAGGACTACTGGATTGTTGTCTTCAGAGTTAACCTCATTAGGAGTTTTGATCATAGAGGTTAAGGCATGCCCTGTCCCTAGATTTACTCCTAAGTGGCCACCTTGGAAGGTTTTCCTTGTCATTCTATTCATTCCCTTATTGTTTCATCCCATACTATCATCTTAAGAGATCCTCTGATATAGATGACTAGCCCTTTGAAAGCCTTGGGTATTTGAATTGCAAGTAAACCCTTTTATGACCCCATTGCCCAATGGACTTGTGTTTTCTTTGAATTATCTCCCCATTGCCAAAAATCCTTCTCTACTCATTCCTTTACCTTACATTGAACCCTTCTTTCATGTTTCCCAACCAAACGAACAAAATCATAAACCCATGTGCCTTATAGCTAGCCTAATACCTTAAATCGAACTTCAAATACATATTATTCTTTGCCTTTTATAGAGAGATCCCTCTTTGGATCCAAGAGGGCTAGATCTTGAGATCCCAAAGTGGTTTGATGTTGTCTTGTCATTTGGTATGGCCAAATCTGCCAAATCACAGGAACCACAACATAATGGCGACTCTGTTGGGAACTTTTGAGTGAATTACATCTTAAAGATACCCTTAGGATCTTAGAAAACCCCTTGATTCAAGAATATTTGGTATGTTAGCGAGTTGAGCCACCACATAATGGCGACTCCACCAGGGAACTTTGAGTAAAATTCCCCTTAAAACATCTCAAAGAACTCAAAGAAGACCAAAGTAGCCTAGATTTGGTATAGATTGTTGATGGTGGACAACAGCCTTCCTCAAAACATTTAAACCCTCCACCTGGAAACTCCACAGTTCCTAAATGACCAAAAGACTCCACTGTGAGACCAGTCCCATCATAACATCATCCATATTAAAAGAAACACACAGGATTAAGCTACCTTTTTTAAAGATTGTTTGCCTCTTGAATACTATTACACCTAGCTGACTTTCTTCGTTAAGTTTGAGAACTTAACATACTGGCTTCAAGAAAAATCCATACTAGAGCTTATCTTGATCCAAATCCACCTAAAATAGTTGACAATCCAAAAAGAATTCTTCAGAAATCATTCACACCTAGGGATCCAACTATTATCAGACCCATTTATAGAGCTAACTCAGCACCTGAAAACTTTGCAGCTCTATCAAATACTCAATTTGACTTGGATTCACCAAGTGATTTACCAAAAACTAAGTCCTTTAATAGTATAGATCAGATAGACTTTGAGCCTTCAAGTTCATCACCACAGAGTAGTCAACACATTAGTAACAGAGAAACCCCTCCATCTACACCTCCTGATATACATTTCATTCATAACTTGGGTCTCTCTCACCCTAAATTTTCTCAACAGTTTGTTGCTGGTCCAAGTATTTTTTTCATCCACATACCTACTATCCAAACGACTCTTTTCACCCCACAAAACACTATCATGGCAGCATGGTATGCTCCCCTAGTGTTGCCACAGCCTCTGGTCCCCTTACCAAATGACTATCAGTCTAAGATTCCCAATTTCACTGGAAAAGAATCTACCACATCTCAACAACATGTAGATAGGATGGAATATGCTTTTGATTACATGGAAATAGAAGACGAGACCATCAAAATGAGAATCTTTGCCCAAAGTTTAGGAGGAGAGTTAAAAAATTGGTTTAAAGGCTTAACTCCTAATAGTATCAATGACCTTCCCTCTTTACATCAAACTTTCATAAACAAATGGGAAATCAAAAGTAACCCTCTCCAAATATTAGCAGAGTATAAAAATCTTAAAATAAATCAGGGGGAGAGTGTTCATGATTACTCCACCAGGTTTAACAATGTCTACAATGCTCTCCCACCACACATGAAACCTCCCCAAGGTTTGGCCTTAGTGAAATACCCTGAAGTTTTTGATGCCGATATGGCTTACCAACTGAGGGAGAGGGATTATTCAACTTTAGAAGACATGAAAAAAGGAGTTGTGAGTGTAGAAGCTAATCTAATTGAAAAAAGAGCTAGGATGAGGGCTGAAAAGAAGGTGACCTATAGGGAAGACACCATCGCTTCTACATCTGACCCCAAATTTGATAATCTAGCCAAAAACATGGATAGGCTAGAAAGAACGATGGAAAATATGGTTGTCCAAGTCAGTAAGCAGAATAGAAATCAATCTCAAAACCAGAACCAAAACTTTAGGAGAAACACTACTCCTAATAGGCAAAGGGATTTTGACCAACAAGTCATACCCCCATTCCAAGAAAATTTCCTTGATGAGGATGAGGGATTAATAGAAGAGTCAGAGGGGACTATTATAAACATGGTGGACGTGGATAACCAAGATCACACCTTTTCCTCAGAAGATAATCAGACCCCATACACACATTGGTATAGGGAAGGGTTAGAATCTGAAGACTATAGGTTAGGAATCGAGAATGCCATCATGCAGGTCCGAGAACAATATGATCTCAGAAGTAAAAAGAAACCAGAAGCTTCCAAACCAAAAAATTCTGAAATCACCACTAAGAAAACATCTAAAAAGACTGCCAAAGAGACTGCTAAAAGCAAAAAAACAGCAGCTGAGAGTTCTGAAAAAAACAAGGACAAAAATATCCAAAACATTGATAAATCAAGTCAGGAAACCGACAGCACTAGCATTGCAGCTAATGCTCCTGAAAAAACAGCTTCAAACAATGTACATAATGAAAATCAGCAAGTTGATTTTTCCAATAAAGCAGTTACCAACAAAACAGAATTGAACCTTTCAAAGAGTCAGTCTCCTTTCAATCTAGAGAGTGAGATTGCCAAAATTAAAAAAAATTTTACCCTCACTGAGTTGGCCACCCAGGATGTATATAAATTTCAAAATTTGAAAGCTTTGAGCTTGGGAGAAAACAATGACTCTGTCAACTTAAATGATGACCAACTAGCTCTCTCGTTTGGCCCAAAAATTGAAGGGAAATTTTAGGAAGTTGTGGTGCCTCCTTTCTATGTCAGTCTTAATATCCATGAAAAAATATTACATAATGCCATGCATGATTCAGGGGCTTCACACAATCTCATTCCCAAAGTGATCATGGAAAAGTTAGGCCTAGAGATAACCAGACCTTATAAAGATTTATATTCTTTTGACTCTAGCAGAGTGAAGTTTTTCGGCCTGATCAAAGACTTGTGTGTAAATTTAACCCAAATCCTAGCCAAGTGCATGGTAATGGATATTGTAGTGGCTGATGTACCTCCTAAAAATGGCATGTTTCTATCAAGATCATGGGGTGCCAAGCTACAAGGAACAATGCAAATGGACATGACATATGCTACTATCCCTATTTTCAGCCAGCTTAGAAGACTATATAGGGAATCACACATGAAATTTATGGTAAGCAGCCCAAAGAAACCAGAAAATTCCCCTCTTTACTCTATCCACACAAACCTAGACTCTTTTATCCTTTATAGTGATGAGTTTACAGATGAGCAAGGGCTAGAGAATAAAAACTCAAATAGCAAAGTAGAGGCCACAAATCTAAACATAATAGTAGCTTTGGATACAGAGGGAAACGAGAGAGAAGTATTCGAGCAGTGTGCTGAAATAAAAGACCAGAGTGAACAAAGCCAAGACTGCAAATATCATATCTCCCATAAAACTAAACTCCATAAAAATCCTGAGGAACAAAACATAATACAACATGGTACCTACCTCAGAAAACAACATAATAGTGAACATAGCATTAGGGATGAAACTGACAACCAATCTACAAACAATCCTTTATGGAGCATGAGCTTTGATGGGTCTTGCACTAAAAAGAATGCAGGAGATGGGGTGTGGTTGCACAATACTGGAAAAAAATTATGCTGAGAACCATGCCTTCAAACTAAATTTCAAATGTACAAACAACATAGCAGAGTATGAAGCTCTCCTTTTAGGGCTGCATCTATTGAAAAGACTAGGAGCTAAAAGGATAGTTGTTCATGGAGACTCAGAACTGATCATCAAACAAGTAAATGGAGAATACACTGCCAAACATCCTAGACTAAGGGCATATAAGAATGATGCCATAGATCTGTTGAAAACATTTGTAGAATATGAGCTTGTGTTTGTCCCTAGGAGTCAAAACATACTTGCAAATGGATTGGCCTGCGTTGGTAGTTCACATCAGAGACCACCTAGTGATAAACAGATCATTTTTCAAACAAAATACAGACCAGCAGTACCAGATAATGAAAAATATTGGCAGGTTTTTGAAGGTGACAAGCAAATAGAGGATTTCTTGCTTTGCAGGAATGAGTTTGAATTGCCAGATTCAAGCTTTAATTCTGATGAAACCAGTTCAGATAAAGAGCCCCCTGATAAATAAAAACCATTACCTACTATAGAAGTAAACATGTTGACCAAAGAATTCAAAGACCAATCAGAAGAATACATGAAAACAGATAAAGAGGACATTGAGGTATTGTAGTCCAAAGACAAAACGTACCCAAAGGACTAGCCCCTTTTGAGGACCTCTTTGATTTTAATGATGTGGCAAAGAATCCCACTATAGAACACACTGAATCTAATGTTGAAGAATGCAATATAGGCAGCAAAGACAAGCCTAAAATGATCAAATTATCTAAAACTTTGCGAGCACATATCAAACATAAATACATTGATTTATTTAAAGAGTTTGTTGATTTTTTTGCTTGGAGTTATGAAGATTTGAAAGCCTATGACACAAAGATCATCCAGTATAAGATTCCATTGAAAGAAAATTAGAAACATTTTAGGCAAAAGCTGCACAGAATAAACCCTGTGCAATTGCCCCTGGTAGAAAAAGAAATTAAGAAAATGTATGAGGCTAGAATCATAGTGCCTATGAGGTTTTCAGATTGGGTATCTAACCTTGTGGCTGTAAGGAAAAATACTGGAGAAATAAGGTTGTGCATTGATTTTAGAAACTTAAACAGAGCTTCACTTAAAGACAATTACCCCTTGCCCAAAATAGAACACATCCTACAAAGGGTAGTTGGTTCTAAGAGGATTTCTCTGTTAGATGGATTTTTAGAGTACAACCAGGTCTTATTACTCCCAGAAGATCAACTTAAAACAGCCTTCACCACTCCTTGGGGCACTTTCATGTATGTGAAATGCCTTTTGGATTAATGAATGCTAGTGCCACCTTTCAAAGAGCCATGGAAATTGCATTCTCAGAGGAAATAGGTCACTTCATCGTTATCTACCTTGCTGACATAACAGTTTATTCCAAAACTGATGAAGAACACCTTAAAAATCTGAGGAAAGTCTTTGAGAAATGCAGAAGATTTGGGCTATCTTTAAATCCCAAGAAGACAGTGTTTGGTCTCCAAGAAGGTAAACTTCTTGGTCATATTATATCTAAAAAGGGGATTAAAATAGACCCAAAAAGAGTTGAGGGAATATTGCAGATTAGCCACCCAAGGAATATCAAAGAGTTGCAGTCCTTTATTGGGAATATTAACTTCTTAAGGAAGTTTATACCCAACCTAGTAGAACTCCTTAGAAACATGACTAATATGCTTAAAAAAGAAGTAGGAGTTAAGTGGACTCTAGAAGCCAATAAATCTTTTGAATTGGTAAAACATGCACTCACCCCAGCACCAATTCTCATCAGCCCAGATTTTACAAAATATTTCCTTATATTCTCATTTGCATCAGAACATACTGTGGCTGCTGTCCTATTGTAGAAAAATCTAGAGGGATAAGAGCAGCCAATTGCATTTTTCAGCAAAGCATTAAGAGATGCACCTATGAAATATAATATCATGGAAAAATAGGCCTATTCCTTGGTAAAGGCCTTGAAAGACTTCATAGTGTATATTTTACATTCCCATATTATTGCCTTTGTGCCTAACATAGTAGTGAAGGACAATTTGTCACAAGACCTAGATGGAAAAAGAGGCAAGTGGATTGCTGTGATACTAGAGTACGATTTGGAAATAAAACCCACTAAGCTCATTAAGGGTCAAGGCTTAGCACAATTAATGGCCGAATCTAACTTACAAGCCCTTGACATTAATATTGTATATGCTTTGGATGAACAGGAGGGACTACCAGCTCCCATTGTTGAAGAACAATTCCAAAACTCTCCTTGGTATGCTGATATCTTGTATGTGCTTGTAAATCTTAATGCTCCTCCTGATTTATCTAAGACAAAGGCAAGGATTTTAAAGTTGAAAGCTACAAATTATTGCATTTTAAATGAATGTTTATATTGGAAAAATGACAATGGTTTATTGCTTAAATTTTTTCCTGAAGTTGATTCAGATAGAATCAAGCATGAGTTCCATGAAGGAGAGTGTGGAGGCCACCTATATTGGAAAACCACTACAAATAAAATCCTTAGAGCTGGCTAAACTCGGCCCACCTTATTCCAAGATGTCCACAAAATGATAGTTTCCTACCATAAATGCCAAATATTTGAGGGCAAAAGAAAACGCCTTCCTTTACCTTTACAACCAATCATTGTCGAAGCTCCTTTTCAACAGTGGGGCCTAGACTTCATAGGGGAAATCCATCCTACTTCATCTGCCCAACATAGATGGATACTCACAGCCACTGACTATTTCACCAAATGGATAGAGCCCATCCCTTCTAGGAATGCCACAGATTTAGTTATCATTAAATTCCTTGAAGACCATATCCTATCTAGCTTTGGCTGCCCTAGGAAAATTATCACTGATAATGTTGCTGCATTTGGTTCCACAAATATGATTAATTTTTGCCACAGGCATCAAATTTCACTTGGTCATTCTACTACTTATTACCCTCAAGGTAATGGGCTGCCAAATCATCAAATAGAAGTTTGGTGTGTTGGGTGTGGATCCTGATTATCTTGTTTATTTTGTATCACAGTGTTGGACCCCCTGTACCTTAATGGGGGTAGCAACGCCGCCCATAATTAAACACTGCCTGGGGAGTCCAGGGGGGGCGGTTGCAACTTTATGGATCCCCCCCCTGGCGGGGGGTTTCAGGGGCAGTGCCCCTGAAGCTAAAAACAGATGTAGAATTGCCTTGTAAAATTATAGTAATTTCTAGTCAATATGGGCCATTCACTAGGCAGATGATCTGATGATAGAAGTTATGTTTAGTTTAGGGTTTTTTCCCTAGAAGGCACCCCCTTGCTTGTATGAGGGTATTGTATTGTGGCTATGTATGGTATGTGTATTCTCGGAGCGAGAAACAGAGAGGGAGACTGTGAGAGAGAACAGAGGATATTACAACGGATATGTTGTAGGTTGTGTCTCTTCATTTTTGCTAGATAATAGAAAGGAAGGACTGGTTGTTCGGGGTGGATGTAGCCCAAACTAGGTGAACCACGTATATCTGTGTCTCTCTGGTTTTATGTGTTTTTTGTGCTTATTTTTTCCTCATATTTTATGTGTTTCCTTGCTCTGTAATATTTAATTTTCTAACATGGTGACCATCATCAAGAAGCTACTGGAAGAGAACAAAAAATCATGGCATAACAAGTTGGTGCATGCTTTATGGGCAGACAGGTTGACAACAAAGAAATCCATTGGAATGTCTCCATATCAGTTTGTCTATGGAGCAGATGCGGTGTTTCCTACCAGTTTATGGGTGCTAGTGATAAAATTGGTCCAAGAAATACAGTCAAAAGAAGACAGCATGGTAAGGAGGATCAATCAGACCATACATCTCCAGCAAACACGGGAAGAAGTCTACAACAAAGCTCAGAAAGTGCAAGAGAACATAAAAAATCTGTTTGATAAGAGGAAAAATGCCTGTGATTTCAAAACTGGAGACAAGGTACTCAAATGGGACTCTAGAAGAGAAGATAAGGGTAAGCATGGCAAGTTTGATAGTTTATGGCAAGGCCCTTACATCATTCAATCCACCATTGGTCCTAATGGATTTTTCCTGCAAGAATTGGATGGTATAGATCTGTTTGGGGGTCCTGTCAATGGCAGGATGCTCAAGCATTATTACTGCTAAATTTCAGTTTAAATTTATCACTTCCATTGTAAATACCGTTGCTTTGTTTTGTTTAAAAAAGAAAAATAAATAAATAAATATATATATATATATATATATATATATATATAATAATAATAATAAAGGTTCAGACAAGCTCAAAACTTGAACATATGAAGTTCCAAAGAGTGGCTCAAATCAGATCAAACCTAAGCCAGAAAGAGTGAAAGGTTGGTTCTAACATGCTCAAAACTTGAACCATCAAAGTGTTAGCCACCTATAATATTTTGTTAGACCTAAAGGTGGCTAAAACTTTTGGGAGCCTCCAAGGAACAAATTTTACCATTAAAACTTGTTGGCTCTTGAAGTCTCTGAAAGGTCTCCTGCCTCTTCCTTTTGTCCAAATCTTTTACTGCTACTGTTTCATACTTCAAAAGCCTCTGAAATCCTATTAAAATCCACAGTTGAATACTTCTACAAAGGACCCTTTTCCCTTTCTTTTTCCCTCCACTGACCTCATTGGCTATTCTCTATTTCCCATGAAAACCCCACAATTTCATGTTCTTTCCTTTCCATTTCATTAAAATCCCTTTCATAAGGTTAAAAACCCACTTTCTGACCTTATCGGAACCTTCATTTCCCTTTAAAAACCATAGAAAATGCAAATTTTCTATGCACTGGACTTAAGCCCCCTCGGGCTAAGTCTCCTCCTCTTTTTCCTCCATGCGCCCGAGTGCTAGAACCGAATGCTACAAGTATCGGGTGCTTATCCTTTCTCTTTAATTTTCTCCGCCCAAAACACCAAAAACCTTTGTAAACTATGGAAATTAGATTTAAATCAAATTTCAAAGGTTTTCCGCCCACGTGATTTTCAAAACAATCTTGGCCATCGATCCGCTCCGCAGATCGGACGGCGCGGCACGAGACTTATTGTGTGGGCCCCCCATCATTACGTCACTTCTCGAAACCACTTGGTTTTTTCTGCACCGCCTTCATGCGAAGGACGATTTTCCCCGGCTGCCCAGCGATTCCATATGTTGGCTGCCACGCGTCCCCGTACCTATTTCAAAACCACCGCATAAAGTTAATCCCCCGCGCGTTATCTGTCAGGCCGTGACCACCCAGCGGAATTAACAATCGCCGTTCGATCTGATCCTTCGCATCTAACGGCTTCCCTTCACTAAAGCTGCCTGACCTTTAACCAACTTGCATACTATTTATCCGGGCCCCGGCGTGATCGAAAATCGATCTCCACCGTCGATCTCTGCAGATCGACGGCCCACATTCGAATTCCTGATTCTATAGCCCAGTCAAACTCCCTCCGCTGCTGACTTTCCCGATCACTCCCGACCGTCGATCATAGCGCGATCGATGGTTCAAATTGCCCCGCTCCTCTGCACGCCCTCCGATGCAGATTGACCTATACGCAGGATTATATAACGTTTTTTCATTTTTTTTGCAGGTTTAAATGTATTTTCTGTCATTTCCAAAGAAGATTCAGCGACTGAGGGTGACGACCCTCCCTTGTTCGATTCCTCCGAGGAAATCATCCACAGGGTTTTAAATCACGTTATATTGTTGTTTTCACAGGCATTGATGCCTTACATACCCTGCACAGCCCTGCACGACAGAAAAACCATGAAGATCAATGAAGAGAAAGAGTATCAGATGTTGAAGACCAAAAATGAACCAGAACAGCAGATTTGTGGGGATTAAGGCTAAGACAGTTATCAAACGCCTAATCCCCGGATCTAAAACACAGATTAAAGGAAAATCTAAAGTGTTTCATCAGGAAACCCTTTACCGCCACAGATGGAAGCAAATTGATTCTTCCCAACAACTAAAGCGCCACCTGTGCCTCAAAGTATTCAATCAAGAACTGAATTTATTGATCAAAGTCAGATATTTTACCTCAAAGCAGCCGTAGGGTTATTTCTGCAAGGGATTTAATGACAGAAGGTCGGCAGAGTAACCCTATCATCACACAGAGCCGCAAATGTCAACAGAAGCTCCCACCGAGCTTGAATCATAAGTGTAAATCAATTAATGCAGTAAAACACCTGTATAGTTTCTTCATTTGAGCCCCTAAGGGCCAAAAAAAGACATTAACTCTGCATTTATTGTATTTGAGATCTTTATTCAGATCTCACCTCCTCATCCTTCTATAAATACTTCAGTAGAAGATGAGTGAGGGGTTGGTTGTTAATGTAATTGCTGAAGCATTGTAATTGTAACTGAGCTGAAGACTCTTGATTGTAGATAGGATTTCACTCGCTCTTGGAGCTCTGCTTGTAGCAGATAAGTTAGGTTGTGAAGGAAAGATGAATTAAAACATTGGACTTGAAGATTGTAACCGGTTTGGAGCATCAATACAAGCTGATTTATGGGATCCTGGTCTATGCTGACGGTGATGTTATTCTTATTGTAACTTGTGATTTTGTTTTTGTTTTCATTATGTTTCCTTTTCTTCTGTAAAGAACAGTTTAAACAGTGTTAGGACCTACTGTATAGCAGTACCCTTCTCTGGCTGATAAATCTTTATTTAAATGTTTTCTTCCTTCTGTGTTATTTGGAAATGATTTAATTCAGTTTAGGCATAGGCATGTTGGCATTCCCTCATCTTATCGCCTTGACTGAATGTTATTTTTAAATGTTACTTTCAATATATGTGGTGTGAAGATGAATTGAGGAAATTAAGGTTAGCCCTGAGTCCCTTCCTTATTTGCTCAACTATTTGATTGTTTCCCTTAGAATGTGTTAAAATCTAACTAGTTTCAAAGTACTTATCAGATCTTATGCCATTCTGTGTTATCTCTGTGATCGTCTTGAAAGTAACTAAGTAAAGAAGAGCTAGGAGAGGATTTGTGGTGCGCCCGGCCCGCTAGTTTCTACTTCAAAGGTTGCCTTCAAGTTTCCCTTTGTTTTTTATGCGTTTTCTATTGGAAGTGTATCAAAGGCTGGATAGTTTCAAAGCACTTACCAGATCCTAGTTTGCTTTCATGTCTTTCTTAAGTGCCTGGTCAAAGGCTGGCTAGTTTCAAAGTACTTACCAGATCCTGGGCTACTCTTTGTTCTTCATTTGTTTTTCCCCTTCTTATTGTATCACTCCATTCCATAAATCAAACCTTAAAGAGATCCTTAGGCATAGATGACTTGCCCCATAGACCACTCTTGAACCTGATTGTTTCAATTAAATCCCCTTATGACTCCATAGCCCAATGGACTGAAAACCTGCCATCATCTTTATTCTTGATCAAAGCTTACTCTTTTGCTTGCAACTTCTCACCTTTGAACCTTTTTACCTTTGGGACTTTCACCTCTAACAGCAATCATGTTTCAACCATCCAAAAAAAAACAAAACCCTTGGACCTCATAACTATCCTAATATCATTACCCCAAACTTCAAAGACAAATCCATCTTTGTGCATATTGGAGAGATCCCTCTCCGGATTCAGGAGGGCTAGATCCTAGAATCCCAAAGTTGGTTGAAATGATGTTAACTTTGTGATCGGAATTTTGCCAATATTTCTTATTACAGAGACTTAACACAAAGAAAGAAGAAGAAACAGCTCTAACAAACTCAAAACCAGAGCAGAAATGAAGAAAGAAAAGTGACTCTAACAAGCTCAAAATCTGAGTCATAGGAGAAGGAAGGATGCTATTAATTTTCATAATTTAAAGCCTTCACATTTTGTTTCAATTTTCTGCAAAGTTCATTTCATGTGTAGCTGGTCTTTATGCCATGGACCCACAGCAAATCAGACAGTCTAATCCTGGTTTGTCTATATTTAAATTTCTGTTTTAGAATGTAGAGAATGAAATCTGCCAAACAGTTTAATCCTGGCAGATAGTAGTTTAGGTAGAGAAGCTATGAGTCCAACTGTTTAATCTAGTTTCATGGAGAAATAAGGGTATACTTAGATTATTTTTTTCTTTCAATAAAAAAATATAATGATGAAGAAGGTCTGCAAGTCTAAATGCACCTTGAAGAAAAAGAAATGTTAGGACAGTAGGATGGGTAGGTATATTGTTTGGGAAAGTATTGTTGCTGATATAATGTCTTCATGATTGTAGCAGCTGATCAAAAAAGAAGAAAATATGGTCAAGCGCCAAGCATCTGGCCTACTTCCAAAAGATTATTTCTGAGGTTCTTGACATCTTCAAGAAGATGCCATCCCCATGTGGAGCCACTGTTAGCCACCTATAAAATTTTGGCATAGCAAACAGGTGGCTAAGTATGTTTCTAAGTCTTCAAGAGAAACATTTCCCTTGAAAATATATCATTCTTGAATCCTTCATGTGTTTTCTGTCCTTTGAAGAAATATTCGCTGTTGTTTCCATTGAAAAGCCCTACTGTTTGTGAAAAAGACTGCTCCCAAAAAGGCCTCCATTTGCTCTATTTCATTCCCACAAAGTCTCCATTTTCACTACTTTCTTCCCCTTTCAAAATCCTCCAAAATCCCTCCTTTTAACCTCCAAATCTTCCGAAATCCCATTTTTAAACCTTATACTGCCTTTTATTTGGTTTAAAAATCCCTTCTTTTTCCTACCGAAACCCCTCATTTGGCTTAAAAAGCACTAATTTTGGGCCTAAAACAACCTTTTTTCATTATAATACACTTAAGCCCCCAAGGGCTTATATCCATCAGCCCCTTTCCTCATATAACTATCGCCCTGCAACCTAGCACTTAGAAGCATACCTCTTCCCCGACAACATATCGTAGTCATCCATTCACATGATCCGACGATCGAGAAAAAAACCGGATGGCCTACCTCCAACCACACATCTTACCTCACATCGTGCATCACCTGTACCATCAGATCTTCCACCCATCATCCAATGGCTGAGAATGCATATCGCGCAATTTTTGCATCTGGGCGTTAATGTTTTGAAATCGTGCGATATGGGTGGTTTTAGATTTCCACGTGTCGTGCGATGAGTGGAATCGTGTTATTTTTGTGAATTACGCTTACCCCCCTCAACGCCACGCGAAAACCATTCCGGTTTTCCGCCTTACCACCCTCCGCAAATTTTTTTTGGGTCTAATCACAGCCGTTGATTGGTTCTAATCTAACGGCCCTGATCTAACCACGCCTCCGCTCATTTTCCATTCACCTATACTCTCAAATGACTTCGTCAAACGATCTTTGTCGTCGATTATTCATATCCAACGACTCACATTATATCATGGCTTCACTCACCCACCATTCATCTAATCCTCCAAACAACTTTGACGATGAATCTCCACCATAGATCACCACTGTTTGATCTAATTCGACGGTCCAAAACCCACGATGCACTCAACCTTCATCAGACTAGTTTTTTTCACCTTCCACCGTGATTTTCACCGATTTCTCTGCTGCATCCACCATTTTTCATCGTTGTGCCACCATTCCCACGAGCCTCCAAAGCAATCCTCCCCCACTCCCACAAGTTTTTTTTAATGAGTTTATTGTGTTTTGTAGGTTTTCAAAGGGCGATAAGCCATACTGTCTCTACAATCACAATCAAGATGATTTAGAGTGCAAAAAGACATTTCCAGATTCAAAGATCACAGAAGAGACATCCCTGGAGGGTTTAAAGCACTTTTTATTGAAATATTAGTGTCACTAACCTTGATTAAAACCCTCCAGCGCCTCCATAACCCGTATATTCACAAACACAAGTCAAAAGAAGCAGCAGAGAGTATCAGAAGACAAATTAAAGGATTAATGCCTAATGAAGAAGACTTAATTCTTATAATCTGAGGTTCAGAAGGATAAAGGACACAGATGAAGACCATAAAAATGATCAAGAAGACTTAATGAAGTCTAAATCACATAAACAAATTATATCAGTGCTTTCATATCAGCAGAATGTTATTTTTCCAAGAAAGGACTAAACACATGACTTATTTCATTCTCCATCAAGCTCCTAAGATGTTATTACCCTGACAGAAGTCCTTAAATTGTTAGTGCATTAGTTATAAGACATGGAAGACCTGAAAGAAAAATCTGCACATTTCTTGCCATAGAAGATAAACAGAGTACTGCAGCCAGAAAGTAATTCAAGGAACATACCCTTGGAGTTATTATCAATCTGTCAAAGACCCCTAAATTAGCTAAAGGGTACTGAAATTCAATGCAGGGATATTAAGACAGAATGGGTTTCAAAAACACTTCTCCCTCTGTTTTAATGAGTCATTTAAGTTCTATCTACCACTACTATCACTCTTTCACCTATAATAACTCATGAGAAATACATTATAAAGGTTGTTGTTGACTGATTGTGAGCTGTTTCACTGAGTTAGAGTTCTGTGAGTAGTAGTTGTAAAATAGGCTGGAAGATGATTTTTGGATGATCATCAAGCTATTGGACAAGAATGTATGTGACTGGTCTTGCTCTTCTAATATGACAAGCATGTTCATCGGATCCTGATCTAAATCAGTGGTGATGTGTTCTCTCTTTGTTTGTTGTTCTCTCTCTGTTATACATCATGTTTCATTTTCTCTGATAAGAAATCAGTAATTTTAGCTTAGGATATACTGCTGCAAGTACCCTAATGTTTCCTGCACTTTCTTATCTTTAATTTTTTCTGCTAATTGTGTATCTAAGAATAAATTCAATATAATTTAACCAGTATAGAAGTTGGTTTATCCATGCTTACTGATGTATGAATTTAGAGTTGTTTCTTAGATGTTCTTGTCTAGTTTTAGCTAAAAGAATTAGGAAACTGGAAGATTTAGAGTTAGCCCCATCTCACTAGGTTTCTCTTCCAACAGTTAGCCTTTCTAAGATCCCTTTGAGTTGAATGCCAAAAGAAGAGAAGGTTAAAATTCTTTCTCTGATCTTAGGTTTCACTCTGTGTTAAACTTAAATGTTTTCTATTGTCTGAAAGTAGTCAGGAGGACTGCTGGACTGTTGTCTTCAAAGTTAACCTCATTAGGAGTTTTGATCATAGAGGTTAAGGCATGCCCTATCCCTAGATTTACTCCTAAGTGGCCACCTTGGAAGGTTTTCCTTGTCTTTCTATTCATTCCCTTATTGTTTCATCCCATACTATCATCTTAAGAGATCCTCTGATATAGATGACTAGCCCTTTGAAAGCCTTGGGTATTTGAATTGCAAGTAAACCCTTTTATGACTCCATTGCCCAATGGACTTGTGTTTTCTTTGAATTATCTCCACATTGCCAAAATTCCTTCTCTGCTCATTCCTTTACCTTACATTGAACCCTTCTTTCATGTTTCCCAACCAAACAAACAAAATCATAAACCTATGTGCCTTATAGCTAGCCTAATACCTTAAATCGAACTTCAAAGACATATTATTCTTTGCCTTTTATAGAGAGATCCCTCTCTGGATCCAAGATGGCTAGATCCTGAGATCCCAAAGTAGTTTGATGTTGTCTTGTCATTTGATATTTCCAAATCTACCAAATCACAGGAACCACAACAGAAATGAAGCCTTATTTCCGTTGCATCTCTATGTTTATGGTTATTTCTGTATCCTGTTGCGTTCCTGCATAAAATACGGATCAACGCGATTTTTCGTTAGTATATCCACATGTATACGTGAGTTGGGTTCATCAAATTCACGTATAGAATTCAGTAAATAAAAGTAAAAAAATTCAGTGAACTATAAATAATGATTCAGCCCCCCTCTCAGTATTTTTCCCAACAAAATGCGAAGTGTGGGTGATGACGTGGCAAGATGACGTGGAAGTGACGTGGAAAGTTGACATGGCAGATGACATAGCCCTGGCCTGCATACCGTACATCGCAATTTTTAAGAGTTAAGTGCTAAGGGTTTGAGTTATAATCACTGAAGTGCGATATGCGATGCGGTGGGGCCCAATCGCAATCAAAAATTGCAAACTTTAAAGGACAAACACAGGAGTTAATTGTGAAAATTGCTGAAGTGCAATGTGTGATGCCAAGTGGGACACAATTTCATAGCGCGCATTGCAAGTTTCAAAAGATAAGTACGAAGGAAATGTTAAAAAAAACGAAGTGTGAAGTGCGATGTTGACGCGGATGCGATGTGGTTCCAGGATGGAATCTAAAATATTTTAGGTCCAGGTGTATGTATTTTGTACTCTGTTTTATGAAGAAATATGCCAAAACATGGCATGAAAGACTTATGGTAGAATAAGCCCCGAAAAGGAGTGAAAACAAAGGAGTTCGAGTTGGGAAAAGGGCATTCATGCAGAACTATTATGGTATACTAGCAGAAGCGAAAAAGGCAGTAGATCACATCAACACCGTCACCAATCAATGAAAAGTGGCCAGCATTGCACCATATTTGGTTACCTAATGTCGATTTTCTAAAAAACAGAGCCAGATGTCAGAGCCACCATTGGTTTCCTCTTCGTGACCATCACAGCCACCTCCAAGCTTATTGTTTGATCTTACGAAGAGCCATCGAAGCTTTTGGATCCATGAAGAGTTTCCCAAAATTAATTCTACAGGCGGTGTTTTTGTCAAATATTTTTGATCAAGCCTTGCATGGCCACTCTTGCCCACTTCCCGATAAATTGTAATCAATGAAAGGTTTCCGAGTAAGGTAAGGAAACCGACGTAGTATTTAGATAAACACTACATGCCTTAGCAGTATCAAGGGTGGGAAAATTGGACTCTGCTGAAACTTGCATTGTAAGAAGCATTAGAACATTGTAACTATTTGAGCTGGGCATCAATAATAAGTGATCGTTCACAGGATTCTTGAGCTATGTTAATGGTGATGTTTTTCCTCTGCATTAATGGTTTTCCTCTATCTTTTCATGATGTGCAACAATTTATCTTATTTCAAAACATAAAATTTAGATTAAGATTTTTCGAAAGAGCACCTTGATTCTGCCTGTGTTTTTTATCTTAATGTTTTCTTCTGAATTTTACTTAAATAATTCTTAACTTCTCTTTAGATATTTCTAAACCCACTACTTTCTCCCATCTTATATTCACACTGCCAGTAAGTTCCAATCTGCATAGTTCGCTTGCCTTGTGAATTCCCTTGAAAATTTGATGCACAATTCAGCCTTTTATGACTCCATATCCCAATGGATTAAGTCTCACAGCTTTATCATTCCAACCACTCAATCAATCAAAAAAAACAACCCTCATAATTTCTATAACTAGCCTAATATCAACATTTAGAATTATCAAGCTAAATCATAAAAATAGAGAGAACCCTCTCTAAGTCTAGGAAGGCTAGGTCCTGGACTCCAAAGTGGTTTGATTTTTTCCTTTGTCATTTTTTCTTGCCAATATTACAAATTACAGGGTGATAACATAATGGCGACCATACTAGGGAAACACTTATTGAAAAAGCTCAATGTTTCTTCAGAACTTAGAAACCCCAGTAAAAATTAGATGATTTGAGTATTTTCCAAGATTGGTATCTGGTTGTTGATGGTGGAAAACAAGCTAGGCATAATAAATTTGAAATCATGCACCTCGCGACTCCAATTCAAATCAGTCCCATTCAAAGACTTCACTAGAGGAAGTACCTGAAACATGACCAGTCAACCTAGAAAGAGAGAGTATTCAAGCCCAAATTGGATTCAAGAAATTGTTGTTTTTATTTGTAACTATGTTTTGTCCTACTTTAAGCCTTATCAAGAGTACAGTGTTGAGGTTTACATTGATCATTGGAAAATTGATGAGCCTTAAGAAGCTAAGCCCAAAATTTTATACCATGTACATACGTATACACATGTGCACATCCCGGATGCACTTGTGGAAAACCCAGTGAAACATGAGCCTCAGGATTTATTCCCTGCTCCTGCTAAATTCCCATATGGTTATAAGTCTCCTGTTGTACTGCCTATACCTATAAAATTCCTAGACATATACAAGCCTCTGGTTTTGCCTCCTATCCGCCATGACCTCCTACAAATTTTATCAATAATCTACCCAGATTTGATGGAGAAAATGAAAAGATCACTGCTGAAAAGCATATTCAAAATCTTGAGGATTTCCTTGATCTGTTTGAGGTGGGAGAAGATGATGTGTGTATCATAATGTTTTCCCTATCATTGCAAGATAAAGTTAAAAATTGGTTTAAATATCTTCTAGATGCAAGCATTAGCAATTTTCATCAATTCACTCAAGTTTTCCTAGATATATGGGGGGTCGTGGGAAATGTTTTTCTCATCATGGAAGAGTATAACCATTTAAAAATATAGCCAGGGGAGATAGTACAACATTTTTCTGCCAGGTTCAATAAGTTTTACCATTCGATTCCTGCTAAGATAAAACCACCCCCAGGATTATTTCTTTGGCACTACCGAGATGAATTTGACCCAGAGATGGAATTCCAGTTAAGAGAAAGGGACCTGACAACCCTGGAAGAAATGAAAAGTGCGGCAGTTGATGTGGAAGCCAACTCATTGAACAGGGAAGAAAAGTTAAAAGAAATGAATAAGGAAAAAATAGAAAGAGAGCAATTGATATCTTCAGAGATAAAGCTAGATATGTTGACAAACACAGTCAATGAAATGATGCATATGATTAGCAGGAACGAGGAACTTTATGTTCAGTTACCTCATGTTCCATTAGTTCTAGAAAAGACAAACATCAATGTATCCAAGAATTTTGCAGCCCATCTCAGACACCCTAAAAAAAAAATGATTGTTTCATGTACTCTATCCAGAACATAGCCAGAGATGAAGTCCTAAATCAGAAGGAGGCAAGGAAATCCTCAACAACAATGTACATGATAGATGACCCTGTTGAAACTTGCATTACAAGAAGCATTGGAACATTGTAACTGTTTGAGCTGGGCATCAATAATAAGAGACCGTTCATAGGATTCTTGAGCTATGTTAATGGTGATGTTTTTCCTCTGTTTTAATGTTTTTCTTCTGTCTTTTCATGATGTGCATCAATTTATCTGATTTCAAAACATAAAATTTAGATTAATATTTTCTGAAAGATCACCTTAATTATGTCTGTGTTTTTTATCTTATTGTTTTCTTCTGAAGTATAGTTAAATAATTCTTAACTTCTCTTTGGCTATTTCTGAACCCACTACTTTCTCTCATTTCATATTCACACTGCCAGTAAGATCCAGTCTACATAGTTAGCTTTCCCTATGAATTCCATTGAAAATTTGATGCACAATTTAGCATTTTATGACTCCATAGCCCAATGGATTAATTCTCACAGCTCTATCAGTCCAACCACCCAATCAATCAAAACAAACAATCCTCAGAATTTATATAACTATCCTAATATCAGCATTTAGAATTATCAAGCGAAATCATAAAAATAGAGAGAGCCCTCTCTGAGTCTAGGAAGGCTAGGTCCTAGACTCCAAAGTGGTTTGATGTTGTCCTCTGTCATTTGTTCTTGCCAACCTTACAAATTACAGGGTGGTAACACACTCTACATATTCAAGTAAATACATTGGGACAAGAGGAAGCCTTCATGGTGTTGATCATGGTGTGAGAGCTAGTTTATATTAATTATAACAATTATGAGACTTTATTACATATGCATCATGTTAGTTTCATAAAACTATCCCTCTGATTATTGTATTCCATGACCAAAGCATCTCTACATATGTTGACATTATGTGTGTGTGTTTTCAATGTTTATAAAAATATACATATACTTTTTTCCATGCATTTTATGTACTTAGTAGCATATTTTTGTGAATAGATAAACATATCATATGTATTCCATTGAAGCGGGATCAAACATTGATACTAGACATAGGGAAAGAGACGAGGAACACGAAAGAAGGAAGGGTGAAGGAAAAGTAATTGATAAAGGTAGAAAACCACCCTTGAGTGAGTTGTAATTACATACTTTATGATTGTTATATAATGTTAAAATATGTGTATTTTTATTTTATTTTATAAAACTAAAACCAAGAGATACTATATTAAAAGGGTTGTAGTGTTATGAAACCAACTCCCAAAATAGAAGAAAAGAGAGGTCAACGCCTTATAAATCAGCCACTTCGAGGGGGAACCTCCTTTACATTACATAAATGAAAAATTATTGGATGATACAAATGAAAAAACCTCCTTTCTATATATAAATTCCATGGGGTCACAATATAATCCTAGCTGACCTAACAATAATAATGTAAGGGCACAATAATAACAATAGTGGCTTTTATGGGACACATAATAAAATTATGGGGGCTACAGGGGTACAACAATAACAATAAGGGGGCTACACTAACAACAATAAGGGACTACACTAGTAATATAGGGACCTAACATGCCCCTCTCCTTCAAAAAAGTGTTGTCCTCAATGCTTGAGTAGCTCTAGATGATTCTATATAAAAATATCATCCTCCCATGTGGAATATTCAGTGGGCAAGTTCTTCCACTTGATGAGATACTCTGAAATTGATCGATTATGTAGCTGTCGAGTTCTTGTTTCTGTGACTGCTTTAGGTTCCAACATGATTTTTCCTTCCTCATCAAGTTCCGGAAATATTGTTTGAACTAGAAGTTTTTCACTTATAACTTTCTTTAAGCGTGAAACATGGAAAACAAGGTGCACTCGAGAAGAAGCGGGAAGCTCCAATTTGTATGCCATAGTACTAATATTTTGCAACACCTTATAAGTACCATAGTACTTTGGTGATAATTTATTATCCTTCTTATCTTTCTTGAGGGACATTTGTTTGAATGGTTGTAGCCATAAAAATACCCAGTCTCTAATATCAAAACTTCTATCACTGTGATGCTGATCTGCCTCTTATTTCATTCGATTTTGTGCCAAATTTAGGTTATCCTTTAAGAGTTCTGAGAACTTGTTGTTGATGCTCGATGTGATCTTCCACTGCTTGAACCTTATAATTTTCTCTTAAATATGATGTGATCGATGGTGGATGATATCCATAAAGCACCATAAATGGGGTCATTTTTGCTGCAGTATAGAAGGAAGTGTTATACCACCATTCAACATGAGGTAACCAATTGACCCATTGTGTTTGTTTATCAGATAAAAAACAACAAAGATATCCTTCCAAACATTTGTTCACTATCTCAGTTTTCCAACCAGATTGAGGATGAAAAGATGAGCTATGAGCTAGTTGAGTACCCAAATAAGAATATATTTCCGTCCAAATATTTCCAGTAAAAATGGGATCTCTATCGCTTACAATAATATTTGGATTTCCATGTAGCTTTTGAATTGTTTCCATAAATGCAGTGGAAATTGTACTTGCTTTAAATGGATGAGATAATGCACAAAAGTGTGCATACTTGTTAATTATATCAACTACCACCATGATGACACTTTTTCCTTTGGACTTAGGTAAACCTGTGATAAAATCAATTGAAAACGCCTCCCAATATTGACTTGGAATGGATAAAGGATGTAGAAGACTCGGGGTGTTAATTGTCTCAACTTTATTTTGTTGGAAAACCAAACATTACGCCACAAAATTTTGAATATCAGATTTAAGGCCATCCAAAAAAAAAAATTTCTTCACCCTGTGGTAAGTTTTTAAAAATCCTGAGTGTCCTCCTAAGGGAGGGGTGTGCAATTCAAAAAGAATATTGTTTTAGTTGGGAATTATTACAAAGATATAAGCGATATTTGTACCATAAGGAACCATTTTGATCTTGCTGCAACTTTTGAATGAGTGTCCACACTTCTTCGTCATTCTTTCATTCATCCCTTGCTTTGGTTATCCAATCTAGTTGGATAATAGAAATGGCACAAATCAATGCTTCCACCTCTTCATCCTTTCTTGAGAGTGCATCTGCAACAACATTTAGCTTCCATTTTTTGTAGATGATTTAAAATTCATAACCCAACATCTTTGTGACCCATTTTTGTTGCTCTTCTGAAGATAGTTTTTTCTCCAAAAAGTATTTAAGACTCTCATGATCATTTTTTACCTTTAAGTGCCTTCCCATTAGGTAAGTTCACCATTTCTTTAGCACATGTATTATTTCCAACATTTCCTTCTCATAAATATATTTATGTAAATACTTTCCTTTGATTGGATGACTTTCAAAAGCAACGGGTCTTCCTTCTTGCATTAAAACAACACCAATTCCATTTCCTAAGGCATCACATTCCACAATAAAGGTTTTGTGAAGTCTGGCGTAGCTAAGACTGGTTCTAGGCACATTGCCTATTTAATATGTTCGAAGTCCTTAGTTGTTTCAAGAGTCCATGAAAATGCATATTTATTCAATAATGTTGTTAGAGGTGCTTCTATTCTCCCATTATTCTTAAAAAACGTGCAATAATACCCTATTAACCCAAGAAATCCTTGCAACTACTTTATGGTTGTGGGAAATTTCCATTCCTTAATGGCTTTAATTTTGTTAGGGTCTACCTTAACACCCTCGTGAGATACAATATGACCCAGATATTCCACCTCTTGTACTCCAAAGAAACATTTGGATGTTTTTGCATATAATTGTTTCTCCTGCAATAGTTGAGCACCCTATCAACATGTTGAACATGATTCTTCCAAGACCTAGTTTAGATTAGTATATCATCAAAAAATGCTAGCACAAATTTTCTAAGGAAGGGTTTGAAAATGGAATTCATCAACCCTTGAAATGTAGAAGGTGCATTGGGAAGGCCAAAAGGCATGACCAAAAATTCATAATGACCCTCATGAGTTTGAAATGATGTTTTCAAAATAACTTCAGTCTTCATTCTAATTTTATGATATCATGAACGAAGATCCAACTTTGTAATAAATTGCTCCATGTAATTCATCAATCACATGAATGGGAAATTTATCTTTAATAGTGAGCTTATTGAGCTCCCTATAATCCAAATGCATCTGCCACGATCCATCCTTCTTGTGAACCAATACTACTGGAGTAGAGAAATAACTTTGACTAGGTTGAATTACACCCGCGTCTAACATTTTTACAATCATACGTTCAATTTCGCTCTTTTGGACATAAGGATATATGTAAGGCCTGATGTTTGGAGGAAAAATTCCTGGAATCAAATGAATAGCATGATCATGATCACGAATCGGTGGGAGTCCTTTGGGAGTTTCAAAATCCTTGGAATGATTGTCCAAGACATTTTGGAGATCTGGAGAAATAGATGATTTTGATGTTGGAACTTATAGTGAGCATAATTGTGGAATTACGCCTCATTTTTCTTTCTTCAGAAGCTTTGTCATGCCATTAAATATTATGATACCTGCGATACCCCGTAATTCAACTTCCTTTCCTTCCGAAATTTTTTTCAAGAAAAGTTCTTGAAAATTAAAAGCTATTGTCCCCAAAGATTGTAACCATTGTAATCCTAATACAACATCAACACCTCCCATTGGAATGGAAAGCATTGGAATATTCAATACATATTCCCCCATGGTTAACTTCTCTAATACCAAATGTTATGAAACCAACTCCCAAAATAGAATAAAAGAGATATCAATGCCTTATAAATTAGCCACTTCGAGGGGGAAACCTCCTTTACATTACATAAATGAAAAATTCTTGGATGATACAAAAGAAAAAACCACCTTTATATATATAGGATTCTATGGGGTCACAATGTAATCCTAGCTGACCTAACAATAATAATGTAAGGGAGTACACTAGTAATATAGGGACCTAACATGTAGCATAGCTATCATCAAACATACAAATAGTCATTGTGATGGTTCAAACAAAAATTTCAACTTTAGATACTTCATATGAAAGTTTGTAGTTATCTATGCTTGATATAATAAAATTATTAACACATGTATATTGATTGTAAAAGATACCCAAATATAGACAAATTTAAAAAAAGATACAATCTAATTTAAAATATTCTTGCTCACAACTTCTTCCTAGACCCTCATGGAGTGAAGAGGGATTTGTTGGTCCACTTCCATGACTTATTTGGATTGATGTATATTATGTTCTTTTTTAAGGTCTGCATAGGCTGAATTAATGGAAATATGTTGACTTTAAGTAGTATATGGGGAACCATTGTGTAGATTATGAACCTAACTATATAAAATACTACATTATTCTTCAAACACATCCATTTTTTTCTTTCTTGAACAAAGAGGTCTTAAAATTTGCATCCTGAGTAGCATAATGTTGTTCATTATCGTGAATACTAGTAGAAATCAAACAAAGAACGATATTGTTACCTTGGAGAGTTTTTCCATAACATTCTTCAAATTTATTTGAGATTCTTTGTCTCCACGCGGATTGTCCTTTTCACAGTTGATTTAGAAAGTAATAGGGATAAGAGGAGATATGATATACCATAGAAATTAAATGGAAGACAATATTGACTAGATATATTAATGAGGCATGTAGACCATTCACTAAAATAAAATGAAACAAAAGGTTTTGGAAAAATAATTGGAAAGGTCGAAGGAAGCTGAGCAATGAGACTAGACCAAGGGACATATGATAAAATTTGTCAACCCCAACCCTAGAAAACTAGCATTGAAAACAAAAAATAAAAACCAAATATAGGAAAACGGGGCTTAAAGAAACCTCATAATTACATTCCCAAAACTACATCACTAAAAAATCAACTGGAGTGGTTAGGTAAATCTTATAGAGCTTGAAGGTTGAAAATATTCTAGAAACATTTATGTTTTTTACTCGCCCTCCTCCTTGGCCTAGTCCTTTACACCTATAGTCACCCCTCCTTATTCTTGCAACTCCATTCACCAAGCTCCTCCTCCATGATTCATTTAGTTTAGGGATTTTTAGTGTTGCAGTCGAAATCCTCAGAATCCTACCCCCTAAACTCGTACACTTACATTCTCCACCGCTACCTCCTTTTTTAAACACCCCATCACCATACAACCTACATTTCACCCAACATTCTTTCAAGGATTTTGGTGTATCAATCAACATGGCAAGGAAAAGTGCTCGAGCACATCACAGTGTCACCTACTATAGATATATGGGCAGCTCTCAAGCTAAGTAGAGGGCCAAGACCTCAGCTAACCACTACAGGGCCAACATTCCATTGCAGGTGAAGGATGAAATTGATGCAATGTAAAAGGAAACCACATGAGAGAGAGGTTGCCTCTTGGATAAAGAAGTATCTAATGAAATTGTTGATTGATTCCCTAATGTTGGTCATACCAAAGGGAGGTTAAACAAATATATGTACACCATTGACATATATTGGCACCTCAAGATGTTGTTGGGACATGCATTAGTGGATCAAAATGTAGTTAGGTATGAAATTTTGTTGATTGTTGATGACCTTCAGCTCATAGTGAAGGGTATGGATCACCAACTACAACAAATTGAGACACATATTAGTCATCCACCTGACTTAGGATGCTAACCAGGTAGTAGAAAAGAGTTTGTAATTGTGGAACAATTTGAATCCTTGAATACTAGATGATAGCATCAATGCACTATTTCAATGGTTTTCTACATTTATGGTTTTTTAGTTTTCTGGTTATAGATGCATATGATGTTTTAGAAGGCCACAAGCCTCAAACTAGTGGTTTTTTAATATTATTATATTTTAACATGTTTAATTTTGGACACCGAAAGAACTTTGGTTTTCCAAAAGGTCTGATTTCCTTAGTGGACCAAAGCGTGCATTTTTTTATCCAATTTAAGTAATGAAAATTTACTTACAAAAAAATATAAAATAAAGTTATGATTTAGTTTATATATATATATATATATATATATATATATATATATATATATATATATATATATATATCTTGGAATGTGAGATGTATCACTAGGTAAGTGTTTTAACATGTATCATCATTTAATTTCTATCGCTGCTCTAATATATTTCTTATTTTAATTTAATTTTATAACAATTTTTAATTCATTTTAAAATAAAAAAGAGCATAATTACCTTTGAGATAAATATCAATCCTCTAACTAACACTAAAAATATTTCATAGATGTTCGGTAAAGGTTAAATCGCTCAGTCCTCCTATTAATTATTGCTAATTAATTAAAATTGTAGAACCCCATACCAAAACACACACACTTAGATATTTCGTAAAGGTTAAATCCCAACCTTAGGGATTATAATTTTTCATTTTAAACCTACATCCTTTTAAATTAAAACATTAATCTAGTACTAAGTTAAACCAACTAAACCATGATTATAATTTTCAATGAAAGTTTTTTAATAAATTTAAAAAATCATATTTAGTAAAAACAATTGTTAATTAATTAATTTAAACAATAATCTATTATATTAAAAAATAAAATAATGTTTTCATATAAAAAAATGATTACCTTTTATAAAATTGTAATTACACCGAAGGTGTTCCCTCTATGGAGTTGGTTGGGAAAACGTTGTTCATCCCAAACAATTCGAATGCTCCATTTTCATCCTCCTTTGCCTAGTGAAAATATGACACATCAAAAGGGTTTTTCACGGGGTTTTCATAGCCATTTTTCCCGATCACGATCCAACGTTGTTTTCTCGTTTTCCAGATGATCAATTTCCTAATGGCCATTCTCTGTTATTCGGTGTAGGAGTCATTCCTAAGTCTATGCACGTGAAGCTATGCGCGGAAATTCTACCAAGTGTTTGGTAGACCAACCACAACTATAAAAGAAAACATTCAAACACGGATTCAACATAAAAACAACAGGAACAATTGGTAAAACTGGAAGCAGGAATTAAACATAAAAACAACTATTAAAAATTGGTAAAAAATCAACGCAGGAATTCAACATAAACACAACAGGAACACTTGGTAAAATCTCAATATAGGGATATTTCACTATGCCATCCTTATGTGGATTGGAGATTTCAGATTATTGCATAAATTTGATGGACATGTTAGTGTAATAGATTATATCATCACATATATAATTTCTACAAGTCAAATACAGTAGACAAGGAAGGACATTGAAACCAATGTTGTTAGTATCAAAGCAAGAGAGAATGACATAAAGGCATTTTATGATTTTGTAGCCGATATAGCTAGGTAATCCGAAGTTAGCTCTAGAAGTGGGTATGGATATCAACTAATGAGAAACATAATCTTGTGACTAAGAATGCTTACCATAGAATAAAACATTACCATCTCGCAAGGTTTCTCCTTGCTTTATGGGGTAATGTAAAAGAGTAGTTCTTATAGAAAAGCTCAACAATATCATTGGTCAATTTATAAAATTTGATAAGATGAATAAGGAGGATAGAATATTCATTTGCACCTGAACTTGCATAGAAGAGTTAAACAAAGGTTTTCCCCCATATAAGGGTCGACCTAAATTTGAAAGGATCTCAATGTACCCTGCCAAATAACTATGAAAGTACAATCTTAAAATAGAGACTCTGCCAAGATGCAGATCGTCTAATGACTGATTGCACAAGAAAGGTACAGTAAGTGGAAGAACCTTGAGAGCCATAACAAATCTACATATATGTGGCATGTAGTGGGATTCAAAAAGTTGAGAGGAAGAAAATAAGACCTAGTTAGATTAGAAGAAACCAAAATTACAGAATAAAAACTACAAATAAGGCCCAAGAAGAAGGAAGAAAAAATCCTACATACTCTCAACACATGAGAAGACCACATTTGAGAAGAGGAACCAGGTGTAGAAATTATACAAACAACGTGTATACCAATAGATTCAATTTTATCATGTAATATTCTAAAGCAAGATACCGAATCCTTCTACAAATGAATTGCGGAAAATAAACACGATCACCAATCATAATAAGTAAAGAAAGAAGAAAATCAAACCACAACACAGATATTTTCCCGGGGAAATATTGCCACTCAAAACCCCTCTATCTTCTATTGTATACTCACCAAGGAATCATGAAACAATTACAATTCACTTTTCTCACAAGAGTCTCATGCACTCTCACAACTGTCTCACACTGATCCATACAAAATCGACCAACACTTAGCCAATTTTCAGCCTCTTCTTAGCCTGCCTTGCTTACGCAATTAATGTGGAATGAAATCCCTATTCTTTAGGAATTTCAGCCTTCCAAAACTGCGCAATGCTCATGGGAAATCCTATGGGTCTTTTACTGCATGCAGGCAACCTACTAATAATACAACAAATAGTTAACATCCCTTTAACCTCTGTCTCAACCGGGTCTCCATAAAAACTGACATGCATGCAAATATTAATATTAAATCATCAGTTACATGAAAAATCACTGCATGTGAATTAAATATGATTTAATTCACATGACCTCTCACTAGTGCAACAAATAGTTACAACTAGTTAAACTGATTTTAACTTAATTAATTGAGTTAACTGATTTCTCATGCATTAAACTAATGCAATAACTGCAACTTGGACTCAATAACTAATAGAATCACTCTGCATGCCTCACCAACCACCCTCAACTCGAAATTCATGAGCTAACTAAGTTTATCACACTCAATTAACTATTACAAGTGATTATGAGATAAGATTAAAATTTGTTGTCCAATTTAATTAAGGGAAAATTAAATTAGAAACACATTTCTTGTTGACTTTTCAACACTCCCTCTCAACAAGAAAGGGATTATCAGCTACCCCGATCCTGCCTCTATGGTATTCAAATTTGCTCCTGGTGAGTGCCTTCGTCAGAATATCTTCATCCTAATCCTACGTGGGAATGTACTGAAGTAACATAATTTGTATATGCACACAATCTCTGAGATGGTAGTACCAGATGTCTATATGCTTGGACCTGTCATGGAATATTGGATTAACCAAGAGTTTTATGCAACTCTAGTTATCACAATGTATCACCTCCAGATCCATCTGATGCCAAACAAACCAACAAGAATATTTCTCATCCATATGGCCTCACATGTAGCCTAACTTTCTGCCATGTACTTTGCCTCACTTGAACTGAGTGCCACAGATCTCTGCTTCCTGCTGTACCAAGGAAATGTTGTCGATCCTGATGTTATCTTTCTATCTAATGGACTTCCTACCCAATCTACATCGGTGAAGCCTTGAAGCTTCACTCCCTCTATCCATATGTACCATAATCCATACTTTGTAGTTCCCCTGAGATATCTCAATACATGCTTCACTGCCTTCTAAAATATCTTGGTTGGCTTAACCATAGCTTGACTAAGCTTGTTAACTGTGTAGTAAATGTTTGGTCTGGTGTTCACCAAGTACATGAGTGAACCCACAAGCTGTCTGTAAACAATAGTGCCCAGTACCTCACCTAAAGTAGCATCCTCCTTCCTCTAGTTTCCTGCAAGAGGAGTCTTCATGGGTTTACAACTCTCCATGTGAAACTTTCTCAGAATCTCTTTGGAATACTTGCCTTGAGAAACAAATAGCTCACCATCATGCTACCATATATCCAAACCAAGGAAATAGTGAAGGATTCTCATGTCCTTCATCTCAAACTCTCTTACAAGATCCTCCTTTCAAAAAGTTATGAGCTAACCATCACCTTTAAAAATAAGATCATCAACATAAAGTACAATAATCAAAAGCTTACCATCAACCACAATCTGCTATAGGTTTGCATCCGCTTCACCCTTCGTGAAGCCCAACCCAGTGAAATAGCTATCAATCCTGATGTACCAAGCACGAGGTGCTTGCTTCAACCCATATAGTGCTCTCTTGAGTCTGCACACATGCAACTCACTGTCAAAGGTCTCAAAACCTTCTGACTTCTCTATGTACACTTCTTCCTCGATAACTCCATTGACAAACACAATTTTCACATCCATCTGATGTATCTTCGACCCCATATGTGCTAAGAGTGCAAGGATAGATCTAATTGATGAGTATCTCACAACTGGTGTGAAATTCTCCTCATAGTCAATCCCCTCAACTTGCGAGAATCCCCAGGCTACAAATCTAGCCTTGTACTTCCCCACACTCCCATATACCACTTGCTTCACCTTATATATCCGTCTAGATACAACCATTTATTTTCCAACTGGTCTTTGTTAGGTCCCTATATTACTAGTTTATTCCCTTATCGTTATTAGTGTAGCCCCCTTATTGTTATTATTGTACCCCTGTAACCCCAATATTGTTATTATCATGCCGTTACATTGTTATTGTTAGGTCGGCTAGGATTATATTGTGAGCCCATGGACTCCTATATATAGAAGGAGGTTTTGGTCATTTGTACCATCCAATAATTGTTCATTTATGTAATGTATTGGAGGTTGCCCCCTCGAAGTGGCTGATTTCTAAGGCATTGATCTCTCTTTTCTTCTATTTTTGGAGCTGGTTTCATAACATTTGGTCTCAGAGCTTTGGATTCTAGGGTTTTGCTACTCCAAACAGGTCATCGTGGAATTTTCGCAATAAATTTTTTTCTACGAATTTTCAGAAGCTGAAATTTTACAGCGTGAAGCAGAAATCCTTAGGAACCTCCTGTAAAAATTTCAGATCTTGTTTCACAACATTTTAGGAGATATGATCTATGGAAGTTAGGGTTTTTTCAGGCTCCTGAATTTCAACTAAAACAGGTCATTGTGGCATTTCCACTATAAATTTTCGTATACGAAGTTTTAGAAACTAAAATTTTTGCAGTGCAAAGCTAAAATCCTGAGGAACCTCCTGTAAAATTTTTAGATCTTTTGGAGATATGATCTGTGGAAGTTAGGATTGTTTCAGGCTCTTGAATTTCATCTCAAAGAGGTGACCGAGGGAAAAACATTATAACTCTCTCTCTCTCTAAGTGTCGGATTGGGATTATGTAAAAAGTGGCCGCAAGTACATGGAATTTAGTTTTCGGTACATAATTTTCAGGGCTGAAGGAGGAAACAGTGACACTTGGCAAGTCATACAGGTTCGCTCTACTGAACTAGTCCATAATTAGGTCATCATGGGAGATTGGGAATAACTTTTCCTTGAAGAATCCCAATTAGGTCAGACCCATGGCATTTGAAAGAAGATTCAGAGGGCTAATTTAGAGCCTAATTTTAGATATTAAAGATCCGAAATCACAAAGATAATTCAGTTTCAATATCGAGCTCCTCAAAAGCAAGAAAAAGGTGTGTATTTTTTTTTAATTACATAAGTATCTTTTGAAAAAAATTAGTTTTAATTTATTCCAAGGGCATATTGAAGAATAGATATTAGTATTGGGTTCTAAAATTCCCCCCTAAAAATAATTCAACACCCATTAAGCCTTCATAAGGCTCTACTATGATTCATGAAGATGAATAAACACAACATGAGATATCAAAATTACAAGAGCAAGTGCACCAAATTTTGTTATCGTAAAGAGAAACAAAAAATGAAATTGAAGTTTTGAAGAAAGGTGTGGAAACTAAGATGGATGGTTTGAAGAAAGGTGTGGAAGCTCAGATGAATGGTTTAGAAGCTAAGATGAATGGCATGGAAGTGGGCATGGAAGCTAAGATGGATGGCATGGAAGCTAAGATGGATGACATGGAAGCTAAGATCGATGAAAAATTGAAAGACAACATGCAAAACTTGAAGAATGATCTAAAAGTAGACATCGAAGGTTTGGAAAAGTTGATACAAGAAATGTTTCCTAATGGAAAAAATATAGTAGAGGAAACTCATGATGAGAAAAAAATAAATGTTAATCATGATTTCATAAACTTGAATGTTGGTGGGAAGAACCACCATATTCCAAAAATGGATATGAGGAAGTTTGATGGAAAGGATCCTGTAACATGGATACTACAGATGGAGCAATATTTTGATCTCCATAACGTGCAAAACACACAAAAGGAACGCATTGCAACTTTACATTTAGAACAAAATACATTTGTATGGTATCGATGGCTTTGCTCCCGTAAAAAAATTGTCACTTGGTCAATTTTTACGGAGGAAAAGATAGCACATTATGAGGATACAAAGAGAAACACCTTCTTTAGCCAATTGATAAATCTCAAACAAAAGGGTTTAATGGGGCAGCACATTGAGGACTTCCAAAAATTGAATATAAGGGTAACTAATATTCCATAGGAACATAGGATTGATCTCTTCTTAGGTACTCTAAAGGATAACATCCAACATGAAGTTCGTGTTTTGGAACCTGATTCATTGGAGAAGGCATTCAGGTTGGCAAGAAAAGTTCAATGTAAAATTATGGTGACAAGGAAGCCTACCACTCAATTCTATAAAGAAGGAAGTGTTTCTACGCCTAGATTTCCACAACCTACAAGGTTGACACCACAACAATTGGAAGAAAAAAGAGCAAAAGGGCTTTGCTACAGTTGTAATAGCAAATACACTAAAGGTCATAAGTGTGCTGAGAAGAAATTATTTTACATAGATTGTGAAGAAGAAAAAGAAAATGAACAAGAAGAGGATATACACCAGGAACCACCCCTAGAAGAGGAAGAAATGAATCCGACCATATCGTGTAATGCACTGGCAGGAATTACCACTCCTCAAACTCTCAAGATAGAAGGCCATATAAAGAAGAAAAGGGTAATAGTGTTGATTGATTCAGGTAGCACCCATAATTTTATTCATTATAAGGTAGCCAAGGAATTAAATTGTTTCCTATACCCAGCACCAGAATGTCAAGTGATGGTTGCAAATGGAGGAACTATAAATTGCTCGGGAAAATGCCATAATATCAAGATAACCATGGGGGAATATGTATTGACTAGTCCAATGCTTTCCATTCCTATGGGAGGTGCTGATGTTGTACTAGGAGTACAATGGTTACAATCTTTGGGGACGGTAGCCTTTAATTTTCAAGAACTTTTCTTGAAATTTTTTTCAGAAGGAAAGGAAGTCGAATTACGGGGTATTGAAGGGAATCCGGGAAGGATAATAAGCTCTAATGTCATGACAAAGCTTCTAAAGAAAGAACAACGAGGCATAATTGCAAAATTATGCTCACTAGAAGTTCCGACATCAAAATCATCTATTTCTGCAGATCTCCAACAAGTCTTGGACAATCATTCCAAGGTGTTTGAAACTCCCAAAGGACTCCCACCTATTCGTGATCAAGATCATGCTATTCATTTGATTCCAGAAGTGTTCCTCCAAACATAAGGCCTTATAGATATCCTTACTTCCAAAAGAGTGAAATTGAACGTATGATTGCAGAAATGTTAGAGGCAGGTATAATTCAACCTAGTCAAAGTTCTTTCTCTGCTCCTGTAGTATTGGTACACAAGAAGGATAGATCATGGCACATGTGTTCAGATTATAGGGAGCTCAATAAGTTCACCATTAAATATAAATTTCCCATTCTTGTGATTGATGAATTATTGGATGAATTACATGGAGAAATTTATTTTACCAAGTTGGATCTTCGTTCAGGATATCATCAAATTAGAATGAAGACTGAAGATATTCCAAAAACAAAATTTTGAACTCATGAGGGTCATTATGAATTTTTGGTCATGCCTTTTGGCCTTACCAATGCACCTTCTACATTTCAAGGGTTGATGAATTCCATTTTCAAACCCTTCCTTAGAAAATTTGTGCTAGTATTTTTTGATGATATACTAACCTACAGCAGGTCTTGGAAGGATCATGTTGAACATGTTGACAGGGTGCTCAAACTATTGCAGGAGAAACAATTATATGCAAAAAAGTCCAAATGTTTCTTTGGAGTACAAGAGGTGGAATATCCGGGTCATATTGTATCTCACGAGGGTGTTAAAGTGGACCCTAACAAAATTAAAGCCATTAAGGAATGGAAAGTTCCCACAACCATAAAGCAGTTGCGAGGATTTATCGGGTTAACAGGGTATTATCGCAAGTTTGTTAAGAATTATGGGAGAATAGCAGCACCTCTAACAATATTATTGAATAAAGATGCATTTTCATGGACTCCTGAAGCAACTAAGGCCTTTGAACATCTTAAAGAGGCAATGTGCCTAGCACCGGTCTTAGCTACGCCAGACTTCACAAAAACCTTTATTGTGGAATGTGATGCCTCAGGAAATGGAATTGGTGCAGTTTTAATGCAGGAAGGAAGACCCACTACTTTTGAAAGTCGTCCAATCAAAGGAAAGTATTTACAGAAACCTATTTATGAGAAGGAAATGTTAGCAATACTGCATGCACTAAAGAAATGGCAAACTTACCTAATGGGAAGACACTTCAAGGTAAAAACTGATCATGATAGTCTTAAACACTTTTTGGAACAACGACTATCTTCAGAAGAGCAGCAAAAATGGGTCACAAAGATGTTGGGTTATGACTTTGAAATAATCTACAAAAAAGGAAAGCTTAATGTTGTTGCAGATGCACACTCAAGAAAGAATGAAGAGGTGGAAGCATTTCTTTGTGCCATTTCTATTATCCAACCAGATTGGATAACCGAAGCAAGAGATGAATGGAAGAAGGACAAAGATGTATGGACACTCATTCAAAAGTTGCAGCAAGATCCTAGTACATCTGACACATTTAGTTGGAAAAATGATTCCTTATGGTACAAAGATCGCTTATATCTTTGTAAGAATTCCCAACTAAAACAAAATATTCTTCTGGAATTGCACACTTCTCCTTTAGGAGGACACTCAGGATTTTTAAAAACTTACCACAGGGTGAAGAAAGAATTTTTTTGGGATGGCCTTAAACCTGATATTCAAAATTTTGTGGCAGAATGTTTGGTTTTCCAACAAAATAAAGTTGAGACAATTAAGACCCCAGGTCTTCTACAACCTTTATCCATTCCAAGTCAATGTTGGGAGGATATTTCAATGGATTTTATCACAAGTTTACTTAAGTCCGAAGGAAAGAGTGTCATCATGGTGGTAGTTGATAGACTTACCAAGTATGCACACTTTTGTGCATTATCTCATCCATTTAAAGCAAGTACAGTTGCTACTACATTTATGGAAACAATTCAAAAGCTACATGGAAACCCAAAGGTTATTGTGAGTGACAGAGATCCCATTTTTACTGGAAATTTTTGGACGAAGTTATTTTCTTGTTTGGGTACTCAATTAGCTCATAGCTCATCTTATCATCCTCAATCCAATGGTCAAATTGAGATAGTGAATAAATGTTTGGAAGGATATCTTTGTTGTTTTGTATATGATAAACAAACACAATTGGTCGAGTGGTTACCTCTCGCTGAATGGTGGTATAACACTTCCTTCCATACTGCAGCAAAAATGACCCCATTTATGGCACTTTATGGATATCATCCACCGTCTATCACATCATCTTTTAGAGAAAATTCTAAGGTTCAAGCAGTGGAATATCACATCAAGCATCAACAAGAATTTCTCCAAATCTTAAAGGATAACCTAAATTTGGCACAAAATCAAATGAAACAATAGGCAGATCAGCATCGCAGCGAGAGAAGTTTTGATGTAGGAGACTGGGTATTTTTATGGCTACAACCATATAAACAAATGTTCCTCAAGCAAGCTAAGAGGGATAATAAATTATTGCCAAAGTAATATGGTCCTTACAAGGTGTTGCAAAATATTGGTACTATGGCATACAAATTGGAGCTTCCTACTTCTTCGCGAGTGCATCCATTTTTCCGTGTTTCATGCTTAAAGAAGGTTATAGCTGAAAATATTCCAATTCAAACAACATTGCCAAAACTTGATGAGGAAGGAAAAATCATATTGGAACCTGAAGCAGTCATGGAAACAAGAACTCGACAGCTACGAAATCTATTAATTTCAGAGTATCTCATCAAGTGGAAGAACTTACCCACTGAAGATTCTACATGGGAGGATGAGAATTTTATACAGAAGCACCTAGAGCTACTCAAGCATTTAGGACAACACTTTTTTGAAGGAGAGGGGCATGTTAGGTCCCTCTATTACTAGTTTAGTCCCTTATTTTTATTAGTGTAGCCCCCTTATTGTTATTGTTGTACCCCTATAACCCCAATATTGTTATTATTGTGCCCTTACATTGTTATTTTTAGGTCAGATGGGATTATATTCTGGGCCCATGGACTCCTATATATAGAAGGCGGTTATGGTCATTTTTATCATCCAAGAATTGTTCATTTATGTAATGTATTGGAGGTTGCCCCCTCGAAGTGGTTAATTTATAAGTCGTTGATCTCTCTTTTCTTCTATTTTTGGAGCTGGCTTCATAACAGTCTTAGGACAACTTCCCATGCATTGTTCTTGATGATGGACCCATACTCCTCAACTATGTCATCAACCCAAATTGATTGTTGCACTTCTTCCTAAAAAAAGGATGGTTCCGTCACAATACACTTGATCACAAGAGCCATGTATCCACTAAACCTATTTGGAGATTGTCTCTGTCTGCGTAGTGATGTAAGTGCTCCTACATGTTCTACCGCATCAAGTCTCAATCTATCAGCTTCGGTGGTGTTCCTTCTACCATGTCTGGTGGATGGCTCTGCATGAGTGTTCTCTACCACTCCATGATCCTCAACATGTGGCTACTCCACATCTTGAGGTTCATCCTTTGGAACCAAGAGTTCCTCATCTGCATGCAAATAAAGCTCCCTCTCAAGGGACAATCACATGGCTTTATCCTCATCAAATTTTACATCCTGTCTCACAACAATCATCTTGTTATTTGGAAAATACACCTGATAGTTGTGGGGAGTATCAGTGTACCCCACAAATATCCCAATCTCAGATGTTGGTTCTAGCTTCTTCCTGGAATATTTGTTCACATGGAAATAGACATATGAACCGAAAAATTTAAAATATGAAACATTAGGTTTCTTACCAGAAAAAGCCTCCTCTGGTGTACTCATGCCAAGTATCTGATGAGGAATACAGTTCTGCACAAATATCATTGTATTGCATGCTTTGTTAGGTAAACTTGACTCGGGATAGAGTCAATGTTGACTAGGGTAAATAGTAGTGGTTTTGGGGCACATGGTATTGTGCACCCATGGTTTTTGGCCCATGGTATTACATGTAATGGAGCCTATAAAAGGCTAGGAAGACTTCATTGTATTGTAGGCTTGGAGGTGAGCGGTGAAGGCTCACTTGACCAGATTGGCCAGGGTTTTGGCCAAGGCTAATGAAATTTCATTTGGATGGGTTTTCCCTGGAGTTTGGGATTTTTTCCAAGATAAACATCTATGTTGATGTTTATTATTTGTTGCTAGATTTTTATGGTTATTGCTCATCTCGGCATTAAGTTAACATTCTAGAATTCTAACAATTGTATTGCAGCCATATTTGGCTTTAGGGACAAGCCTGCCAAGCAAGTGGCTCATTGGCCTCGTGGAATGGAGATATGATCGGCCGATTGGCGCATCTGGATCTAAAACCAAAATGCTAGAACCTCGACAGAAACGAGTCAGCCTACACAAGTAAAGCGATCCATGAAGTGCTAATGTGCAGGATCGTTGACATTTGGAAATCGAGACTATCTACAAGTGAAAATGGGGGATTCTCTCGCTTGAAGGTATAGTGATACGCCATGACAGAGATGTGCATGAAATAGGCTCTCAAAGTGATCGGTGGTAGCAATTCTCAAGGTTTACCATAGTGTCAATAAGAATATGCACGCAAAGACAATTTCTGACTAGTGATGGCACCTTCGTAGAAAAATTCATGAGCCTTCCATGCTTGTATTTCCTGGATTTAGAGCACCACTGGGGCCGAATAAAATGGGCATTTCCATCCTGTGAGGTGATTCATAGGTGGGAAGCAATCTATGCTAGGCTCGATGCCTGCGTCCTCCACTCCTGGACTTGTGAGCGAGGATGGGCACTTGCGCATAAGGAAAATTCATGGGCTTGCATGCGAGATACACAAGAGAAAGTGTAGTTGGCACAAAGGCATGTGAATAGGCTCAAATGTGAGATGCATAGGAGCAAATATGAGAGGTGAAAATGTTTGTGAAAGGATCAGGCTTGATCAAGGGCATAGCCCACGAAAGGGAACTCAAGGGACTACACCTAGGAGGATGAGGAGACCGTGGAGCGTAAGCCTACATCAACTATTAAGTGATGCCTCCAAAGGGTGTTGAAGACTACAGAGTTATTCACATTCACAGTGTTGTGCAATGTAAGTGTGGTGTTGTTTTAATTGTGAATGGATTAGAAGAGATGCAATAGTAATTACAGACCATGTAGAATTTTCAAGCTTGGGAATGACCATATTTGCAACGATGAAGTGATACAGGAGAATATCAAGGCTCGAATAGTGCAAAGAAACTTGTAGTTAGATACATAGGTTCTATTGCATACAAAAGAGTGGTTGGAGAATGATAGCATGTGGAATTTTTGGTAGAGGCTGAATGGATCTGGAAATGCTCAAAGCACTTAGCCATATGAAGCTATGGACATTGCATAGGAAAGGCGTAAGAATGTTGGTATAGATTATAGCCTTGAAGAGATTCAGAGCAGAGGCCGTGGAAAAGCTCATGAAAAATTAATGGATTTTATTGTAGTTGGAGGGTAGATTCATGTACAACTATGAAGTCCTCTTTGGAGAGGACATCATGAATGTAGATATTGGTCATACAAAGAATAACAACAATGAAACAAAACAAAAATATTAATTATTATAATGGAGTTAATTTTTGCATGTAAATGGGAATACTGATGTAAGACCTAGTATGGCATGCATACCCCTGGGTAATCACTGGTAAAGTCTGGGTTAGATCTAGGTGATAGGGGGGATGTTAAGTTAACAATTACCCCAGGTCAAAACTTTGAGGGGGGAAGAGCTAGAGTGAGTGGGGTTGTCACACTTAGCAATTTTGGTTGGATTTAGTCAAGAAACCCCAAGTCAAGTTTAAGGGGGGAATTGTTAAGTAAACTTGACTTAGGATAGACTCAATGTTGACTAGGGTAAATAGTAGTGGTTTTGGGGCACATGTTATTATGCACCCATGGTTTTTTTCCCATGGTATTGCATGTAATGGAGCTTATAAAAGGTTGGGAAGACTTCATTGTAATGTAGGCCTGGAGGTGAGCGGTGAAGGCTCACTTGGCCGAATTGGCCAGGGTTTTGGCCAAGGCTAATGAAATTTCATTAGGATGGGTTTTCCCCAGAGTTTGGGGTTTTTTCCCGGATAAAAAATCTCTTTTTATGTTTATGATTTGTTGCTGGCTTTTTATGGTTATTGTTTATCTCGGTAAATAAGTTAATATCTCCGGTAATTTCTAACGTGCTTCCGCCCATAGATGCAATAGTAGGCCTTGATCATGCAACATCACTCGTGCCGCACCCACAATTGTTTTGTTCTTTCTTTCTGAAACCCCATTTTGTTGTGGATTATGAGGCGTAATCAACTCTCTCTGAATTCCTTCTTTGGCACAGAAGTTCTTGAATTCATTGGAGATGTACTCACCACCATTGTCTTTCCTCAGAGCCTTCACATGCTTCCCTGTATCTTTCTCCACCAGTGATTTGAACTCACAAAATTTTGAGAACATCTGATCTTTATTCTGCATGAAGTAGATCCAACACTTTCTAGAAAAATCATCAACAAACATCACATAATATCGATGCTTTGCTGGCAAGGCTGTAGAGAATGGTCCACACACATCTGAGTGAACTCTCTCAAGGATTTCCACTGCTCGGTTCTCCTTCTCATGAAAAGTGGATTTTGCATACTTCCCCATGGTACATCCCTTGCATGTGTCTATATGTGCAAGAGTACCCTTTGGAAGCCCTATAGAAATCTGTTGCATGACCCTCAAAGCTCTGTGGTGTAGATGGCCCAATCTCCTATGCCATAACTCACCCTCATCCCGACTCACCACTTTGTCTGCTTTACCCATCAATGTTGCACAACCATCCACATCAAGTTTGTAGATATTCTTCACATGAATCCCAATCTTCTTGACTTTTCCTGTGGCTTTATGACGAAGGAATGCTTTCCCTTCACTGAAAACCACATCATATCCTCTATCCTCCAACATAGCAACTCAAACTAAATTATTTTTCAAGACTGGTACATGCATGACATCTTTTAATAAGAAGGGTTTACCTGACTGTCTCTAGAAGGTAACTGTACCAATCTTGGTAGCACTATACCTCTCGTCATCACCCATTTCGATATTCATATGGAGATCCTTCTCCTCCAAGCCATTGAAATTTTTTTGTCTCTTGTCATGTGGAAAGATGCACCACTATCCAAGTACCACACTGATCCCATCGCACTAGACATCATGCATGCGCTGAGCGAGAAGTCCAACTCAAATTGTGAGGCCAAAGCCTCACCAGCTGCAGATCCTGAAGCCTTCTTGTTCGTCTTCTTCTGTGGAAAATTAGTGGCATAATGTCCATGCTCGTGACAGTGAAAAAATTTCTCTCTGGACATGTCACGCTTCTTGCCTTCTTTGTCGATATCATATTTATAATAGGATTTCTTTCCCTTCCCCTTATTTGCTTTACCATCCAAGGAAAAAATTTCCTCATCGTCTGTCTTAGATGAGGATCCATCCCTAGTATTCCTCATGAATTCTTATTGTACCAAATCTGACCAAAGCCGCTCCTAATCTGATAGTTTCTCTCTCCCATTGACAGATTCTTGATAACTACGCCAACTCTTGGGAAGGCCCAGAAGAGCTAGGTTCACCAAGTCATCATCTGCTATATTAATTTTGACACTCCCAAGCTCATCTCAACATTGGACAACCTTGGTTAAATATTTTGGAATAGTGTCGCCTTTCTCCATTTTGATTTTCCTGAGCTTGTCCTTCAGTGCCAATTTTTTGTGGTCACTACTAGTCTAAAACAGATCTGTCAAAGCCTTCCACATTTCATATGGAGTCACTTTTCCATGGAGAATTGAGACAATGTGGTCTCATACCCCCTCTAATAAGATCCTCCTCGCCTTTACAACCTTCTTTTGCCAAGCATCAAGAAGAGAGGCATCTACTGTTGCGGGTTTTGGAATGTCATTATTAATGAATTTTTTCAACCTGTTGTCCTCCAGAAATACTTCCATCTTTTCTTTCCACGCAATATAATTAGAACTTCCCTCGAGTGCATATTCCAATCTCAAGCCATTGAAAGCCATCTTGATCCGCCTGTCGCACCAAAGAATATTTCTGCAAATTCAAATGTTATTCAACACAAACTCAATTTCTTCTCCACTATATTGATTTCCTATGCTCTGATACCATGTAGAAATTATAAAAACAATATGTATACCAATGGATTCAATCCGATCATGCGATATGCTAAGGCAAGATACTAAATCCTTCTACAAATCAATTTTTGAAAATAAACACGATCACCAATCAAAATAAGTAAAGAAAGAAGCAAATCAAACCACAACACAGATATTTCCCTGGGGAAAGCTTGCTGCTCAAAACCCCTTTATCTTTTATTGTATATTCACCAAGGAATCATGAAACAATTACAATGCACTCTTCTCACAAGAGTCTCTTGCACTCTCACAATAGTCTCACAGAGATCCAGACAAAATCAACCAACACTTAGCCAATTTTCAGACTCTACTCAGCTTGCCTTGCTTCCGCAATTCATGTGGAATGCAATCCCTATTCTTTAGGAATTTCATCCTTCCAAAACTGCGCAATTCTCATGGGCAATCCTATGGGAGTTTTACTGCATGCAGGAAACCTACTAATAATACAACTGATAGTTAACATCCCTTTAACCTCTGTCTCAACTGGGTATCCATCAGAATTGACATGCATGCAACTATTAATAGTAAATAATTAGTTACATGACATATCACTGCATGTGAATTAAGTCCGATTTAATTCACTTTACCTCTCACTAGTGCAACAAACAGTTACAACTAGTTAAACTGATTTTAACTCAATTAATTGAGTTAATTAATTTTTCATGCATGAAACTAATGCACTAACTGTAACTTGGACTCAATAACTAATAGAATCACTCTGCATGCCTCACCAACCACCATTAACTCAAAATTCATGAGCTAACTAAGTTTATCACACTCAATTAACTATTACAAGTGATTATGAGATAAGATTACAATTTATTGTCCAATTTAATTAAGGGAAAATTAAATTAGACACACATTTCTTGTTGAATTTTCAACACCAGGAGAAGAAAACCCAACCATAGCTGAATTTGTGAAACAAAGAAATGAATAAAACCTCAGAACATCTAGATCCCTTTGCCAAGTCCTCATCAGTGAAAAGTGGATACAAAAATCAATTCAAACGAGGAGAAAATAGGAATGTCCTTGCCCTATTAGCTCCTCCTACAAATTTAGTCATGGTGGAAATATGCATCCTAAGGAAGCAAGTCTAAATAATATGGACAACCCCACCTTGGTTGTTGTCATCAATGTTTGGTGGTTTTTTTTAGCAAAATAAACACCCCTCATACATGGCTTCTAAGCCGAAGGGAGCTGTACTATGGCAGTGCAACCCTTGAGAACATGTTTCTTAAAAATTCCATTAAAATAGAAAAAGTAGCAAGCAAACAAAAGTGAGTTGCTTCATATAAATAGAAGTAAAAGAGTGATACCTTGGAGACATGCTCCAAAGTGAATGCTTGAGGAAAAATGGGAAGTAACAAAAATATCTACGATGTTGTGCTTTCCAACTCAAAACTACATCACGATATTTACACACAATAGCTATCAATAACTTAAATCTTATAAACAACACTCCAGTAATATGGAGAATCAACATCATTCCCCTTAAAAGCACAAAACATGAAAGAATGGCTTGAAATAGAGGGAAAAAAACTCAACGCAAATTAAATACCTAGAGTAGCTAGATTCCTTCAGATTTTGTAGCAAATTCCTCTCATAACCTTATCGTGGACAAAAAAATAACATCGGAAATGGCACCTCTGATGCTTTGCTGCATGTAGAAGATAACACCCTCCAATATAGACACCAGTTCACAGGTACCATACCTTGATTTTGCAGCATGACCCATGCTTTGAATGAGGCTACGTCTGCAACCCAGGAAGGGTTTGGAGGTTGCTCTCATTAGAATTGGATTTTCACTAGAATGGCATACTCCCTTATCCATCTTGGCCATAAACTTTGTTGTTATGTAATCAACTTACTATCCTAACCTTACCTTCTTCTAGATTACAAAACCGAGTTAAACTGACTCATATTGATTTCCTTCTATAAAACTTGCATTGAAAAACTTTGCCACAAAATCCCACATTCTGTACACATCTTCAAAATTGGTTAAAAGCCAAGAGATGCAGTTACAACTCCCACTTGAATTGTCACATTTTTGCCTTCCTAGTGGCCATTGGACATGGGCTTATAAAAAGAAGTATTATTTGAATCCAAAGCTTCCTCGAGTTCTGCATAATTTTCCATCGAACAAAGATGACTTAGAAAACCCAAGAAAAAAACAAACAGACATGTGTTGCACTCTCTCACTGGAGCTCCTTGCATGATGAATGCAACAAAACGCAGAAGAGACATAGGTGATGAGTGTCTATTGCGTTACAAAGCAACCTTCTTGGGACACACAAAGGTCTATTTCCGATATGCTCAATAGGTGTATAGCACAACTTGGAGAAAAATAACACATTAGAACGATTCTCACAAATTCATGTATCAATCACTATATAAAGGGGACATATAACTATAAATATGAAGGACCAAGGTTAGGTATTTATTTTAAAGAGTCTTTTCATGCAATAATAGATTGTTTTTTGGACCATGGTTCATAATTTTTTTCTTAAATTATAGTATCATGGTTCTGTGTTTAAAGTGAAATCTACCCTAGAATCTATCGTGTGTTTAGCATCTTTTTTGGCAGGTGATTGGTCTACATTTTACAAATGGGTACATATGAAATGATAATGGCCTAGTCATCACTACATTTTTGAAGGAATACAATTGGGAAGTGGAAGGTGCATTGACACCTAGGGTTCCTCCAAAAAGCTTAAAAGAAAATGTATCATATCATCCTTGTTGATGACATAATATGTTATAAAAATACTTTTGATGAACTAACTACCCACATATAGAAACCTTTAATGGTTTGGTGGGATACACTCCATTTTTCTTATTTAAGACATCAAATTAGAAACAAAAACCATGGATTTCATTTACAAAGAGAAAGTTTCCCCTCAAAGGGACCTCATTAATGCTTGAAGTTCTTTATGTGGGGCAAGGTCCATCAACACTATGTGCTCATGTGTAGGTTGTGCGCACCAGGTTTACCTAGTGACACTTATATTGGAAAGTTTGGCAAACCTTGTATACATGACAAACCTTGTACACATGCATTGAACAGTGGCTTATATTCAAGACAATATAAATTTCCAAAATTTTCTATTCCTTCCGTATATCTTTACACCTTTAAAAACAATTACTAATTTAAATATATATTAAAAATTTAAATATATATCAACTAAACATATATTTTTATAATTCAATATTTTGTGAGTTGACCAGACTTATAGTAAAATGGTAAAAGTATTTTACAGTTTCAAAAAAATTAACATTCCAACCAAACTTTGCAGCATGGGTATAATTCCAACAAAAGTTTACACCCCACGTTCTGCAGTGTTGACTCAAAAATCGACTTATAACGGAAAACGCTGAAAAGTCAAGAAGTGGCTAAAGACTTGATTTCACGCATTACGAATTGCCACGCCAGATACATAATTAAATTAAAATATATCATATATGATTTGTTATCCCCGAATTTTCTTCCGTCATGGGTGCAAACGAGCGATCTTCCTCCTTGCTCGTCGACAACCGGGGCATAATTCATTTTAATCTTTCTAAAAGTTCTTTGGTGATACTTACATCTAATGAAAAAAACTTTTATAAATTTTGGTACGATTAATTTTAATTATAGTTAATTATAGTTATCGGAGTTGTTTATGGAGGTTGAGGAATTGTTTGCATGGTCAAAAGTGGTTGGAATTTAGGCAAAAAAAAAAATTAAGAAATTTTTCAGTAACCATATTTGAATCACGTTTTTTATGGTGGAAATGGATTCAGCATCATCAAAAACTTATAGGGTATCCAAAATATTGAAGTTTGATAGCTATAACTTGGATTTACAAAAATCATTGCGAGATTTTCTTAAAATCTTACCAAAATTTCCATGATTTTCAAGGCAAAAAAACAGTCTAGTTAGATTAATCTAGTCTGGTACGATTAATCTTAATTATAGTTCTTTAGCTTTAAGTTTTTGATTAATCTTAATTAGAATTTTTTAGATTTAAGTTTTTAAGTATGACAAAGATCTTGAATAATGTTAAATTCATTTCCACTATTAAAAAATACAAATTTAAATGTTTCAACACTTTATTGTGAAATATTAAAAATACAAGATTTAAACACTTTTAATTTTTATAAATAATAATATTCAAAATTTTAACCATCTAGTCAAATTTGAGTCCTCCATAAACAATGCCTTATTTTATACATTCTAGGTATCCAACGGTTATGAATGATCGAAGTCAACTGTAATTTATGTTCGTTGGATGCATGGTTTCCGAATATAGAAAATACAAAAAATCCCTGGTTCATTAACATGGCCATTTGTTTTTGGGAATTTAGGTAATTCCCTGCTTTCTCCTTATTTTATTTTATTATAAACAGTTTTGAACTTGAGTTAATTGTAGATTTTAAAATTTTAATGAACATAAGTGAAATAGTACTGATTTACCTGCCTTTATAAAATTTCTCAAATATCCCACAATCTATTTTTAAAATATTCCAGAATCTGCCATAAATATGAGGATGTACTGTACATGGGCTGTAAATAGTAGGCATTCCCATAAGAATATATTGTTCTCTATGTTCCTCAGGTGGGCGAACTATAAGCTTGTCGATCCAATCACACTGTGTCAGCATCTGTAAGATGAATGAATGAATAATATGATGGTGATGAAGATCGCTTGGGCGTACTGGAAATACTGGTCTGTAATCTCCTGTTCCACCCTCCTGGTCTTCTTTCTCCTGAACGACACTAGTTTTCCGTTCTTGTTTCTTGCAGATCCGCAAGTGACCCAGAATGCCAAGAAATCTTCCGACATCGGAATATCAAAAAGCACCAATGGCTTCGAGCCCGTACAGTCCTGTGAAGGCAAAAATATTTTCATGTACGATTTGCCTGCGAAGTTCAATTCTCAGTTGCTGCACAATTGCAGCGGTAAGTTGGTCTCGTGGCTCGATTTCTGCCGCCACATTGAAAATCAGGGGTTTGGGGCTTCGATTCGCAACAGAACGGGATGGTATGTGTCGGATCCGACAATGCTGGAGGTCGTCTTCCATGGCCGGATGAAGAAATACCAGTGCCTTGTCTCAGATCCCGAGGAGGCAGATGTCTTTTATATACCCTATTACATCGGTCTGGATGCCCTGCGTTATCTTTACGGGAATGAACGGGAGCGGGCCTCGGATCATGGGGCAGAGCTGGTTTCTTGGCTGGAGAAAAATGGAATCCGGAGCTGGAGCAAAAGGGGCGGAACGGATCATTTCATGGCGACGGGGCGAACCGCCTGGGACCTGAGCAGGCCTACCATGGCTAGCGGGGATTCTTGGGGAACCAGTCTTTTGGAGCTCCCGGCCATGTGCAATGTCACGACGCTCTTGGTGGAGAGCCGAACCTGGACTGACAGAGAGCAGGCTGTTCCGTATCTGACTTCTTTTCATCCGAATTCGCAGCAATTGAAGGAATGGACGGAGACTGTGGCGTCCTCGCAGCGGAATTTCTTGTTTGCGTTCGTGAGTTCCGCGCGCCCGGGTCTGGCAATCCGGCGTGCCGTTTTCGAGCAATGCCAGGATTCTTCGAAATGCCTGATGGTGAATTGTACTGAGATGAAGTGCAGTCACAGGCCAGAGGCCATGATGCAGAAATTGCTGAAGGCCAATTTCTGCCTGCAACCGCCCGGGAATTCCCACACACGGCGATCGACTTTCCATGGGTTGATAGCGGGGTGTATACCAGTATTCTTCAGAAGAGACTCTGCGTATGAGCAATACACATGGCATCTTCCTTCAGATCCAGAAACCTACTCTGTTATTATTACAGAGGAGAAATTGTTGAATTCCAGAAAAACCCTCCAAATCGAGGACGTATTGAGCAGTTATTCTGAGAAGAAAATAAGGAAAATGCGGGAAAAGATTGTTGAGATTATACCCAGTTTGCTTTATATGAATTTTGCAGAAAAAGATGATGGTGAGATTTTTCCAAAAGATGCCTTCGATCTCAGCATTGAAGGCGTGCTTAGCAGAACCATGAGTAACCGGTTTTGGAATCGACTGTAAAATGTGTGAACTCCTTATTTGTTTATTTATTTTATGGTCGGATCCAATTAGATTTCCAAAAAGAATTCGGTATCGAAGTATTCAGTTATGATGATAGAATCCACATTTAGCAACAACAGTATTAAATTTAGGGGTCTATCAAAATGTAAACTAATGGAAAATTGCTGTATAAATGAGAATCCACTCAAAGAAGTTTGGAGGAATTTGTTTTATAAATTGGATGTCCAATAAGTCAGGTGTTATAAATCAAAACTGCAGTGTGTAAATGAGAATCCACTCAAAGCAGTTGGAGAATTTGCCTCTGTATAAATGAGAATCCACTCAAAGCAGTTTGGAGGAATTTGATTTGTCAATTGAATGTCCAATAAATCAGGTTTTTGGAGGAATTTGATTTGTAAATTGAATGTCCAATAAATCAGGTGTTATAGATCAAACTGCAGTCTGTAAATGAGAATCCACTCAAAGCAGTTGGAGAATTTGCCTTGTAAATTGAATGTTCAATTGTATATTTTGTTTGAGGGTAGTTGGTTATTTTTCACCATATTTCCTACACTATTTTTCATTGGTTCAGGGCATGCACACGGCCTGTTGGACAATCAATGTAACCCCAATTTTGCTTAACAGTATATATACCCGAATAAGCAAATTTAACAACTTTCTATAAAAGTGCAATTGCTTAATAATGATATCCATTGATCTGAGACTTTAAAGGGAATTGGATGGGGCTCATTCAGAGTGGTTGGAACCCAAAATTTAATTTTAAAGTGAATTTAAGAAAACTATTCATTATAATTATGGGTGCAATTATAGATGACAATCATAGTCTCATCCCCAAATTTCTAAATGAGAGTAATAATTTTATCTCTAAAATTTTAGATTACAGTAATAATCTTATTCTCAAAATTCAACAAAACATTAGAACTTAGAAAGATGAGTAATAATCTTATCCTCAAAATTCAACAAAACATTAGAACTTAGAAAAATAACAATCTGTCACATATGAACCAAATATTTATTATGAAAATCCAAATAGAAAAATCATTTTCCAACAGTCTTCAATATAATCTTATTCTCAAAATTCTACAAAATATTAAAACTTAGAAAAATGGCAATCTCTCACATATGAAAAAGATATTTATTATGAAAATCCAAATAGAAAAGTCACTTTCCAACTCTCTTCAATTATTTTGGCAATCTTTGGTTTGGTTTTTTTGTGCCCCTTACCTCTTTAGTCAATAGTTTTTTAAAAGTGAAAGTACTAAAGAAATAGGGAAAGTTGAGCAATGGAAAGGCTAATACGCTTACATTTTATTTTTCATTTTTAGTCTTTTTTCTTTTCTTATTTTTATTAATTTTTCTTTATTCTCTTTCATTTTCTTTTACATTTGCATTGTCTCTAATGAGTTATTTAACTTTTATTAATTTCCTACTTACACTTGTAAGAACTACTTCTTACTTCAATTTTCTTGTTTAAATCCATTTTGAATCACACCTCACCATTGAGAGACTTTTTGGTCTTCCAAAGCTTAGAGGAAACCAATCTAGATCAACGTGTCTATGTTTGCTTCTTTTTGCTTCTTTGGAACATGACTTTAATTTTCTTTGGAACATGGCTTTAACAACGACTTTGATCTATAGCTCCCACTATTACTAGTGCCAATGATCCAACAATCAATTAACTTTTGAATGCAGCAAATAAATAAACCAATAATGGAAGTGCCAATTAAATAACTTGTGAATGCAACAAATAAATAAACCAATTATCCAACACTTATGCAATCACCTAGAAACAAATGGATGGATCAAATGTTGTAGGAATGTACAAATCAACTTGTGTATGGCTTGTAAGGTCACCTCATGGTTGTGTATATTCTTGGTGATGCCTGCAAGGATTTTAGTTAGTTTAGGGGATGCATGTGGCCTCTTGGATAATCAAGAATAACTCTAAATTCACCTAATTGTGATGACATTACCCACAGGAGAGGGGGATGGCCTAGGAAAAGAGAAAAAATCAAATAAACTAATTTAGCAACCTCCTAAAAAAGTGTAATGGCTAAATAATGATAGCCATTAATCTTAGGCTTCCACGCAAATTGGAAGATGGTCATTTTAGAGATGTTTGTATCCATACTTTGCTAATGGAAATTGGTTTTTGATTGAACTTAAGAGAATACCAAGATGAAAATTTTCATCATAACCATGAGCGCAACATCAAAATTACAATATAGCATAAATGATAACAATAATATGATGGCATAAATGATGGCAATAATCTCACATAACACTTTACATAACATTGAAACATAGAGAATTAATCAATTACACATTAACGCTATTAACCCTAGAAACCCAAATGGGAAAAATAACTTCAAATGGTTACTAAATCTATTTCAATGATTTTTGGTTTACAATGTAGTTAATGTCTCTTTGTGCTTCCTTACCTACTTGGCCAAACAACTCTTAAGAATGGAAGTACCAAAATAAATAGCCAGAAAAGGGGTAATGGGAAGGCCAACATGGCTAATCTTCATTTTCCATTCCTCAATCTTTTCTTTCATATTATTATTATTCTTATTTCATTTATGCCTCTTTTTTTCTCTTTCACTTGTTTTTGTCTATTTACTTTTATATATGCATTATTTATAATATGTTGTCTAATATTCATTAATTTCCTAATTACACATGCAGGTACTAAATCTTACAACCATTCACTTGTTTGGATCCATTTTCGACCCATGTACATTAAATAATAAATCATCAATTTTCATCAAAGGCATCAAGTTGAAATGGAACCTATTCACCTTATTCTAGAAGCACAAATTATTCAACCTAAGATGCCAACATTTTTTCTACATATGTTAATATACTATAATTCACTATCTAAGTCTTGTCTAACATATATTATTTTATACAAAATATCAACATATTTACATTAAAAATTTATAAATTCAAAGGATCTATAGTTCAACTCAATTATCTTCTTAATGGTGCTAACATAATCAGGTTTCCCTTTTATTATTTTTGTATCACTTGAACTTGCATAACTTATTTGATCAAATGCAATACACAACCCACAATCGCATGTTTGTTTTCCATGATTTGCATTCTCCACTATAAAATGATGTAAAGAAACTATCCACGTTGGTTTATAGTCTTCCATATTGGCCGAAAAATTTTGTTGTGCATTTTCTTCATTAATTTCCAAACGCACATAGTTGGTCTTCAAAATTTCCCTTTTACAAGGTTTTTGTCATTTGCACAATGCACACCATCATTATCAAAATCCATGTCAAGACCATGTTAACAACCCAAATCATGTAATGAAATATGATCTAAGTTCATTCAATTATCTAAGAACCCATTTTTAATCTTATGCCATTGCTCCTACAATTTATTGTGTTTTAAAACAAATTTTCGATTATTTTCACAATCCAACAAAATGCATGTTAAGAGCTTTAAGATAAATGCCTAAGATAAATTACACATGCTCAGGTCTTAAATTTGAAATGGAAGTTCTTCTAAGTCCTCCACACCTATTTATGAATTCAAATACTTATAAGACAACTTGCTTAGCTAGAGATTCTCTTGCACCAATTCCTTTTGATCTATTTTATTTACTTCCCTAGTTCCCCCTAGTCTACCCAAGTATAGATGGTAGAACACTTGGATTGCAAGTAGAAAGGAGATGGGACTTCTCACCTTCACTCACCCTAATTTGATGCCTCAATGGTTTTGTACATTAATAGAATAAGGGTGCAATATGTAGAGATTTATTTGAAGAATCATAGGGTAATTGTTAAGGGAATGATGAATACCAATATACTAGTGATATCTCAAAAGAAAGGCTAGAAATTGCTTGGAGATCATCCCATAGGAGGATGGAGACAAATAAGGTGGAATGAAGGATGGGGAAAAGGGAGGGAGAAGAAGGAAGGTGGCAGTGGGAGGGAAGAAAAGTGGTGTTGGGGAGAAGAAAGATGGTGGAGATAATTAAATAAAAATGAGGAAGTGAAGGGTGGTGATGAATTGAAAGGTGATAGTGATGAAAATAAGGATTTAAACAATAAAAATGAATCTACTACTCTTATATCTAACCTTGAGAATTCTCATCCTTTTTATCTAGGATTGAAAATATGCATCCATATAATTCCTATTCTTTTGTGGAGTATTCAACTACATTTTTAACCTCCATTTTTACCTTGAAAATTACCTTATGGTTAGTAAATTCAAGTTATGTACACTACACCTTACTTCAATTAAAATTATGTTAGAAAATTATATATTATAGAGCAATGGAACACATAAATATGCGGAAACACAAACACATTAATAACATATAAAACAAGAGAGACACATATATATGTGGTTCACCCAACTTGGGCTATGTCCACGGAAACAACCAATCCTTCCTTTCTATTATCCAGCAAAATGAAGAGACACAACCTATAACAGATCCGATGTAATATCATCTTCTCTCTCACACATTCCCCCTTTCTATTTCTCACTCAGAATATACACATGATACACAGACGCAATACAATACCCTCATACAATAGAGGGGTTTCCTTCTAGGTAAAAAAACCCTAAATTAAACATAACTTCTACTGTCATATCATCTGCCTAATGAACGGTCCAGATTGACTACGAAATTACAATATTTTACAAGGAAATTTTACATTTGTTTTTAGCTTCAGGGGCGTCGCCCCTGAAAGCCCCCACCAGGGGGGGCTCCAAAAGGTCATCGCTACCCCCCGACAACGATCAAACGATGGGCAAAATTGTCGCCCCATCAAGGACATGGGTCCAACGCGACGATACATCTAAATAAAGAAGATAATCAGGCTCCACACCCAACAATCTCCCACCTAGAGACTGATTGTAGCAACTCCATTGCTACTTCATTTGCTGGATAATGAATCCAATTTGGACCTAGTTGTTTCTCATCTTCATCATCATAATTGAAGACCAATTGAAACAGACCATAATCTCATTTTCTCCCTAGTTACAACTTTTTTTAACATATATGTAGGATTCTGGCTAGTGTGTATCTTTTCCAACTTCAACTCTCCATCTTCCAATGCTGACCGTATGAAATGGTACTTGAGATATGTGTTTAGTCCTAGAATGAAATGTTGAGTTCTTTTAAAGATGAATGGCACTCTGGTTGTCACTGTATAACCTTCCCATCTCCTGCTTCATACCTAATTCATCCATAAACCTTTGTAACCAAGTCATTTCAATAGCCTTTTTAGCAACAACATACTCTGCTTCTGTTGTTTACAGTGCAACAACACTCTGCATTTTTGAAACCAAGCTGAAAGTTGTTCCACCTGTTAGTGTCAATATGTCCTCCACACCTATTTATGAATTCAAATACTTATAAGACAACTTGATTAGCTAGAGATTCTCTTGCACCAATTCCTTTTGATCTATTTTATTTACTTCCCTAGTTCCCCCTAGTCTACCCAAGTATAAATGGTAGAAAACTTGGATTGCAAGTAGAAAGGAGATGGGACTTCTCACCTTCACTCACCCTAATTTGATGCCTCAATGGTTTTGTACATTAATAGAATAAGGGTGCAATATGTAGAGATTTATTTGAAGAATCATAGGGTAATTGTTAGGGGAATGATGAATACCAATATACTAGTGATTATCTCAAAATAAAGGCTAGAAATTGCATGGAGATCATCCCATAGGAGGATGGAGACAAATAAGGTGGAATGAAGGATGGGGAAAAGGGAGGGAGAAGAAGGAAGGTGGCAGTGGGAGGGAAGAAAAGTGGTGTTGGGGAGAAGAAAGATGGTGGAGATAATTAAATAAAAATGAGGAAGTGAAGGGTTGTGATGAATTGAAAGGTGATAGCGATGAAAATAAGGATTTAAACAATAAAAATGAATCTACTACTCTTATATCTAGCCTTGAGAATTATCATCCTTTTTATCTAGGATTGAAAATATTCATCCATATAATTCCTATTACTTTTTGGAGTATTCAACTATATTTTTAACCTCCATTTTTACCTTGAAAATTACCTAATGGTTAGTAAATTCAAGTTATGTACACTACACCTTACTTCAATTAAAATTCGGTTAGAAAATTATATATTACAGAGCAATGGAACACATAAAAATGTAGAAACACAAACACATTAATAACATATAAAACAAGAGAGACACAGATATATGTGGTTCACCCAACTTGGGCTACGTCCATGGAAAAAACCAATCCTTCCTTTCTATTATCCAGCAAAATGAAGAGACACAACCTATAACATATCTGATGTAATATCATCTACTCTCTCACACATTCCCCCTTTCTATTTCTCACTCAGAATATACACATGATACACAATCGCAATACAATACCCTCATACAACAGAGGGGTTTCATTCTAGGGAAAAAAACCCTAAATTAAACATAACTTCTACTGTCAGATCATCTGCCTAATGAACGATCCAGATTGTCTATGAAATTACAATATTTTACAAGGAAATTTTACATCTGTTTTTAGCTTCAGGGGCGCTGCCCCCTAAAGCCCCCACCAGGGGGGGGGGGGGGGCGCTCCAAAAGGTCGTCACTACCCCCCCTGACAGCGATCAAACGATGGGCAACATTTCCGCCCCGTCAAGAACATGGGTCCAACACGACGATACATCTAAATAAAGAAGATAATCACGCTCCACACCCAACAATCTGCCACCTGGAGACTGATTGTAGCAACTCCATTGCTACTTCATTTGCTGGATAATGAATCCAATTTGGACCTAGTTGTTTCTCATCTTCATTATCATAATTGAAGACCAATTGAAACAGACCATAATCTCATTTTCTCCCTAGTTACAACTTTTGTTAACATATATGTAGGATTTTGGCTAGTGTGTATCTTTTCCAACTTCAACTCTCCATCTTCCAACGCTGACCGTATGAAATGGTACTTGAGATATGTGTTTAGTCCTAGAATGAAATTTTGAGTTCATTGAAAGATGAATGGCACTCTGGTTGTCACTGTATAACCTTCCCATCTCCTGCTTCATACCTAATTCATCCATAAACCTTTGTAACCAAGTCATTTCAATAGCCTCTATAGCAGCAACATACTCTGCTTCTATTGTTTAAAGTGCAACAACACTTTGATTTTTGAAACCCAACTGAAAGTTGTTCCACCTGTTAGTGTCAATATGTCAGTTATTTTCCTAGAAGTCATAAGTTAAAATTTTTAGTCTTTCAAACAAGTTTTCAAAAAATAATTTTGGTCACTGAAGGAGTCTAGGTCAAATTTGGTTCTCCCTCATCTAATCCATGACCATCATCACTTTCAAGGTCATCTCATTCATTATCATTTAAAGGTTTAGGGTCATGTCACTCCACCTCATCTAAGTTTACTATCTAGGTGTCATCATCTTCCTTTGAAAAATTTCTAATTTCTCATCAAAACAATGAAATCACACTTCATTTCACTCATAAGACTTTAAAGGGAGCTAGCATACTTAGGAGGTTAAATAAGATAAGTTGTCTTATTTTAAAATATGTTTAAATGTCAAAAAATTTCAAAAAGGCATATTTGTCTTATTGTTTCACTACAAGACAAAAAAGGCCATTTCAAGGTTATAAAAGATAAAATCAAGCTCATCTTGACTCATTATTATCTTTTGTTATGTGGAAGAGCTCCTCTCTTACCTCATTTGCACTCCTTAGGTGATCAAAGGTTCGAAACCAAGGCGAAAAATCACTCCAAAAACACTTTTCTACACCTCGGGCTGCCTTTGTTACGCTTCTGTAGCCTCCTGCTACGCTTTCAGAAGTTTTTGTTATGATTATAGGAAGTGTTGCTACGTTTCTAGGAGGTGTTGTTACATTTATAGCCCTATTGTTACGCTTCTGCAAAACAGTTGTTACGCTTTCAGCCAATTGTTATGCTTCTGTTCATTGTTTTTATGCTTCTGGAAGGAGGGCATAACTTAGGTTTTCGTCTCCTAAGCCATTCAAAAAATCTCAATGCTTGTGGGCACTACTTATTTTACCTCTCATAATAGTAATTCATCACTCTTATAGCCTCCCTTGGTTAAGTTATCAATTTTATAGTTCATTTTCATGCTCACTCCATATTACACCATCTCATCACTTCTCCATGTCATTGAAAGACTCCATTTGAATAAACCCTAACCTAATCCAATTGAATGAACCCTAAACCCTACCATCTAAGAACCCGAAATCTCCCATATACTTCATACTCTCATCTCCCACCATCCATATCATCCCTAATAGTCATTTTCATGAAACCCTAAATTCTAGCAAACTTTCACAATGAAAATTTGGAAATTTCCCATGTTTTCTTGATTTCATCACACCTCGCATCCATTTCACTTCATTCCACCCACAACATGGAACTAACATGCCACCCTATATACTAAATTTTTTGTAGAATTTTCCCTACACTCTGTTTTTCCTAAATTTCACTACACATACTGATCCCACCAAAACACTAAGGTTTTCATCCTTTCAGTGATAAACAAGATGGAGAGAGAGAAGGATAACTTCAAGGGAGGATGCCACCTAAAGTTAGAACCCTTCACAATGCATGAGATCAATGCTTCACCCTTGGCCAGAAGATGTTTTGAGAAGACTGGATGTTTGAGGTTCTGTGAAAAGCTCATAAAGGAAGGGTATCATCTTCAAATGACCAGCTTATTTGCCACAAGCTTCAGCATGGGAAAGGTCACTATTGCAGGTGTAGAGTTTAACTCATCAACATACCTAATTTCTTCAGCAACAGGTATTTCTTGTCATGGAGAGAGGTGGTTCAATGGCATGGATTTAGCCATTGAAAATTACAAAAAAATTCTCAAGCCTAATGCCAGAGAGGAACCAGATTACCTCTTCCCTTTCATACACCTCAGAAACAAATATGCTCCTTTTATGATATTAATAATGAATTATTTCACTTGTGAAGTAAGATTTTCCAAGTTGTATAGGTACCACATTAGGTTTTTGATGCATTTGACCTCTATCTAAACACTTGATTTTCCACATTACCTGTACAAGAGTTTGATTAAGATGAATGAGAAGGTTCAGAGCAGAAAAAAAGATCATCACCCTAGTATTTTTCATCATGGTCTGGTTAAAATCATTGTATTGCATCATCTTTCATCCATCAACATGACCTGGGAAACCTTCATGGGAAGAATAGCAACAACGCCTACCATTAGCCCTCCTATCATGCATAGCACATCATCACCATCACTGTCAGCACAACCAATGGAGGTTGGATTTTATGGCATGAAAATTTAGATTTCAGAGGCTCCTAGGTTTGTTGATTTTACTCATACTTATGAGAAGGGGAAGAGACAGGTATTTGTGCCCAAATCTATCAAAAGTGTACTTACACTTGACACCATTGTTGAACAAAGTGAAATGGAGGAGAAACCTATTATGCATCAAGATAGTGAATCAATTCCATTTTAGGTTGAGCTAGCAGAACATGTTGATATCAAATCCTCTGAGGATATAAGTAGAGATAAATATGAGGAAATAACAGAGTTGAAGAGGATTTTCTCCATTGCTAATTCTCAAATCACTTTCTTACATCAGGATAATTTTCAATCGAAGGTAAAGCAGTTGTTACAAAGAAAGCCCAAGCCAGAAATAGATGCAAATAAAGGTAAAGGCAAGGAGGTTATAGATGTTTCTCAAATGTAGGATATATAGACTGAGACACAACCAAGAAGGCCAAAGACAAGAGGCCTCAATAGGGCGTTGGAGCTAGAAAGATAGTCAGCTCATCCACTTAAAGAGTTGACCTTTGATGAGCTTATAGCCATGGAGATCAATCAAGATAGAGAAATTTGGTTGGAAAGGGTAAATGAGCATTTGGAGAAGCTCTTGAAGAGAGCTAATAGGGACAATAAACTTCAAAGACACATGGAAAATCACTATCGCACCGGGAACAAAATTTCTCAAATAAGGCTAAAATAGTTGAAGAAAAGGCTAAAAGAAGCTCAAATGAAGATTAAAGAGAAGGATAGCTTGGATTTTCTGGTTGAAGCTTCCTTGGATATTTAGCCCATCACTCAAAGGTGCTACAAAACCAAATTTGAGAAGTTTTGAAGAATTTTGGTATTTTTGTGATTTTTGCACAATTCTAGAAATTCCTCCTCATAGAAGCATAGAAAAATTTTGCTATGCTTATTTTGGGGGAATCCAAATGATGATTTATTTACATGGATGGATGCCTTTTGATGATTAAATTGCAGATCAGGAACCCTCTTTGCATGAAAAGCTTTAATTTGGAGAAAAATCCCAAAAACTACTCATTTTTCATGTTTCTGCCACCTTTTTGGAGGCTCTGCTATGCTTTTGGAGTAACCTTGGGAGAATGGATTTTTGGAGGCCTTCCCATGGGTCATTTTGTAAAATTCAAGATTTTCTGGAAACTAGACACACATGGATTGTTGACCGATCTTTCAGAATTTTATTTGGACTCCTAAAAGTGCCTGCAAACATCTACTACACTTCTACAAAATTTTGCTACGGTTCTGTCAGAAATGTTACAAATCAGCATTGGATTCCTCAAGACACTTGTCAAGTTCAGAAAATGGGACAAATTCGAGGTTTTTCTGTTCTATGAGTTGGAATTAGAGTTATTGAGTTGGTTTTTGCCTCCTGTCATGAGGGAATATGTAATTTAATGTAAGGTACAAACACTCCTAGTTCATAGTTGAATTTTAGGGAATAGTTTCTAACATCCCTAGAATCTAGAAAATGACTCATCTTGTGTATTTATGATGCATTTTGGATGGGATTTCAGCCCGATGAGGTGTCATGGTTCATATTTTCTATAATTGTACTCTCTTTAGTCTTTTGTTGGGTTGGATAGTCTTATTTTGCAGTGGAGCTATTGTAATCAACATTTTGGAATGAAATCAGAGACATATTTGCAGAACTTGTTTTGAGAATATTATGGTATGGATTGGAGCATTTGTATTCTTACGTAGGTTTATCTATTCATGCTAAATGATATATATTCTTCTTTCAGATACATCTTTCCATGTGTTTATCTTGTAAGTTTATAATCAGAAATCATGTTTCTTCATGCTTTGTTTTAGACAAGGTTTACATGATATGTATGTTTACTTTTAAATGAATGAATTCACCTTAGTGCTCATTCAGAATTTCTCTCACTTCATCCTATACTCAATGAACAATTAAACATTCTTTAAAACTAATATCTAACCTCATACATTCTCTGAAAATTGATGTTGGAATTCATACCTAAAAAATCTAGACCTAGCCTTCTCGCTAATATTTCTATCCAACACCTAAAACATCAAACAAAATCCTATTTACTGAGCTTACTTACCTAGCCTAAGATCAATAGATATTCAGTCATTCCATTTACTGCAAAGGGACAACGAGAGAGCCCTACCCAGTCTTGGTAGGGCTAACTACCTAGCCTAAAGCCTGGTCTATGGTTACCTTTCTTCAATCCCATTTTTAGCCCTCAGAAGTTGGGGAGAGTGATAACATTTTTGGCGCCATTGCCACAGAGCGATTGCTAAAATTTCCTTGGGAATATTTCTTTAATCCTCTGAAAGTTAGACTTGTAGGTGAAAATATCTAGCATTCGAAATAGGTTGAACTCTTAAATCTGAGCCAAAGTCCAAAATTCCTGTCTAAAGCTGGCTCCTAAAAGAAATACTACATCAAATCTAGACCCAAATCCCTCACCAATTATGAATGAACTTAAGAGTCTCTTAAGAAATCATAAAACCAAGTCTCGAAAGGTTGGAAGATCTATTCCTCCACTTGTCAAATGAAATTCCTTTCCTATGACATTTTATTCAGAAGTTTTGTTTTATAATTTAGAACCTGAAAGATATTTTTTTAGGACTAAGCCTGAAAACTTTGTTATATTTTATCCTTTTGATTTTGATACCTTTGCACCATTTTTTGAGTCCTCCTATTCTGAGGTTGATAGTGAAGTCTGGTCCAATTTCTACAAACTTAAAGGCTTGGTGGATAACTTTCAAGAAACTTCAAAAAGAGCTTATTTCCAATTTCAGCAGTAGGATTTTTTTTCATCACATGTATTTACAGCTTCTCATACTGCTACATCATCAACCCTTCCTTTCATTCCATCATTACCTCTACAAGCTTTCACTCCATCAACACCTCCACCACCTCCTCCATTAGTCATGGCCAGATTTTCTCCATTGATCCTACCTCTACAACTCACTGCATTACCTCAGAACTATGTTCAGAGACTTCCTATTTTTGATGGAACATCATAGGCTACTTCTTATCAACACATTTCCAAAGTGATTGATTTCATAGATCTTGAAGATATTGAAAATGACGATGCCAAGATGTGCATCATTACACATTGTTTCTCAAGAGAGGTTAATAAATGGTTTTGCTCTCTCACAATTGGTTCAATAGGTACTTCAAAACAACTGACTGAATTTTTTATGGTGAAATGGGAAGAGAATAAGAATCGATTGAAGATTTTAGCTAGGTATAAAGCCTTGAAAAGGAATCCCAATGAGTCTGTCCAAGACTTTACAAATAGATTCAATTCCTAAGAATATTAAGCCTGCTGCAGGCCTTACTTTACTTCATTATTCTGATGGTTTCGATCGTAACACGGCCTGTCAGCTGAGGGAAAGAAACCCATCAACTCTTGAAGAAATGCAGTGAGCGTGGAAGCTAATTTTATCATCAAGAAGTCTAAAATCAAGACAGAGAAAATAGTCACTATCAAATAGGAAACATCTACTTCATCAGAGGGAAAATTAGACACCTTGATCAAGACCATGGAGAAGATTATGGATAAATTTCCATTGCTGATAGAAAATTTGAATCCTCCATTAAAAATCCCAATTTCAGGAGTAAAAAATCAGTAGCCTCAGTACAGGATCAAGCAAAGGGAAAGAGGGGTTAGGATCCAAAGTCAGCAAAAAATTCACACTCCAGTTTAGCAGAAATACACTGAAGGCCATGATGAAGAGGATGAAGGAGAAATTTCTGGCAATATCATTTATTTGAGGAAAATCAACAACCTATTTTCCTCACTGAAGAAGATTAATTTTCTGCAGAAATTTTTGCATCGGACGATAAAAAATGTGTCTTGTCAAATGATGAAATATTATCAGTGCAGATGGAAGATTATCAGAGGGGATATCAAAATGCTCTTTCTCAAGTGCAGAGACAGTACGGTTTGAGGAGTAGGAATGTTCCTATAACCTCCAATTAGAAAAAACATAACGCTCAAGTAGATGCTCATCATAAAGAAAATGTTGCTCCAAATCAAAGTAAAGACAAAGGACCTGCTTTTCCAAATCATGCTAAAGGCAATGAAGCTTCCTAGAGCGGTCATATAAAGGATAAATAAGTCCAAGATGGAGGACAAAAGAAGAAGACTCTACACAAAGATCATACCGAAAAGAAATATGCACCATTGAAAGAGGTAGAAAAACATTATGCTCTTTTTAGTCTTGAAAATGGAATTTCCAAATTAAAAGTCTCCATTCGTCTAACTGAAATAGTCATGAATGATTAGTAAAAAGTTCAAGCAACTAAGTTGCTTAGAGTGGACCAAATGTCTCACATGGTTAATGTGAGCGATGATCACCCTGAGCTTCTATTTGGTCCTGATGTTGATGGTGATCTAGAAGATAGTGAGGTCCCCCCATTTTATCTAAGCCTCAAAATCCATGATTTTATCCTCCATAACACCATGATTAATTCTAGAGCCTCTCACAACCTTATTCCCAAGGCCATTATGGCTAGATTAGGATTGGATATCACACGCCCTTATCATGATCTCTATTCATTTGATTCAAGGAGGATGAAATGGCCTCATTAAGGACCTAGTGGTGTCATTAGAGAAAATCCAAGCCAAGAATGTCCTCATGGATGTTGTTGTGGCTGATATCCCTCCCAGATATGGAATGTTTCTCTCCCAATCATGGGGAGTGAAGCTTAGAGGTACCTTACAACTTGAATTTTCATATGCTATCATTCTCGTCTTTGGGCAACTCAGGAAACTATACGGGAAAGTAAAATGAAGTACATGATCAATAGTTGAGAAAAGCCAAATAATCATCCCATACATGCTGTCCGCATAGATTTATAGTCCTTTATCTTATTCAATTATAAATTTTTATCATCTTTCGAAGTTTTTATTGAAGAAAAAGAAAAAAATTCTGAATTTTCAAATTTTGTGTTAGAAATGGCAAATGCAGAAATTTATGAAAAGATGCCAAGTGGTTTGGAACCAAGCACATCACCTCAAAAAAGAGATGAAAAAGTGAAAGAAACATAATTTTTTGGTACAATATAACTCTCTCAAGCATCAAGTAAAGTTCAACCATCTGATTTGTAGCTTCCTAATGAAGAAAGTAGTTTGTGGACCATGGAATTTGATGGAGCTTAGGGTAAAGAAGGGACTAGAAGTGGAGTGTGGATTCACAACCCTATAAATGAATCACTAAAAATTCCTCCCAATGTTAAAATTTCCTCCTACAAGCTAGCTTTCGACCATTCAAACAATGAAGTTGAGTATGAGGCTTTGATAGACGGTCTGAAAATTATCAAGAAGTTAGGTGCCAAGAAGATTTCTGTGTATGGCAACTTTGAGCTAGTAATAAAGCAAGTCAAAGGGGAATATCAGGCCAAGCATCCAAGGATGTGAGCTTACCAAAATGCAGTGTTATATATCCTCAAGACCTTCACCGAGTATACTTTGTCGTTGATCCCAAGGGACAACAATGTTATTGCTGATTCTCTTGCTACTTCGGCTAGAATGTTCAAAATTCCATTGTATCCTAATAAGAAGTATGAGATAAACTTCAAACACCGCCCTGTTGTCCCAGATAATTTTCATTGTTGGTATTTATTTCAAGATGATAAATAGATCAACAATTTCTTGTAGAAAAAATAGGAATTTTTGAATTCACAAATGGATAACCAATGCTAAGAATATGACCAAAAATTCCATGCAGCAGAGATGCAAGTGCTTCAGCTGAAAAATAACTACATTCCAAGAGGTTTGGTACCTTTGGAATAACATTTCGATAAATATGATGTCACACACAAACCGACCATTCTACCAACATAATTGGGAGTGGAATATCTCAATCTTGACACTCTGGAAAAGCCAAATATGGTCAAAATTTCAAAATATTTGAGTGCAGAAATGAAAGGTAAATACGCAGTGCTTATCTATTAGTTTTTTGATGTATTTTCTTGGGAATATTCTGATTTAAAAGTGTATAATAAGAGTATAATCTAGCATACCATTCCCTTAAAGCCGGATCAGAAACCTTTCCGTCATAAGTTAAGTAGAATGAATCCAAAGTTGCTGACGCCTATTCAAAAGGAAGTAAATAGATTATTTACTATTGGTATTATAGTTCATATTCCTTTTCAAATTAGAATTCTAATCTAGTGCCAGTGAGAAAGAAGATAGGAGAGATACACGTGTACATAGATTTCATAAATCTGAATAAAGTTTCATTGAAAGACAATAAACCACTACCAAAGATGGACCATATTATGAAAAGGGTAGTTGGATCTTCCAAAATTTCATTGCTGGATGGAAAAGACAGCCTTTACAACACCATGGGGCACCTTCATGTATGATAAAATGCCTTTCGGATTGAAGAATGCAGGGCCGAATTTTCAGCGAGCAATGGATATTTATTTTTCCAATGAAAAGAATGTATTTTTGTTCATTTATATTGATGAAATCACTATCTTTTCCAAGACAGATGAGAAACACTTGCAGAAATTGAAAAATGTTTTTAAGAGATGTAGAAAGTTTGGCATATCACTGAACCCAAAGAAGAGCCTTTTTTCTATGGAGGAAGGTAAATTGTCGCATCATATCATATCAAAATATGGAATTAGAATAAATCCTTCAAGGATTGAAGAAATTTAGACTTTGGAATATCCTAGGAGAAAAAAGGAAATTCAGTCATTCAATGGCAAAATCAAATTTCTGAGAAGGTTTGTCCCCAATCTTACAGAACACTTGAGGAAAATTACTGACATGCTGAAGAAATATAGTGAAGTAAAATGGTCTAAAGAGGCAAAGAATTCATTCAATCAAGTTAAATTGGATTTATCTCATGCTCCTATTCTTATTAGTTGGATTACACACTTGATTTTATCATTTTTTCATTTCCCTCAAAGCACACTCTATTTGTTGTCCTTATGCAAAAGAAAAATTAGAACACAAAGAAAATCATCACCTTCTTCAGTAGAACCATAAGAGATGCAGCCTTGAAGTACAACATCATTGAGAAACCAGACATGGCGTTAGTCAAAGCATTGAAGGACTTTTGGATCTATATTCTCCACTCTCATGTCCTTGCATATGTTCTAAACGTTGTTGTCAAAGATGTGCTTATGCAGAATGATCCTGAAGGGTGGCGAGGTAAACGGCTCACTGATATGTTGGAGTATGACTTGGAGATCAAGCCTACAAAGCTGATCAAGGGACAATGCCTGGTGAAGGTTATGGTGGATTCAAATATCCATGCTTTGGAAATTAATTTTATTGCTGCCTTATCTAAAGAGCAAGCGATTGAAACATTACCTGAGGTATCTGAATTTTTTTCTTCATCGCCTTGGTATGTTGATATAGTTCATGTTTTTCAACACTTGAATCCTCCTCCTGGCTTTCCAAGTAGTAAGGCTATATCTTTTAAGTTTAGAGCTCTTAAGTACTACAGACTTAATGATTTTTTGTATTGGAAAGATCCAGGTGGAGTGTTGCTGAATTGTTTGGTTGAAGGAGAAGTTGAAAAAGTGATGACAGTTTTTCATAAAGGTGAATGTGGCTGTCATTTTTATTGGAAGACTACAACTAACAAGATCTTGAGGGAAGGTTTCTATTGGCCAAGTATATTTTTTGATGTTTATAAAATAGTCATGAGTTGTCATGATTGTCAAATCTTTCAGGGAAAGAGGAAGCTCTTGCCTTTGCCCTTAAAACCAATTGAAGTGAAAGCAGCATTCGATCAATGGGGACTTGATTTCATTGGCAAGATACATCCTCCATCATCAACTCAACATAAATGGATACTCACTTCTATAATTTAATTCACTAAATGGATTGAAGCCATCCCCATGAGACAAGCTACTAACACTGTCATTATTCATTTTTTAGAGAACAATATTATGTCTCATTTTGGTTGTCCATACAAAATCATTATTGACAATGCAACCACCTTTAAGTCTAAGAAAATGATTGAATTTTGTGATAAGTATCACATCAGGCTTGTTCATTCTACAACATATTATCCTCAAGGCAACGGGATAGTTGAATCGTCAAATAAATATTTAGTGAACATAATCAAGAAGATGTTGCAAGAAAAAAAGAGAAAATTTCACAAAAATCTCACCAATGCTCTATGAGCAGATAGAGTTAGCACAAAGAGATCAATCAACATGTCACCTTTAAAGCTAGTGTATAGTGTTGACACGATGTTCCCTACTTCTTTATCTATACCGGTGATGAAAATTCTGCAACAGACCTATAATGAACCAAATGATATCCAACGAAGAATTGGCCAAATTATCCATTTACAACAGTCAAGAGATGAATTCTTCAGTCACACTTTAAAGCTTCACAATAAAATAAAAATATTTATGATAAGAAGACCGAAGCTGATGACTTTAAGCTTGGAGATTTTGTTCTTCGCTGGGATGCCTAGAATGAAGACAAAGTGTAATATTCCCAATTTTTCACATAATATTTGGAATATTAGAGTTCTTATTTTTCTTAATGAATTAAGTAAATAAAATGGCAGAGGGACCCATAATCCTCAAGATGAATAAATATCCACTTTTTATGTGTGAATGTGGATTGATTAAGCCTATATATACATAAAGAGGTAGTGGAGCAAATACTAATGTGAATGGAGTGGAGATCATGTCTCATTAATGAGATAGATCATGGAGGTTGAAGCAATCAACTGAGATCATGGAAGGCATCTAATATAGGATCATAGAGCATTCATGATCAAGTGATGGAGGAAGTAGTGCAATTAATGCATGCATGATGGAGTGGGTGTACATTGCATGTAGACATGATGGATGACTTGGAGAGACAACACAGTCAAACATGGAGGATTATGTCCACATGCACAACACTAATTAGAGGAGGGCCAAGGCATGGGAAGGCTCATAAACTATATAAAGGGGATGAAGGAAAGAATTGAGGCATGCTTTCGATTATTCATTTGGACGTCTGTTTAGATCTGGAATTTTCATTTAACATTCCATGCTTTCTTTGGCTATTTAGCTAAGATTGCAAGTGTTGTTTAGCACTGGGTGTTCCTGGTTGGGAATCCCACCTCTTTCATTGAGTAGTTCTTGGAAGAGGGTTCTACTACATTCATCATTAGGCATTGGTGCCACACATATTCCATGCTCTGCGGGACACCTACCTTAAGGAATTACGCAATTTTTGAATATTTGTTGGGAGAAGGAGGTTGTCTTCAGTATTTCAGTTGGAGAACCAATGTAGGATTATTCCTATCACCTTGGGCTTAAAGCTCAGCATTCCCAGGGCTTGATTTCAGATCTGGAATTAGGCCAAACACTATTGACCTCCTATCAATATCAGTCCCATGAAGGATTGTGCAGTCCATCATTGCAGATCCAAAGGAGGAAGGAAGTTACTAGTATTTCAGCTATTAATACTGTGAGGGACCATCCCCTCACCTTACCATCACCATTTCCATCAGCCTAGAGCTTATTGTAGCACATTTCAGCAGACATAGAAACTCTCCCTCTTGTACAACGTAGTTTCTGTAGCAGTTGCATATTCAGTTGCTGCAACTTGAAGGAGGTGTTGGGGTTCACATGTTTTGGCAAGTTTGGCAATAGCAAAAGATGAGACAACATCAGAACCACTTTCAGAGCTCAGGATCTAGCCCTCCTAGGTCCAGAGAGGGATCTCTCTATATAGGCAAAGGTTTTATTTCTTTGAAGCTCTATTTTAAGGTTTAGGCTAGTTATGAGGCACAGGTTTGTTTGTTTGATTTTTGTTTGGTTGTTGGGAATCCGGAAGGAAGGGTTCAGTATAAGACAAGGATGAGCAAAGAGGATTTTAGGCAAAGAGATATAACTCAGAGAACACTCAAGACCATTGGGAAATGGAGTTAGGAAAGGGTTTACTTGCTATTCAATATGCAGGCTTTCAGTTGGGCTAGTCATCTAAAGCATTAGATCTTAAAGATGATATATGGCATGAAATGGCAAGAAAGAAGGCAAAAGGCAAGGAAACCTCCAAGGTGACCTTTTAGGAATCAGATCCAGGGACATGACATGCCGTTGGAAAACTTGTGATCTAAACCTAAAAGGTTAACTCTTCGGACAAGGAAACATTAAAGAGTTAAACACAAAGGTGAAAACCTAAGATCAGAGAGAGACTTTGAACTCTCAATGCTTTGGCATCCAGCTTAAGGGAACTTAGAAAGGTTCAATTAATTGAAAAGGACCCTAGTGAGACAGAGACAAAGTTCTAAACTCCCAGTATCCCAATTCATTCAATTAAAACCTAACAAGAACATCTAAGAACGGATTCATTAATTCATACATCAGCTAACAGTAAATATCAGCCACTACACTGGTTAAATTAACTTGAATTAGTGCTCAGATAACACATGTAGCAGAAAAAATTAAAGGTAGGGAGAGCAGAAGCTTAGGGTACCATGCGAGGGTATATCCTAAACTAGATTTCTGATGCCTACCAGAGAAATGAAATGTGATGAATTACAAAGGAAAATAGAGACAAAGTAAGAAAAACATCACCGCTGCTTTAAATCAGGATCCAAAGAAATGTGCTTGTCATATTAAAGAGCAACACCAGTCATGTACAAAATTTCCAAGAGCTTGATATTTAGTCTGAAAACATCTTCCTCAGCCTATCTTACAACTTTACATAGAGACTATGTCTCAAGAGAAACAACGTACAATTCACAGATATCCGATCAACAACCCTTACTATGAGTTTCTTCATGAGTTTTATGGCTGAAAGAGAGGTAGAAGGGGTAGATGAAACACAAAATGAAAATTAAAAATAGAGTGGAAGAAGTGGGTTGAAACCCATTCTATTTTAATATCTGAGCATTAATCTTCAGTACTCTTTGGATGAAAGTGTGGTCTTCGACAGGTTGCAATTTACTCAAGGTATGTTCTTGATGTGATTTTGCTGCAGTACTCTGGTGAATAAAAAAGGGGCAGATAAATGACTTTGAGGTCTGCCATACTGCATAACAAATGATTTGGTAGTGTCAGGACTGCTGTCAGGGTGGAAACCTTCTCATGGACACAATGTAGAGTAAAAATAGTACGGGTACTGTGTCCCTTTTCGGAAGAAGACTTCTGCTGATGTGAAACCCTGATGATATTGTTTTCTGCGCATTAGGCCTTATTAGGCCTTCTATGTGATCCATGAGGTCTTCAATCTGGTATTTTTCCTTTAAAACACTGAACTAAGGCTGTTGAAAATGCAACAAGATGATGGAGCTTAGTGAAATGAAGTTGCCTTCATTAAGTGGGCCCGCAGGCTATTTTTGGCACAAAGTCTATTTTTAGACTGTCTATTTTTAGACATATGGATCATGATCTATGAGTTGTAGGATGATATTTATGGATGATTGGTCGAGTTGGTAAAAATAGATGGATCTTTATTTTTAGACATTGGGCGGTTTCTATTTTTAGAATGCCGGGCTAAAAATAGAACAGTCAAATACTATTAACCCTTAATAATATTTAGACTATAAACATTATCTTATCCTCTTGGAGCACTTTAGTTTGATGCTTGGATGTGGCACATGCAGCTGACAGAAGGAAATACGCTTTTCCTAAGGGTTAGTTGAGCTATTGCATGGTTGACTTCAATTAGAACTCATGTGGCAGAGTTTGGTGGAGTTGATGAGACAGTTGGTGGAGTTGTGTTCGGTTTAACTTAGTTGAACTAGTTGTATTTAGTCTAAATGATAAATACACTAGTGATGAGTGGTGTGAATTAATTATTAATTAATTCACTAATTATTAACTCATAAATCAACTAAAGAACACATCGGTTAACTGCAATGCATGGACAGTTCAGTGGAGACCAGTGTTAGAGGTGGGTGAAAGGGTGAGTCTACTATCGGTTGTGACTATTGGCTGTGCATGAGATTTGCACACACATTGATGGAGATTGCCAATGAGGATTGCGCAGTTGGAGCTAGTGGGATTCAAACTTGGATCTCATCATTAATCAACTTGGATTGCGCAGTAGAGGCAGGCAGACTTGTGGAGGAGATTTGAACCTGTGACTTGTTCATTTTCTATACTAGTTTTGTGTGTAGCATTGAGATAGTGCTGAGAGCTGTGAGAGATTTGTGCTATGTATTGTTACATGTTCTCTATCATTATAATATACAGATAGTTGGGGGTTTTCAGCTATTTCTTTCCCCATTACATCTTGTGTTGATATGTGTGCTTGATTATGTTTTAATGAGCGCATGCGACTGCTTTCTATTTCCGCATATTGATGATCAATTGTAGAAGAGGTTATGTATTATGCATGAAGCTTAAATAGTGTGTAATCAGGATAATCTCGATGAATAATTCAGCTATTATTCAAATTTCTACATGGTATCAGAGCAGAATTGATCATCGGATCTATTACAGTGATTACAATTATTTCGGTAGACAGAGTCTGTAACGGGCCAGGTAGCCTCTGGATCCATCCTTTATCTGAAAGGTGATATATCCAGTAAATGCCCCTACAGTAAATCTCTGTGCTAGAAATAATTTTTTCTCACATTAGATCAGAAGCGGTTGAGTTTTGAGCTGGTGGAATTTAAATTTGCAGCAGAATTTGGAATTCGAATTTGCAGCAGTTTTCTTGGTGTCGAAGTCAAAATGTCTTTCAACGGATTGCGACTGGAATATGCCCTTGAGGGAAGTTAGAATTATGTTGCATGGAAGGACCAGATGGAGGCGTTATTAGAAGATAACAGGCTGAAGGAGTTCATAGAAGCTGAGATCCCAAAGCCTACTGATGCTGCTCAAGTTGAGGCTTGGCAAAAGAAGATGGCAAAATGTCGAAGGATTCTGTTGGAGGGCGTGAAGGATCACATTGTATCCAGCATGCATGGAAAAGCTTCTCCATACTTGATGTGGAAAGAGTTGGCAGATTTATTCCAAAGCAAGAGCGACCAGAGGAAGTTGGTGCTCAAGGATAAACTCAGACATATTAAGATGGAGAAAGGCGACAGTATGCCGAAGTACCTCACGAAGTTCATCCAATGCAGGGATGAGATGGGAAGTGTGGGGGTGACTTTCGATGATGAGGAATTGGTGAGCTTGGCTCTCCTTGGTCTTCCGAAGAGTTGGCATGCCTATCAGGATTCTGTCAATGGTCGAGAGAAATTGCCAGGATGGGAGCGACTTTGGTCGGATCTTGTGCAAGAGGAGATAAGGCGGAATACCAGGGACGGATCTTCATTAAAGGCATCTGATGAAGAAAATTGCGCTTTGGCTGCCAAAGCAAAGAAGGGGAAGAGCAAGAAAGCTTCTCATTTTGGTGCGAAAGGCAAGAAGCAGGACATGTCCAAGGTGAAGTGTTTTCACTGTCACCAACATGGACATTATGCCACAAATTGTCCGTAGAAGAAGAAAAATAAGCAGGCTGCTGGATCTGCAGCGGGAGAGGCCTTAGCCTCACAGTTTGAGCTAGATTTTTCACTAATCGCATGATTTGTCTCAAGTGTGATGGGATCAGTATGGTTCTTGGACAGTGGTGCGTCTTTTCACATGACTGGAGATCGAGATCTATTTTCAGATTTGGATGAGAAAGATCTTGGAGTGCACATCGAGATGGGCAATGATGGTAGATACAGTGCGACCAGTATCGGTATCGCTTACTTTGAGAGGGAGTCTGGTAAACCCTTCGTATTGAAGGAAGTGATGCATGTTCCAGGATTGAAGAAGAATCTGATCTCTGTGGCGATGTTGGAAGACAAGGGGTACGATGTTGTCTTCAGCGAAGGAAAGGCTTTCCTGCGCAGTAAGACAACTGGAGAAACCCGGAAGATAGGGGTTCGAGTCAAGAACCTTTATCAGTTGCAAGTGGATGGTTGCGCAGCAATGGCATGCAAGGCGGGAGGAGTGGTGAGCCAAGATGATGGCGAGCTGTGGCACCGAAGATTGGGCCACCTTCACCATGGAGCTTTGAAGATACTGCAACAGATTTATACTGGGCTTCCTAAGGGCACTCTTGCGCAATCAGATCAGTGCAAGGGGTGTACCTTGGGAAAATTTGTGAAAGCCACCTTTCACGAGAATGATAGTCGTTCCACGACGATCCTGGAGAGAATTCACACAGACGTGTGTGGACCTTTCTCAGGAGCTTCGACAGCAAAGCACAAGTACTATGTGATCTTTGTTGATGATTTTTCTCGGAAGTGCTAGATCTTCTTCATGCAGAAGAAGAGCGAGACATACTCAAAGTTCTGTGAGTTCAAGGCGCTAGTTGAGAAGGAATCGAGGAAGCATGTGAAGGCTCTTAGGAGCGACAATGGTGGTGAATTCATCTCTGCTGAATTCAAGGATTTCTGCAGCGCAGAAGGAATTCAGAGAGAGCTCATAGCACCCCATAACCCACAGCAGAACGACGTTGCTGAGCGGAAGAACAGAATGATCGTGGGTGCTGCACGGGCAATGTTGCATGATCAGGGCCTACCCCTTCACTTGTGGGCGGAGGCATGCAATATTGTAGTATATGTGCAAAATCGTTGTCCTCACAAGATACTTGGCATGAGTACACCGGAGGAGGCGTTTTCTGGTAAGAGACCTGAAATTTCCCATTTGAGGATTTTTGGTTCACCTGTCTACATGCATGTGACAAAGGATGCCAGGAAGAAGCTGGATCCAACCGCATAGGTTGGAATATTTGTGGGGTATACTAATACACCCCACAACTATCGGGTGTATTTTCCAGATAGTCGCAAGACTGTTGTGCGACGGGATATCAAATTTCAAGAGGAGAAAGCCATGCAGTGTTCTCTTGAGAGGGAGCCACACTTGCATGCAGATGAGGAGCTATTAGTTCCTAAGGATGAGCTTCAAGATGTGGATCAGCCACAAGAGGAAGTTCATGGAGTGGAAGAGACCACTCATGCAGCACCAACCATCAGAGGGTGCAAGCGCACTACAGAAGCTGAGCGACTGGCTCAAGATGCAGAGAAGATTGTAGGACCACCTACAGCACAGCGCAGACAGAGACAGTCACCGGACCGGTACACTGGATACATGGCTCTTGTGAGCAAATGTGTCGTGACAGAACCATCCTCTTTCGAGGAAGCTGTGGAGGACCCTGCATGGGTAGATGCCATGGTGGAAGAGTATGATTCTATTGTCAGAAACAGTGCATGGGAGATTGTCCCAAGACCGGAAGGGAAATCAGTGGTGGGTTCGCGATGGATCTACAAAGTGAAGCAGGCGGCTGACGGAAGTGTGGAGAAGTACAAGGCAAGATTTGTTGCTCGAGGCTTCTCACAGATAGAGGGGATAAATTATGAGGAGACCTTTGCACCTGTCGCAAGGTATTCTTCCATACGGACGATCCTAGCTCTCTCAGCGCAGATGGGGTGGCACATCCATCAGATGGATGTGAAGACTGCATTCCTCAACGGAGTCATTGAGGAGGAGGTGTACATAGAGTAGCTCGAAGTTTTCAAGATCTTCAGCAGTGAGTCACATGTGTGCAGACTCAAGAGAGCACTGTATGGGTTGAAACAAGCACCTCGTGCTTGGTACACACGGATAGACAGTTATTTCACCAGACTTGGATTCTCCAAGAGTGAGGCGGATCCTAACCTGTACCAGATTGTGGTGGAGGGAAAGTTGCTGATCATTGTACTATATGTAGATGATCTGATTTTGACGGGTGATGAGTTGTTGATACTTTCATTCAAGGAGGATCTTGCTAGAGAGTTTGAGATGAAGGACTTGGGCCTCCTTCATTATTTCCTAGGATTGGAAATTTGGCAGCGCAGTGATGGACTATTTGTTTCTCAGGGTAAGCATGCCCGGGAAATATTGGAGAAGTTCAACATGCATGGCTGCAAGCCTGTTGATACTCCTCTTCCTCGAGGTTGGAGGAAGGAGGATGCTACTTCAGCGGAGGTAGTGGATGCCACTGTTTATCGACAGTTGGTGGGGTCGCTTATGTATCTGAATTAATGCCGGCCCGATACTTCATGCTATGCGTGCCCGGCTTTCGCAAGCTATGGTTAAGCCTACCAAGCTCTTGGAAGGGCAATCCTTGCGTTATCTTAGAGCACATCGGGATATGAGCTTCACGGATGCGAATTGGGCGAGGGAGCCCAACGGACGAAAGAGCACATCTAAGAGCACATGCGGAGGGATCTTCGGTATCGGAACCGTGACGGTTTTCTTGGTATAGTAGGAAGTAGAGATCCGTGGCACTCAGTTCAGCAGAGGCTGAGTATATGGCAGCAAGCTTGGCTGCATGCGAGGCCATATGGATGAGGAAGATCCTGGTCGGGTTGTTCGGGTCACACTTGGAGCCTACTGTGATTTATTGTGATAACCATAGTTGCATTAAAATCTCAGCTAATCTAGTATTTCATGATAGGTCCAAACACATCGACATCGAGTACCATCATATCAGAGATTGTGTTCAGCGGAGAATCATGATGCTTTCATATGTTCCCACGGAGGATCAGGATGCCGACATCCTGACGAAGGCGCTCACCAGGAGCAAGTTCGAATACCACAGAGGCAGGATAGGGGTTGTAGATAATCCATATATTTTTGAGAGGGAGTTTTGAAAATGCAAAAAGATGATGGATCTTAGTGAAATGAAGTCGCCTTCACTAAGTGGGCCCGCAGGCTATTTTTGGCGCAAAGTCTATTTTTAGACTATGTCTATTTTTAGACATATGGATCATGGTCTATGAGTTGCAGGATGCTATTTATGGATGATTGGTCGAGTTGGTAAAAATATATGGACCTCTATTTTTAGATATTGGGCGGTTTCTATTTTTAGACTGCCGGGCTAAAAATAGAACAGTAAAATATTATTAACCCTTAATAATATTTAGACTATAAACATTATCTTGTCCTCTTGGAGCACTTCAGTTTGATTCTTGGATGTGGCACATGCAGCTGACAGAAGGAAATACGCTTTTCCTAAGGGTTAGTTGAGCTATTGCATGGTTGACTTTAGTTACAACTCATGTGGCAGAGTTTGGTGGAGTTGATGAGACAGTTGGTGGAGTTGTGTTCGGTTTAACTTAGTTGAACTAGTTGTATTTAGTCTAACTAAAAAATACACTAGTGATGAGTGGTGTGAATTAATTATTAATTAATTCACTAATTAACTCATAAATCAACTAAAGAACACATCAGTTAACTGCAATGCATGGACAGTTCAGTGGAGACCAGTGTTAGAGGTGGGTGAAAGGGTGAGTCTACTATCAGTTGTGACTATTGGTTGTGCATGAGATTTTCACACACATTGATGGGGATTTCCAATGAGGATTGCGCAGTTGAAGCTAGTGGGATTCGAACTTGGATCTCATCATTAATCGACTTGGATTGCGCAGTAGAGGCAGGCAGACTTGTGGAGGAGATTTGAACCTGTGACTTGTTCACTTTCCATACTAGTTTGTGTGTAGCATGTGAGATAGTGCTGAGAGCTGTGAGAGCTTTGTGCTATGTATTGTTACATGTTCTCTATCATTATAATATACAGATAGTTGGGGGTTTTCAGCTATTTCTTTCCCCATTACATCCTGTGTTGATATGTGTGCTTGATTATGTTTTAATGAGCGCATGCGACTGCTTTCTATTTCCGCATATTGATGATCAATTGTAGAAGAGGTTATGTATTCTGCATGAAGCTTAAATAGTGTGTAATCAGGATAATATCGATGAATAATTAAGCTATTATTCAAATTTCTACAAAGGCTTACCATCTTTCAATAATGTGCATTAGAACTCCTTAACTCTGTACTGATACTCTTTGCCTCTTCATGACTCTCTGTCAGTGAAATGAGCTTTGATGGCACTAGGAAGGTTTCGCACAGTTAAACCCTGTACATTTAATGAAAATTATGCTCTAACACCCTACCAGGCTCTTCTCTGTACTTTCAGGCTCTGAAAGAAAAAAATTCATTTGCGCTCTGTGCCACTATAACAGTGACTGTGAGCAATGGCGGTGTTCACCGCCTGTACACCTGCAAAACGCACAATTCTATTAAGAAATCCATGCAGGGGAGTCAGATGATGTGGAAGACTGTGATAATGGCAGCGCAACATGATGAGAATGGTGAATGCAAATGGAAAATGGATCGTTCGATCATCACTGGAGGTGATGACCGACGGTGGATATTGACTAACAACATGACTCATAAAGGTTGGACGAAATGAAATGATCTTTAACGAAAACATTAAAATTTAAATGTTAGGGCGGAATGATCTAATGTTTAATGCAAAACATAGGTTTTGGACCTTGGAATGCAATACACGGAAAATTCATGAAAATGCCATTTAAAACATATGGAATGAGTTTGAATGGTGGGACCCGACCATGGGTGGAGGGAAATTCAATCAGGACTGTCGGATCTCAGGAGGAGATCGACGGCTGCGATCTAATAGGAGGGGAGCGATGGGAGGGTTAACACCTCTGATGAGCGATGGTGCGATTGGCTTATGACTGTTGGATCTTATGTGAGATCAACGATCAGGATCACGTCGGAGGGTAGCAATCGGGAGAAACAAAAGGTGGCTCCATTTGAAATTTGCGACTACGATTGGAGTGGGGATGCGAGGGTCGTCAGATTTAAAGTGAATCGACGATGGGTGTTGAGATTGCAACAAGATGATGAGCTTAGTGGAAAGGAGTCGCCTTCACTAAGTGGGCCCACAGGCTATTTTTGGCGCAAAGTCTATTTTTAGACTATGTCTATTTTTAGACATGTTGATCATATTCTATGAGTTGCGGGATGCTATTTGTGGATGGTTGGTCAAGTTGGAAAAATAGATGGACTTCTACTTTTAGACATACTGGGCAGAATCTATTTTTAGATTTCCAGTCTAAAAATAGATATGTCAAATATTATTATCTCTTAATAATATTTAGACTCTAAACATTATCTTATTCTCTTGGAGCACTTCAGTTTGATGCCTAGAAGTGGCACATGCAGCTGAAAAAAGGAATTATGCTATTCCTGAGGGTTTAGTGGAGCTATTGCATGAAGAATTCAGTTAGAACTCATGTGACAGAGTTTGGTGGAGTTGATTGAGGAAGTTAGTGGAGTTGGATTCAGTTTAACTAATCTAAACATAGTTGAGCTATTTGTATCTAGCTTAACTGATTGATACAATTAGTGAGAGTGGTGTGAATTAATTATTAATTAATTCACTAATTATAAACTCATTAGTCAACTAAATAATACATCAGTTAACTTCAGTGCATGGACAGTTTCAGTGGAGACCAGTGCAGAGATAGGTGAAAGAGCAGGTTAACTATCAGTTGTGACTATACTGTTGCTATTTGCAACACACAGATAGGTGGAGTAAGCCCATGAGGATTTCACGGTTCAGGCCAGGTGGTTATCTATTTAATGAAGCCATCCCATAGCTTTGAAAATGCAATAGAGGCTGGCTATCAAGTGGAAAAAGATTGGAGCATGTGTTTTGCTAGATCTAGCTTGATAGTGTGTAGCAATTGAGGGTGTGCATGAGAGCTTGTGAGGAGCTTTGTACTATGATTGTTACATGATCTCCATGGCATGTATAATATACAGATAGTTGGGGTTTTTAGGTTTAATATTTCCCATTAAATACTGTGTTCATATGTGTGATTGTTTGTGGTTTTAATGTGTGCATGCAATTGATTTTATTTCCGCATGTGATGAGCATTGGTAGAAGAGATTTTGTATTATGCATGAAGCTAAAATAGTGTGTGATCAGGAGAATATCGGTGAATAATATCTCAGTTATTCAAATTTCTACATGGTATCAGAGCATTATTGATCATTGGAGCAATTGCAAAACATTGGAAAGCGATTGCAACATGTGCTAGCATTAGGTCTGAATTTGCGGCGGAGTTTCTTGGTGTCAAAGTTGAGATGTCTTTCAACGGGTTGGGGTCGTGTCCACCATGAGGGCGCTCAATTATTTCATGGAAGGGACGGGGTCAGGCGGTGTTTGGATGATAATGAGTTCATAGATGCGAAGTCCCAAAGCCTACTTCTAGTGATCTTTGATGTTGCGTACTTGATGCATGGAAAAGAAGGCAGAGAAAAGTGTGAAGGATTCGTGGAGGGTGTGAAGGATCACATAGTGTCCGGCCTTCATGGTAAGGCTTCTCCATTCTTGATGTGAGTATTTGGCAGATTTATTCCAAAGCAAGAGCGACCAGAGGAAGTTGGCGCTCAAGGATAAACTCAGAAACATAAAGATGGAGAAAGGCGACAGTATGCCCAAGTACCTCACGAAGTTTGTCCAATGCAGGGATGAGCTTAGAAGTGTGGGGGTGACTGTTGATGATGAGGAATTGGTGAGCTTGTCTCTCCTTGGGCTTCCGAATATTTGGCACTCCTATCAGGACTCTATCAATGGTCGGGAGAAATTGCTAGGATGGGAGCGACTTTGGTCGGATCTTGTGCAAGAGGAGATAAGGCGAAGTACCAGGGACGTATCTTCATCAAAGGCATCTGATGAAGAGAATTGTGCTTTGGCTGCCAAAGCAAAGAAGGGGAAGATTAAGAAAGCTTCTCAGTTCGGTGCAAAAGGAAAGAAGCAGGACATGTCCAAGGTGAACTGCTTTCACTGTCACCAACACAGACATTACGCCACTAGTTGTCCACAGAAGAAGAAAAATAAGCAGGCTGTTGGGACTGCAACTGGAGAGGCCTTAGCCTCGCAGTTTGAGATGGATTTTTCACTGATCGCATGCTTGGTCTCAAGTGTGATGGGATCAGTGTGGTTTCTTGATAGTGGTGTGTCTTTTCACATGACAGGAGATCGAGATTTGTTTACTGATCTGGATGAGAAAGATCTTGGAGTGCACATCGAGATGGGAGATGATGGTAGATACAGTGCGACCGGTATCGGTACCATTTCCTTTGAGAGGGAGTCTGGTAAACCCTTCGTATTGAAGGAAGTGATGCATGTTCCGGGATTGAAGAAGAATCTTATCTCTGTGGCGATGTTAGAAGACAAGGGATATGATGTTGTCTTTAGCGAGGGAAAGGCTTTCCTGCGCAGTAAGGCAACTGGTGAGACCCGGAGGATAGGGGTTCGAGTTCAGAACCTTTATCAATTGCAGGTAGATGGTTGTGCAGCAATGGCAGGCAAGGCAGAAGGAGTGGTGAGCCGAGATGATGGCGAGTTGTGGCACCGGAGATTGGGCCACCTTCACCATGGAGCTTTGAAGATACTGTAGTAGATTTCTACTGGGCTTCCTAAGGGTACTCTTGCGTAGTCAGATCAGTGCAAGGGATGTACCTTGGGAAAATTTGTGAAATCCACCTTTCACGAGAAGGATAGTCGCGCCACGACGATCCTTGAGAGAATTCACACAGACGTGTGTGGACCTTTCTTAGTAGCTTTGACAGCAAAGCACAGGTATTATGTGATATTTGTTGATGATTTTTCTCGTAAGTGCTGGATCTTCTTCATGCAGAAGAACAGCGAGACATACTCAAAGTTCTGTGAGTTCAAGGCACTAGTTGAGAAAGAATCAGGGAAGCAGGTGAAGGCTCTGAGGAGCGACAATGGTGGTGAATTCATCTATGGCGAATTCAAGGAATTTTGCAGTGCAGAAGGAATTCAAAGAGAGCTCATAGCACCTCATAATCCACAGCAGAATGGGGTTGTTGAGTGGAAGAACAAAACGATCCTGGGTGCTGCACGGGCGATGTTGCATGATCAGGGCCTACCCATTCACTTGTGGGCTGAGGCATGCAATACTGCAGTATATGTGCAAAACTGTTGTCCTCACAGGATACTTGGCATGAGTACACCCGAGGAGGCGTTTTCTGGTAAGAGGCTTGATATTTCCCATTTGAGGATTTTTGGTTCACCTATTTACATTCATGTGACAAAGGATGCCAGGAAGAAGCTGGAGCCAACTGTGGAGGTTGGGATATTTTTGGGGTACACTGATATGCCCCACAACTATCGTGTGTATTTTCCAGACAGTCGCAAGAATATTGTGCGACGGGATATAAAATTTCAGGAGGAGAAAGCCATGAAGTGTTCGCTTGAGAGGGAGCCACACTTGCATGCAGATGAGGAGCTATTAGTTCCTAAGGATGAGCCTCAGGATGTGGATCAGCCACAAGAGGAGGTTCATGGAGTGGAAGAGACCACTCATGCAGCGCCAACCATCAGAGGGCGGAAGCGCACTACAGAAGTTGAGCGGCTGGCTCAAGATGTAGAGAAGGTTGTAGGAGCACCTACATCACAGCGCAGACAGAGACAGTCACCTGACTGGTATACTGGATACATGGCTCTTGTGAGCAAGTGTATCGTGACAGAGCCATCCTCTTTCGAGGAAGCTGTGGAGGATCCCGCATGGGTAGATGCCATGGTGGAAGAGTATGATTCGATTGTCAGAAACAGTGCATGGGAGATTGTCTCGAGGCCGGAAGGGAAATCAGTAGTGGGTTCGAGATGGATCTACAAAGTGAAGCAGGTAGCTGACGGGAGTGTGGAGAAGTACAAGGCAAGATTTGTTGCCTGAGGCTTTTCATAGATTGAGGGGATCTATTATGAGGAGACCTTTGCACCTGTCGCAAGGTATTCTTCCATACAGACGATTCTTGCTCTCTCGGCACAGATGGGGTGGCACATTCATCAGATGGATGTGAATGTAGAAATTTTCTGAATAAATCACTTATTCAATGGAGATTAACCTAATCACACATCAATTTCAAATTGCATGCATAACACATAATCTCTTCTACAATTAATTGTCACATGCGGAAAGAATAGAAGCGATAGCACATCAAATAATCACACACATTAACACAGTATGTATGGGGAAAGCTTATACCTGAAAACCCCCAGCTATAGTATATTATAAATGGAGAGAACATGCAACAAATACATAGTACAAACTTTTCACAAGTACTCAGTACTATCTCCCAAAACTACACAAAAACTAGCTTGGTTTTGAACAAGTCACAGGTTCAAAACACACCCACTACTTCTCTGCCTCTATTTCGCAATCAAGGCTGGTCTAAATAGAGATCCCGAGTTCAAATCTCGGCTCCAAGCTTGCGCAATTGTCATTGGTAATTTCCTCGAGTGTGGTGCAAATCTCATGCACAAGGCGATGTCATGATAGCTAACTCAACCCTTTCATCTACCTCTTTCACTTGTCGCCACTGAACTGTCCATGCACTGAGTTAAACTGATGTGTTCTTTAGTTGAATAATGAGTTAATAATTTGTGAATTAAATAATATTTAATTCAAAAAACTCATATCTAGTGTATTAGCCAGTTAAACTAAATACAACTAGTTCAACTAGTTAATCAAAACACCACCTCCATTAACTGTCGCATCAACTCCACCAAACTCCGCCACTTGAGCTCTAACTGAAGTCAACCATGCATTAGCTCACCTAACCCATAGGAAAAGCGTAAATCCTTTTGGCAGCTGCATGCCCCACCTCCGGGGGTCAAAATGAAGTGCTCCAAGAGAGTAAACTGAAGTTTAGAGGCCAAATATTATTAAGGGTAAATAATATTTGACTGTTCTATTTTTAGCCCGCCAGTCTAAAAATAGACTTCGACCTAAATGATAAAAATAGACGTCCATATATTTTTTACCAACATGACCAATCCTCCAAGAATAGCATACTGCAACCCTTGGACCATGCTCCATATGTCTAAAAATAGACTTTTCGACAAAAATCACATGTGTGGTCCCCACCTAGTTTAGGTGATCACTTTCCAACTAGGATCAGGAAAGATGTTTCAGGAGGCTTCCTTCACTGTTTCTTGTTGCCATTTTCAACACTCCCTCTCAACAAGAAAGGACTGTCTTTGCATGCGACATGCAACTCCATGCATTCGCCTTGCAACCTTCACAAGCGCCATGCAACTCCATGCATGCGACATGCAACTCCATGCATTCGCCATGTGCCCTTTGCATGCACCATGAAAACTCATGCATACCTTTCCCCGCAACTCTACGAAAGTTTGAATAGGATCAAACAACTCAATCGATTAACTTGATGCATCTAGCATGCATCAAGCGAAAGTCTTTGACCACGCGGCCAAGCTACAACATCATGGGGAACCCACTGTAGCTGGTGCTGGCTCTTGCTTGGCCGCTCTGCACTTGGCATCAACTCTTATCGCGCTCCGGCTCGAGGCTTGTCACTTTGATGCCTTACCATCACTCCAGCGATATTGCTACTGCTACGTCATGGGTACCTCATAGCCGGGTTCAATCCATGAGATCCAATTACAATCATGAATGCGAAATATCCTGGGATATTTATTCATGCATGTCGCCCCACCTCACACCTGGTGGTATAGCTGCATGCACTCCCTCTGTCCATCTGGCACAAAATTTCTCTGCATGAGTGGTTGCTCCCACTCCATGATCCTCATCTTGTGGCTGCTCCACATCTCGAGGTTCACTATCTTCTGCATGCAAAACTTGCTCCCTCTCAAGCATCAGTTGCATGTCTTTCTCGCCTGCATGCAACACTTGCTCCCTCTCAAGCTTCAGTTGCATGTCTTTCTCCCGCTTCCCAACAGTAGGAAGCCCCGTAGACATCCCATCTACTTCAAGTCTGTAGATATTCTTGGCTCGAATCCCAACCTTCTTGACTTGTCCCGTTGCCTTGTGCCGAAGGAAAGCTTTTCCTTCTCTAAAGACAACTTCATACCCTTTATCCTCTAACATTGCAACTGAGATCAGATTCTTTGTTAGACATGGTACATGCAATACATATTTTAAAAGAATGAGTTTACCTGAATCCCTCTGAAAGGTTATGGTACCAATGCCGGTCGCATTGTATCGTCCACCGTCGCCCAACTCAACATGCATCTGGAGATCTTTCTCCACCAAGTCACTGAAAAGATTTGCATCTCCTGTCATGTGAAAGGAAGCGCCACTATCAATATACCACCCCGATCCCAATGCACTAGACAACATGCATGCGATCAATGAGAATTCTAGCTCAAATTGCGAGGCAAGAGCCTCACCAGCTGCAGCTCCAGCAGCCTGCTTGTTCTTCTTCTTCTTTGGGCAATTCGTGGCGTAATGTCCATGATCGTGACAGTGAAAACATTTCACTTTGGACATGTCACGCTCTTTACCATCCACACTGGATTGAGAAGCCTTCTCCTTGCCCTTCCCCTTCCTTGCTTTGGCAGCCAAAGCACAGTCTTCTTCATCAAATACCTTTGATGAAGATCCGTCCCTGGTAGTCCTCTTGATCTCCTCTTGCATGAGATCCGACCACAGTCCCTCCCATCCCGGCAACTTCTCCCGACCATTGACACTATACTGATAGGAATGCCAAGCCTTCAGAAGACCAAGGAGAGCCAAGTCCACCATGTCCTCATCTTCGACAGTCACCCCCACACTTCCCAGCTCATCTCTGCACTGAGTGAACTTTGTGAGGTATTTTGCGATGCTGTCGCCTTTCTCCATATTGATGTTTCTTAGTCTATCCTTGAGCGCCAGCTTCCTTTGGTCGCTCTTGCTTTGGTACAGATCTGTCAAGGCTTTCCACATAAAATATGGAGAAGCCTTTCCATGCAGGCTGGATACAATGTGATCCTTTACGCCCTCCAACAGAATCCTTCGACATTTTTCTTGTTTCTTTCGCCAAGCTTCCACAACAGCAGCATCATTAGAAGTAGGCTTTGGAATCTCTTTCTCCACGAATTCCAATAGCCCATTATCATCTAATACAGCCTCCATGTGGTCCTTCCATGCAACATAATTCGAACTGCCTTCCAAGGCATATTCTAGTCGCAACCCGATGAAAGACATTTTCACCGCGGCATCAAGAACACAAATCTGCAAATTCAAATTTCACCACCAGCTGATAACTCAATCGCTTCCGATCTACACTTGAGAACAAATTATTTCCAAATCAGAGATTGACTACATGGGATTTTACCAGACCTTTCACTTTCCAAAGAAAGATGAATCCGGAGGCTATCTGGCCCGTATGCAGGCTCTGTCCGAGGAAATAAGTTTGCAATCATCGTAATAGATCTTGAAAATTAATATTGCTCCGATACCATGTAGAAATTTGCTGAATAAATACCTTATTCAATGGAGATTAACCTGATCACACATCAATTTCGAATTGCATGCATAACACATAATCTCTTCTACAATTAATTGTCACATGCGGAAAGAATAGAAGCGATAGCACATCAAATCATCACACACATTAACACGGTATGTATGGGGAAAGCTTATAGCTGAAAACCCCCAGCTATAGTATAATATAAATGGAGAGAACATGCAGCAAATACATAGTACAAACTCCTCACAAGTACTCAGTACTATCTCCCAAAGCTACACAAAAACTAGCTTGGTTTTGAACAAGTCACAGGTTCAAAACACACCCACTAATTTCCCTGCCTCTATTGTGCAATCAAGGCTGGTCTAAATAGAGATCCAAGTTCGAATCTCACTGGCTCCAACTGCGCAATTTTCATTGGTAATTTCCTCCAAGTGTGGTGCAAATATCATGCACAACTAATGTCGCAACTGATAGCTAACTCAACCCTTTCATCTACCTCTTTCACTTGTCGCCACTGAACTGTCCATGCACTGAGTTAAACTGATGTGTTCTTTAGTTGAATAATGAGTTAATAATTTGTGAATTAAATAATATTTAATTCACACAACTCATCTCTAGAGTATTAGCCAGTTAAACTAAATACAACTAGTTCAACTAGTTAACCAGAACACCACCTCCATTAACTGTCGCATCAACTCCACTGAACTTCGCCACTTGAGCTCTAACTAAAGTCAACCATGCATTAGCTCACCTAACCCATAGGAAAAACGTAAATCCTTCTGGCAGCTGCATGCCCCACCTCCAGGGGTCAAACTGAAGTGCTCCAAGAGAGTAAACTGAAGTTTAGAGTCCAAATATTATTAAGGGTAAATAATATTTGTCTAAAAATAGACTTCGACCTAAATGCTAAAAATAGAGGTCCATATATTTTTTACCAACATGACCAATCCTCCAAGAATAGCATACTGCAACCCCTGGACCATGCTCCATATGTCTAAAAATAGACATAGTCTAAAAATAGACTTTTCGACAAAAATCACATGTGTGGTCCCCACCTAGTTTAGGTGATAACTTTCCAACTAGGATCAGGAAAGATGTTTCAGGAGGCTTCCTTCACTGTTTCTTGTTGCCATTTTCAACAGTGAAGACTGCGTTCCTCAATGGGTTCATTGAGGAGGAGGTGTACATAGAGCAGCCCGAAGGTTTTTAGATCTTCAGCAGCGAGTCGCATGTGTGCAGGCTCAAGAGAGCGTTGTATGGGTTGAAACAAGCACCTCGTGCTTGGTACACACGGATAGATAGTTATTTCACCAGACTTGGATTCTCCAAGAGTGAGGCGGATTTGAACCTATACCAAATTGTGGAGGGTAAGTTGCTGATCATTGTACTTTATGTAGATGATTTGATTCTGACAGGTGATAAGCTGTTGATACTCTCATGCAAGGAGGATCTTGCAAAAGAGTTTGAGATGAAGGACTTGGGCCTCCTTCATTATTTCCTGGGATTGGAAATTTGGCAACGCAGTGGTGGACTGTTTGTTTCTCAGGGTAAGTATGCCTAGGAGATACTGTAGAAGTTCAACATGCATGGATGCAAGCCTATTGATACTCCTCTTCCTGGTGGTTGGAGGAAGGAGGATGCTACTTCAGCGGAGGTAGTGGATGCCACTGTTTATCGACAGTTGGTCGGGTCGCTTATGTATCTGGTCAATACATGACCCGATATATTCTATGCAGTTAACCAGCTTTCACAAGCTATAGTTAAGCCTACCAAGCTCTTTTGGAAGAAACGAGCGAGCATGTATTGAGATATTATCTCGGAGGCACATCGGGATATGGATCATGGTACGGACGGGAGGATCGGTTGCGGCATGGCTTCACGGATTGGTATCATCATATCAGAGATTGTGTGTAGCAGAAGATCATGTTGCTTTCTTACATTCCTACGGAGGATCGGGATGCAGATATTCTGACGAAGGCGCTCGCCAGGAGAAAATTCGAATACCATGGCAGATAATCCCTATCTTGTTGAGAGGGAGTGTTGAGATTCAACAAGATGATGAGCTTAGTGAAAAGGGTCGCCTTCACTAAGTGGGCCCGCAGGCTATTTTTGGCGCACAGTCTATTTTTAGACTATGCCTATTTTTAGACATGTCGATCATATTCTATGAGTTGCAGGAAGCTATTTGTGGATGGTTGTTCAAGTTGGAAAAATAGAGGACTTCTATTTTTAGACATACTAGGGCAGAATCTATTTTTAGATTGCAGTCTAAAAAATAAGATATGTCAAATATTATTAGCTCTTAATAATATTTAGTCTAAAATAAAATAAAATAATTTTAAAATATGCTGTACTTCGTTCAGTTATAGGTAGGTGTTTAA
>CM076575.1:148089610-148104610 GCA_034641835.2 Pinus albicaulis
GAACCCAACAGTTTAATCTGGGTCCTTGGATGAAATAAGGTAGAATTAGATAGTTTCTACTGCTTTCAAAAGAATAAAATTTTCAAGGTTACTAGCTCAAATGCACCTGCACAAATGGAAGAAAAAATGTTACATTAAAGATTGGTAGGTAGAAGAAGGTGGGAAAATCATTGTAAATATTTGTCACCGGGCAACAATCACTAATTTCCCCTCCCCTATAGCTATTTGACATTCTAAAATTTCAGTCAAAGAGGCTGAGAGAATTTCTCTGACTTCTGTTGGGACTGGACCCAAGACTCAATGACTGGCTAGTTAAAAGTGTTAAATTTCTATGTTAATCCCAAAATTTTCACCATCTACCATTCACGCATTCAATACTTTCATTCATAGAAGTAAATGTCATTTGCTTTAACGTTTAAAAATCACATTACAGTTCTGCTTACTACATCTCATAAAGCATAAAAACCCTCAAAAGGACATTATATCCTAAGTTAAAGTGAATAAAATTATGATAAATGTTTTAACTTTAAATTTTCCACTTTCTTCAATTGTATTCTTATTTTTAAAATGTTAATTTTTCCCTTTGTCCTTTAATCTCCTATTGTGGTAATTCCTATAAATAGTATTTTCTATTAATAACTTCTTTTGTTTTAATTTGCCCTAAACCCAGTATTATAAGCTTTTTGTAGGTTAAGCCTCACATGTTTTTACTTTTTAACCACATTGACCCCATTTGACTAGCTTCTCTTTTCAAATATCACATGTGGTTTTGGGCTTCTTTAAATAGTCTGAGCCTATATAATAAAATAAATATATACTTTTATATATTCTATATGTATGCTTTCAAAAAGTTATCACTAGTCCCATTTCATCGTATTTATAAAGGTTTCAGATCATAACCTTTATGTTTGTATTCACTGAACAACCCTAGCTAAAACATGACCTTTCTCCTTTTCCCGTTGTATAAAACCTCAACTTTTATATAAAAATTTACCCACCTCATGCACTTTACCATATATATAAACTTACTTTATCTATAACTCATTTCCACAAACCTTCGCACATATATCAAACCTTTCCGTTATTGAACTTTGGTTATTATTTAATACAATGGTTTTATATCTATCACCACGCCATTACATAAAGTCGCCCAGGCCCCACCCATCGTTCACTGCAACTCTTTAAAAGATCTTGACCGTTCGCATCATCCAAGCACATCTAACAGTGCGCGTTCATTATTGCGCTCCAAAAGTAATCGGTCAAAGTTTGATAAAAACTATGTGATAAAAGTTGTATTCTAAAACCACCCAATGCGACATGGCGTATTTTCATTTGATCACGTTCGATTGGGTAAAAACAGATTACCACCCAAGTTGAACGCAAAAACCACTTCCTGTTTCACATTTGAAAAATCAAACGACCTACCGCCTTTGACAAGATCTGTATTTAAAATATCAAAGTTTATAACTTATGATATACTATTTCGACTGTTTAGACTACGCATGTGCATTGTAAAAGAGCTCTGCCCACTGTATTAAGCCGCCTGACTGTATTCAAATCCCCTGTCCATCAATTTCTTGTCCCAAACTCAAATTGACCATAGATCCCATATTTTGAAGACCAGTAAGCCATTCTCTGCACCAATGATTCAGACCCATCCGCAAGAACATTCTCAAAAGTTGGAAAACCCTGTCAAAGCTTCAAATACTTGCTATTTGAAGTATTTTTCGATAAACAGACCTGCAAATTTCAAGGTTAAACCATCTATAAGCAAAGTGAATTCTGTTAATGAGAAAAATCCACTAGATAAATTGACCAAAAACGCCAAAAACAGGCCAAACCATGGCCAATTTTTTCCCAGAAGTTTCTATGTTCATAAAAGCTTTTGTCTGAGCCAATTTCCTCAGTTTAAAATCTATAAAGATCAATTCCAAGACAAAAAGGTTTTTTAGGCATACCAAACTCCTTTTTACAGTCTCAAACCATTCAACAAACCCTTTTTTCATGTCTTATCCCAGTATCAATCCTTAGATAAACCTAATTGAGAAAAAATCCCAAAAGAATATATCTTTAGCCTAAATTGCTCAGTTATCCCTCTGTTTAAAGTAAATTACTTCTATAAACCATTTAATCTTACAGAAGAATCCAGAATGCCTAAAAACAGAGTTAAACCTCCATAGACAGTTCTTATTCCACAGGTCTTTCAAAAGCCTTCAATCACCTCCTTGCAGACCTCTGCTTCATTAACAAATTGTTTGATTTTTGCAGGTTATTATCAGAATAAGAAATTGGGCCTTCATTTTCAATACTAGTTGACAAAATTGTTTGCTCCAAATTCTCAGATTTTAAATCAAAAGCTTCATTCAAAAAACAGTTTGTATACAAAGAAAAAATAAAATCAAGTCAGAGAGAGATCAGAATGATGAAATGTGCACAGTGAATGGTAAAAGTGAAATCAGAATTCATAATGACACTAAAAACATAACAGTCAAAGAGTATCAGTGGTTAAATTGTATCAGGTAAAAGTCAGAGTGAAAGTTAAAACAAAGTTGCAAAGCAGTCAAGGTAAAACAGTAAAAGCAAAAACAGAGGAAGTAATGGTAAAAAGAGATGAAAATACTTTCACCAACAATGAATTTTATCCGAAGTGAAAGTAAAACAGTTAAAAGAACAAAAAGGTTAAAAGATGAAAACAGAGCAAGAAGGGACATTTTTGCAGAAATTTCATGTTTAAGTCATTGTTTTGCAGAAATTATTGTAACCAATCCAAGATGAATTTTGAAAAACTAAAGGAGGTTTATGTTCTTAAGATGTCCAACTACAAAATTTTCTCTCACTTTTCTAACAGCCATTATGGATTGGGAAATATTAAACAATATTGGAAAGCACTTTTTGCAGAAAATTCCTGTTAAGTCATCATTTTGCACAGAATATTGTGGCTAATCAGAAATACATCATCCAAAAATGAAGCGGGTTTTTGTTCCTAAGAGCCCTATCTACAAAACTCTATCTCAATTTTTGCACAGGTATTACAAAACAGGAGATACATGCGCATATTTGCAACCTATTTTGCAGACTCTGTAAAACTTTGTTTTGAACATCTTTTTGCAGAGCCTATTGTGGACAGCTAGAGCATAATTTTAGGGAAATGAAAGAGGTTTATCTCACCAACATATTTATCTACAATAAATTCTTTCATTTTTTACATATTTATTTCGGATTGAGAAATACAAAGGTATCATTGGACCCCAAGTTTGCAGAATTGCTGGAGCATAATGCATAAATAAAGGAAACAGTTAGTGACTTGGATGCCTCATCATCAACTAAGAGTTGAGATCAAATTCGAATTCTCTTCTTAGTCATCATATATCTTGAGTATAGTGCCAAATAGGTTCATTATTTTTTAGTTTCCTTTTATTAAGTTCTATTTATGTAAAATTGTTAGAGATATTTGTAAACCAATCTTGATATTTTTCAAGATATTTTAGTTTAGAATTTGTATAAATACTTCACTATTTGAAGTATTTTGGGTGGAATAAAATTGCTGAGATTATTATAGACGATTTTTCTGGTACTTTGGAGGCTCATGTGTTTATTTCATAGTAGCAGTCTGGACAATAGCCATCTAGACTTCATAACTCAAGATTCATGCGATAAGCTAATGAGTAAAGTTATTTCTTATTGTCATTGTTTCCTTTTCTGAAGTTTCATTCAATTTCATATATGTTTTTCAATATAAACGATTAATTAGGAATATTATTTCAGGATAAGTGTAAAAAACTCCCTATCTTAATGACTTGATCATTTAAATGCTTTCTGTTGATTTCTGGACTTAGGAATTCTTAATTGCTCCTAGTCCCGTTTGACCCCTGCCTCCTTCCACTTTTTCCAGATCAAAGGATCCTTCACTGCCCTTTATCCCGAAAGAAATCCATCTAATCAAATCAAACTATTCAAATCTCTGAGGGTTATCTAGCTTGCCCTGAGTACATTATCATCCTTTTGGCCTTGCCTTCCGGTTTTTCTTGCTACATATTTGACTCCATAGCCCAATAGATTAGTAGATCCCTCTTTAATTTGTCTTCAAGTAATCTTATTTTCCACCAAACATCTTAAAATCAAAACCAATTGAACTATAATAACTAGCCTAAAATATCAAACAAAACAAAGTTAAATAATAAAGAGAGAGCCCTCTCTGAAATTTAGGAAGGCTAGATCCTATATTTACAAAGTAGGTTTGTGGTTACCTCAGACTATTTCTCTTGAACCTGGAGAAATTACTGAGTGATAAGATAATGGTGACTCCACTAGGGAAGACTAACATTTTCTTCAGAAATATTTTACAGGTTCAGATCTGATCTATGATGGTGGACAGTGATCAAACATATAAAGGTTAAAATCATCCACCTGGCAACTCCATTGTCGAAGATCCAGAGCTTCAAAGTTCAGAAGAAACACCATAACCAAAAATCCATATTCCAAATCATTAATGGTGATACAAGATGATAGGGTCTGTGGCAAACCTTTCATCTCATGAGATTTTCAATGAACTCAAGGATGTGTTATTATAATTTCAGCTTGATAAGGATTTTCTAAGAGATTTCTTTCTTCTTTTGAAATCAAGAAAATATTCTCCTAAACTTAAAATATGTGTTCTTGAGTTGGTTTCTGAAAAATATGAAAATGATATTAAACTTTTGCATTCTCAAATTCAGTCTTATAATTTCCAAGATTCTAAAGAATTCTTGGAAAATCTTCCTTCTCCTAAGCAAGAGGAAATTGTACTACCTTTTGACTTGCGGATTGAGGATGATTATTCTTTCAAGCACAAGACTGAAGAAATAGTTTCAGGATTTAATATTAAGAATACAACTAATCAATTGGTCATTGAAAGCCTTGAAGCACAAATCATACATTATGCTTTTGATGATCCTATAGCAAATTATATGGAGACTATTTTTAGCTCAAGTCTACAAACATGTTTTATCTATGAGAATAAAATATATCAACAATTGCCATTTCACATCATATCTTTGATTATGAAGACACATGATCAAGTTATACTTCCAAGTTTGATGAAAATTAGTCAAATTATCCATTCATTGCTACAACTACTTGATTGGCTTCATTGGAAATTTTGTATTACCTGATTCAACAAAATTAAAAGTAGATTAGAGTAGGTAGATGAATGCAAATAAGCTCAAATCTCTGAGCTCCCTTTTTTTTCTTTTTCTTTTTTTCTTTTTTTTTTCAGCTAGTTTTGGAATAATTCATTAAGATTTAAAGCTAAGGAGAAGTTCCTAAAGATATTTAAGATCTAATCAGTTTGGTTTGAGAATTGCAGTATGTTTTTTTAGTTTCTGATCAGATTTCAGTTTGCAGAAAAAGGACTATATTCAGTTCAATATTTTCAGCCACAACAAATGCATGTTTGGGATTGGCCCAATGGATCAGGCTACTAGTCAATGATGTTCTTGACATCTCACAAGGAGATGCCATCCCCATGTGAAGTCGATGTTAGGGTCCTATAAATATAGGATTCATAATTTGGAATAGACTTATGATGGTCTTGTAAATATCTACATACTTTTCTTTCTACAAGTTGTTTTCCCATATTTTGAAAAAAAATCAAAAATCAAAAAAAAAAAAAGAGAGGGTAAAAGTCCTAAAAGAAAAATCAAAGGACTTAGAAAAAATGATATACCCCAAAAGGAAAAATATGAATAAAACATGAAAGTGTGCGAGTCTAAATGCCACTACTTTTTACTTTTTGCAGTTGATTATGGCAAAGTGTCAATAAATGCCATAATCCATGATGAGTTGAACTGTTTAATATTGACTTGTCATGTTTCAATTTACTTGTTTTAGATAGAGAATAAAGAGTTGTTAGACAGTTTAATCCTGACAATTCAGTAGATAGGTATAGAGTAAAAAGGAACCCAACAGTTTAATATGGGTCCTTGGATGAAATAAGATAGAATTAGATAGTTTCTACTACTTTCAAATGAATAAAAGGTTCAAGATTGCTAGCTCAAATGCACCTGCAAAAATGGAAGAAAAAATGTTACATTAAAGATTGGGTAGGTAGAAGAAGGTGGGAAAATCATTGTAAATATTTGTCACTGGGCAACAATCACTAATTTCCCCTCCCCTATAGCTATTTGATATTCTAAACTTTCATTCAAAGAGGCTCAGAGCATTTCTCTGACTTCTTTTGGGACCGGACCTAAGGCTCAATGACTGGCTAGTTGAAAGTGTTAAATTTCTATGTTAATCCCAAAATTTTCACCATCTACCATTCACGCATTCATCACCATGCAATTCCATAAGTAAATACTTCATTTTTACTTAATGATACAAAAATACCCTATTTTATTAACTGCCTACATCCCATAAAGTATAAAACCCCTCAAAAGGACATTATATCCTAAGTTAAAGTGATAAAATTATGATAATCAAGATTTGCTTTAAATTTTCACTTTCCTTAGTTATAATTGTATATTTTGAGTATTCATTTTCCCCTTGTCATATTAATCTCTAACTTATTTGTTAATTCCCTATATAAATGACCCTTTCCTATTAATATAACTTCTTTTTTATTTTAATTATCCCCTAAACCCATTATTATAAGCTTTTTTTCCAAAGTTAAATATCCACATGTTTTAATAACAACCCCCATTAAACCCCCTTTGGCATAAAACTATCTACATTCAAATAGCTCGCCCCTTATGGTTTTAGGCCTTTAAATAGTCTAAAACTAAATAATAAAATAAATATACAAAAATGCTTTATACATATTCTATATATGTCTAAACACAAAAAAAGTTATCCTGCTAGTCCCATTTTACCCTAAGTATTTATAAATGTTTTCAGTCCATCGCACCTTTATAATTTACTTATTCCACATAAGACTTAACCCTAGCTAAAACGTGTCCTTTCCCCTTTTCCCATTGTATAAATCCTCAAGTTTTATATAAAAATTTACCCACCTCATGCGCTTTACCACATATATAAACTTACTTTATATATAACTCATTTCCACAAACCTCCGCACATATATCAAACCTTTCCGTTATTGAACTTTGGTTATTATTTAATACAAAGGTTTTATATCTATCACCGCGCCATTACATAAAGTCACTCGGGCCCCACCCATCCTTCACCACAACTCTTTAAAAGATCTTGACTGTTCGCATCATCCAAGCACATCTCACAGTGCGCATTCATTATCGCACTCCAAAAGTAATCGGTCAAAGTTTGATAAAACTGCGTGATAAAAGTTGTATTCTAAAACCACCCGATGCGACGTGGCGTATTTTCATTTGATCGCGTTCGACTGGGAAAAAAAAGCTTACCACCCAAGTTGTACGCGAAAACCACTTCTTGTTTTGCATTTGAAAAATCAAACGACCTACTGCCTTTGACAAGATCCGTATTTAAAATATCAAATTTTATAACTTATGATATACTATTTTGATTGTTTAAACTGCTAATGTGCATTGTAAAAGAGCTCTGCCCACTGTATTAAGCTGCCCGACTGTATTCAAAGCCCTTGCCCATCAATTTCTTGTCCCAAATTCAAATTTGACCATAGATCCCCTATTTTGAAGACCAGTAAGTCATTCTCTGCACCAATGATTCAGACCCGTCCGCAGGAACAACCTCAAAAGTTGGAAAACCCTGTCAAAGCTTCAAATACTTGCTATTTGAAGTATTTTTCGATAAACATGCCTACAAATTTCAAGGTTAAACCATATATAAGTAAAGTGAAGTCTGTTAATGAGAAAAATCCACTAGATAAATTGCCTAAAAACGCCCAAAACAGGCCAAACCATGGCCAATTTTTTCCCAGAAGTTGCTATGTTCATAAAATATTTTGTCTGAGCCAATTTCCTTAGTTTAAAATCTCTGAAGATAAATTCCAAGACAAAAAGGTTTTTCAGGCCTAACAAATTCCTTTGTACAGTCTCAAACAATTTAGGAAACCCTTGTTTCCTGTCTTATCCCAGTATCAATCCTCAGATAAACCTAGTTGAGCAAAAAGCCCAAAAGAATATATCTTTAGCCTAAATTGCTCAGTTATCCCTCTGTTTAAAGTAAATTACTTCTGTAAACCATTTAATCTTACAGAAGAAGCCAGAATGCCTAAAAGCAGAGTTAAACCTCCACAGACAAATCTCATTCCACAGGTCTTTCAAAAGCCTTCAATCACCTCCTTGCAAACCTCTGCTTCATTAAAAATTTGTTTGATTTTTGCAAGTTATTATCAGAATAAGAAATTGGGCCATCAGTTTCAATACTAGTTGACAAAATTGTTTGCTCCAAATTCTCAGATTTTAAATCAAAAGCTTCATTCAAAAAATAGTTTGTATACAAAGAAAAAATAAAATCAAGTCAGAGAGAGATCAGAATGATGAAATGTGCACAGTTAATGGTAAAAGTGAAATCAAAATTCATAATGACACTGAAAACATAACAGTCAAAGAGTATCAGTGGTTAAAGTGTATCAGGTAAAAGTCAGAGTGAAAGTTAAAACAAAGTTACAGAGCAGTCAAGGTAAAACAGTAGAAGTAAAAACAGAGGAAGCAATGGTAAAAAGAGATGAAAACACTTTCACCAACAATGAATTTTATCGAAAGTGAAAGTAAAACAGTTAAAATAAAAAAAAAGGTTAAAAGATGAAAACAGAGCAAGAAGGGACATTTTTGCAAAAATTTCATGTCTAATTCATTGTTTTGCAGAAATTATTGTGACCAATCCAAGATGAATTTTACAAAACTAAATGAGGTTTATGTTCTTAAGGTGTCCAAATACAAAATCCTCTCTCACTTTTCTAACAGCCATTATGGATTGGGAAATATTAAACAATATTGGAAAGCATTTTTTGTAGAAAATTCCTGTTAAGTCATCATTTTGAAAAGAATATTGTGGCTAATCAGAAATAAATCATCCAAAACGGAAGGAGGTTTTTGTTCCTAAGAGCCCTATCTACAAAAACCTATCTCAATTTTTGCACAGGTATTACAGAACAGGAGATACATGTGCATCGTTACAGCCTATTTTGCAAACTCTGTAAAACTTTGTTTTACACATCTTTTTGCAAAGCCTATTGTGGATAGCTAGAGCATAATTTTAGGGAACTGAAAGAGGTTTATCTCACCAACATATTTATCTACAATAAATTCATTCATTTTTTACATATATATATTTCGGATTGAGAAATACATAGGTATCATTGGACCCCAAGTTTGCAAAATTGCTGGAGTAGAATGCACAAAGAAAGGAAACAGTTAGTGACTTGGATGCCTCATCATCAACTAAGAGTTGAGATAAAATTCGAATTCTCTTATTAGTCATCATATATCCATGATTATAGTGCCAAATAGGTTCATTAGTTTCGATTTTCCTTTTATTAAGTTCTATTTATGTGAAACAGATAGATATATTTGTAAACCAATCTTGATATTTTTCAAGATATTTTAGTTTAGAATTTGTCTAAATACTTCACTATTTGAAGTATTTTGGGTGGAATAAAGTTGCTGAGATTATTATAGACGATTTTGCTGGTACTTTGGAGGCTCATGTGTTGATTTCATAGCAGCAGTCTGGACAACATCCATCTGGACTTCATAGCTCAGGATTCATGCGATAAGCTAATGAGTAAAGTTATTTCTTACTGTCATTGTTTCCTTTTCTGAAGTTTCATTCAATTTCATATATGTTGTTAAATCTAAATGATTAATTAGGAATATTATTTCAGGATAAGTGTAAAAAACTCCATGTCTTAACTACTTGATCATTTAAAAGTTTTCTGTTGATTTCCGGACTTAGGAATTCTTAATTGCTCCTAGTCCCGTTTGACCCCTGCCTCCTTCCTCTTTTTCCGGATCAAAGGATCCTTCACTTCCCTTTATCCTGAAATCAATCCATTTCATCAAATCAAACTATTCAAATCTCTGAGGGTTATCTACCTTGCCCTGAGTACATTAGCATAATTTTGGCCTTACCTTCCATTTTTTCTTGTTACATCTTTGACTCCATAGCCCAATGGATTAGTAGATCCCTCTTTAATTTGTCTTCAAGTAATCTTATTTTCCACCAAACATCTTAAAGTCAAAACCAACTGAACTATAATAACTAGCCTAAAATATCAAACAAAAACAAAGTTGAATCATAAAGAGAGAGCCCTCTCTGAAATTTAGGAAGGCTAGATCCTAGATTTCCAAAGTAGGTTTGTGGTTACCTCAGACTATTTCTCTTGAACCTGGAGAAATTACTGAGTGATAACATAATGGCGACTCCACTAGGGAAGACTAAAATTTTCTTCAGAAATATTTTACAGGTTCAGATCTGATCTATGATGGTGGATAGTGATCAAACATATAAAGGTTAAAATCGTCCACCTGGTGACTCCATTGTCGAAGATCCAGAGCTTCAAAGTTTAGAAGAAACACCATAACCAAAAATCCATATTCCAAATCATTAATGGTGATACAAGATGACAGGGTTTGTGGCAAACCTTTCATCTCATGATATTTTCAATGAACTCAAGGATGTGTTATTATAATTTCAGCTCGATAAGGATTTTCTAAGAGCTTTCTTTCCTCTTTTGAAATCAAGAAAATATTCTCCTAAACTTAAAATATGTGTTCTTGAGTTGGTTTTTGAAAAATATGAAAATGATATTAAACTTTTTCATTCTCAAATTCAATTCTATAATTTCCAAGATCCTAAAGAATTATTGGAAAATATTCCTTCTCCTAAGCAAGAGGAAATTGTACTACCTTTTGACTTGAGGATTGAGGATGATTGTTCTTTCAAGCACAAGACTGAAGAAATAGTTTCAGGATTTAATATTAAGAATACAACTAATCAATTGATCATTGAAAGCCTTGAAGCACAAATCATACATTATGCTTTTGATGATCCTATAGAAAATTATATGGAGACTATTTTTAGCTCAAGTCTGCAAACATGTTTTATCTGTGAGAATACAATATATCAGCAATTTCCATTTCACATCATATCTTTGATTAGGAAGACACATGATCAAGTTATACTTCCAAGTTTGATGAAAATTAGTCAAATTATCCATTCATTGCTACAACTACTTGATTGGCTTCATTGGAATTTTTGTATTACCTGATTCAACAAAATTAAAAGTAGATTAGAGTAGGTAGATGAATGCAAATAAGCTCAAAGATCTGAGCATTTTTTATTTTTTTTATTTTTATTTTTATTTTATTTTTAATTTTTTAATTTTTAATTTTTAATTTTTTTTTTCATCTAGTTTTGGAATAATTCATTAAGATTTAAAGCTAAGGAGAAGGTCCTAAAGATATTTAAGATCTAATCAGTTTGGTTTGAGAATTGCAGTATGTTTTTTTTTGTTTCAGATCATATTTCAGTTTGCAGAAAAATGACTATATTCAGTTCAAGATTTTCAGCCACAGCAAATGCATGTTTGGGATTGGCCCAATGGATCTGGCTCTAGTCAACGGTGTTCTTGACATTTCACAAGGAGATGCCATCCCCATGTGAAGCCGTTGTTAGGGTCCTATAAATATAGGATTCATAATTTGGAATTGACTTATGATAGTCTTGTAAATATGTACATACTTTGCTTTCTGCAAGTTGTTATCCCATATTTTGAAAAAAATCAAAAAATCAAAAAATCAAAAAGAGGGTAAAAGTCCTAAAAGAAAAATAAAAGGACTTAGAAAAAATGATATACCCCAAAAGGAAAAAGATGAATAAAACATGAAAGTGTGCAAGTCTAAATGCCACTACTTTTTACTTTTTGCAGCTTATTATGGCAGAGTGTCAGAAAATGCCATAATCCATGTTTAGTTGAACTACTTAATCTTGACTTGTCATGTTTCAATTTAGTTGTTTTAGATAGAGAATAAAGAGTTGTCAGACAGTTTAATCCTGAAAATTTAGTAGATAGGTATAGAGTAAAAAGGAACCCAACAGTTTAATCTAGGTCCTTGGATGAAATAAGGTAGAATTAGATAGTTTCTACTGCTTTCAAAAGAATAAAATGTTCAAGGTTGCTAGCTCAAATGCACCTGCACAAATGGAAGAAAAAATGTTACATTAAAGATTGGGTAGGTAGAAGAAGGTGGGAAAATCATTGTAAATATTTGTCACTGGGAAACAATCACTAATTTCCCCTCCCCTATAGCTATTTGACATTCTAAACTTTCAGTCAAAGAGGCTCAGAGCTTTTCTCTGACTTCTGTTGGGAACGGACCCAAGGCTCAATGACTGGCTAGTTGAAAGTGTTAAATTTATATGTTAATCCCAAAATTTTCACCATCTACCATTCACGCATTCATCACCATGCAACTTCATAAGTAAATACTCCATTTTTACTTTATGATACAAAAAGCCCCCATTTTATCAATTGCCTACATCTCATAAAGTATAAAAACCCTCAAAAGGACATTATATCCTAAGTTAAAGTGATAAAATTATGATAATCAAGCTTTGCTTTAAATGTTCACTTTCCTTAGTTATAATTGTATATTTTGAGTATTCATTTTCCCCTTGTCATATTAATCTCTAACTTATTTGTTAATTCCCTATATAAATGACCCTTTCCTATTAATATAACTTATTTTTTATTTTAATTATCCCCTAAACCCATTATTATAAGCTTTTTGGCGAAAATTAAATATCCACATGTTTTAATAACAACCCCCATTAAACCCCCTTTGGCATAAAACTATCTACATTCAAATATCCTGCCCCTTATGGTTTTAGGCCTTTAAATAGTCTAAAACTATATAATAAAATAAATATACAAAAACGCTTTATACATATTCTATATATGTCTAAACACAAAAAAAGGTTATCCCACTAGTCCCATTTTACCCTAAGTATTTATAAAGGTTTTCAGTCCATCGCACCTTTATAATTTACTTATTCCGGATAAGACTTAACCCTAGATAAAACATGACCTTTCCCCTTTTCCCATTGTATAAAACCTCAAGTTTTATATAAAAATTTACCCACCTCATGCGCTTTACCATATATATAAACTTAATTTATATATAACTCATTTCGACAAACCTCCGCACATATATCAAACCTTTCCGTTATTGAACTTTGGTTATTATTTAATACAAAGGTTTTATATCTATCATCGCACCATTTAATAAAGCCGCCCGGGCCCCACCCATCCTTCACCGCAACTCTTTAAAAGATCTTAACCGTTCGCATCATCCAAGCACATCTCACGGTGTGCATTCATTATCGCGCTCCAAAAGTAATCGGTCAAAATTTGATAAAAACTGTGCGATAAAAGTTGTATTCTAAAACCACCCGATGCGACGTGGCGTATTTTCATTTGATCACATTCGATTGGGTAAAAACATCTTTCCACCCAAGTTGAACGCGAAAACCACTTCCTCTTTCGCATTTGAAAAATCAAACGACCTACCGCCTTTAACAAGATCCATATTTAAAATATCAAAGTTTATAACTTATGATATACTATTCCAACTGTTTAAATTGCGCATGTGCATTGTAAAAGAGCTCTGCCCACTGTATTAAGCCACCCGACTGTATTCAAAGCCCCTGTCCATCAATTTCTTGTCCCAAACTGAAATTTGACCATATATCCCGTATTTTGAAGACCAATAAGCCATTCTCTGCACCAATGATTCAAACCCTTCCGCAGGAACAATCTCAAAAGTTGGAAAACCCTGTCAAAGCTTCAAATACTTGCTATTTGAAGTATTTTTCGATAAACAGACCTACAAATTTCAAGGTTAAACCATCTATAATTAAAGTGAATTCTGTTAATGAGAAAAATCCACTGGATAAATTGCCCAAAAATGCCCAAAACAGGCCAAACCATGGCCAATTTTTTCCCAAAAGTTGCTATGTTCATAAAAGCTTTTGTCTGAGCCAATTTACTTAGTTTAAAATCTCTGAAGATCAATTCCAAGACAAAAAGGTTTTTCAGGCCTACCAAACTTCTTTTTACAGTCTTAAACCATTCAGGAAACCTTGTTTCCTGTCTTATCCCAGTATCAATCCTCAGATAAACCTAATTGAGCAAAAAGCCCAAAAGAAGATATCTTTAGCCTAAAATGCTTATTTATCCCTCTGTTTAAAGTAAATTACTTCTGTAAACCATTTAATCTTACAGAAGAAGCCAGAATGCCTAAAAACAAAGTTAAACCTCCACAGACAGATCTCATTCCACAGGTCTTTCAAAAGCCTTCAATCACCTCCTTGCAGACCTTTGCTTCATTAAAAAATTGTTTGATTTTTGTAGGTTATTATCAGAATAAGAAATTGGGCCATCAATTTCAATACTGGTTGACAAAATTGTTTGCTCCAAATTCTCAGATTTTAAATCAAAAGCTTCATTCAACAAACAATTTATATACAAAGAAAAAATAAAATCAAGTCAGAGAGAGATCAGAATGATGAAATGTGCACAGTGAATGGTAAAAGTGAAATCAGAATTCATAATGACACTGAAAACATAACAGTCAAAGAGTATCAGTGGTTAAAGTGTATCAGGTAAAAGTCAGAGTGAAAGTTAAAACAAAGTTACAAAGCAGTCAAGGTAAAACAGTAAAAGTAAAAACAGAGGAAGTAATGGTAAAAAGATATGAAAATACTTTCACCAACAATGAAGTTTATCCAAATTGAAAGTAAAACAGTTAAAAGAACAAAAAGGTTAAAAGATGAAAATAGAGCAAGAAGGGACATTTTTGCAGAAATTTCATGTTTAAGTCATTGTTTTGCATAAATTATTGTGACCAATCCAAGATGAATTTTGTAAAACTAAAGGATTTTTATGTTCTTAAGATGTCTAAATACAAAATCCTCTCTCACTTTTCTAACAGCCATTATGGATTGGGAAATATTAAACAATATTGGAAAGTTCTTTTTGCAGAAAATTATTGTTAAGTCATCATTTCGCAGAGAATTTTGTGGCTAATAAGAAATAAATCATCCAAAACTAAAGGATTTTTT